>JAQPPZ010015523.1:0-315725 GCA_028583015.1 Wollemia nobilis
GGTGTTGAAATATTGATGATTACACAATGACACTAAGAGAGGGGGGTGAATCAGTGTAGCTATTAATTTTTATATCTACAGCATTTAATATGAAATAAAGAGAACTTGACAACTGAAAAACAACTTGAACAAGAGAGCACACCACAACACTCAATATACCGAGGTTCACCAATTTGGCTACTCCTCAAAAAATGACTGCTTGGACTCCAATCCAAATCCAGTCTTTGCAAAATCAATTTTACAAACACTTTACCAAAGCACCAACCGGAAGGAGCACCAACCCCCGTAATTTTCTCATTGCAACTAGATGGAGCACCAACTCCTAGTACCAAGCACCAACTTGGACCGCAATCTCGATCAATTTAGAATGACATAAAAATGTCTTCACTTTATGCACGACCCTGACTGGTCTGCAATTAACCCAACTCTGCACACTCTCACGGCTCCGCTTATTTTTCTCTTGATTCTTTTCTAACCCTCCTTTTACAAAAATTTCTCTCTAACAGTAAGAACATCTTCTCTCGTACGATTATTCTTTTATAACCTTTCAATCCTGCATGCAATCGAATCACATACTCTGACTGTTCGAATCCATGCAATACGACTGTTCGGTTCCATGCACTTCGACTGTTCGAAACCCTGCAATACGTCTTTTGAAACCATGCAATACGGCAATTTTGTTTCATGCACTTCGACCGTTCAATTTCTTCGAATACGACTTTTCGAATGCTTTTTCGAAACTCCATATGTGATTCTTCGAAAGCTTTTCGATTCTTCATGTTCGGCTTTTCCGTATGCTTCAAATACGTCTATTTGAATTCCTGCAAATACGACCTTTCGAATGCTTTTATTATCCTTCATATTCGGCTTTTCGAATGCGTTTCAATTATGCATGTTTGGCTGTTGCATTGCATGTCCAACACCTGTCAACGTTTAACTGTCTGTTGACTTCAGTTACTTTTTACGTAACTGGCTGCATGATTTTCCTATCGGCTTTTTCTGACACGTGTCACCTTGCATGCTCCTGCGGGTTTTACCTCGCATCATTACCTGTCGCGATATCGCGACACTTTTAACTTATGCTGACGTCACCTCGAAGGTTGTCACGAAATCGTGACCATTTTGGCCTTGAAAGCTTTTCCCCCGCTCATGTCGCGATATCGCGACACTTAGAACTTTTGCTGACGTCATCCTTAAGCATGTCACGAAATCGTGACCGTTTTGGCTCTTGGAAGCTTTCCCTGCATCTTGTCGCGATATCGCGACACTTTGAACTTTTGCTGACGTCATCCTCAATGCTGTCACGAAATCGCGACGCTTTCGGCTTCAACAGACTTTCCTTTCATCCTGTCACGAAATCGTGACACTTTTCAACTTTGCTGACGTCATCATCAATGCTGTCGCGAAATCACGACGCTTCCGGCTTCCAACAGCTTTCCTTTCATCCTGTCACGAAATCGTGACACTTTTCAACTTTGCTGACGTCATCATCCTGCTTGTCGCGAAATCGTGACACTTTCAGCTTCCGTACACTCTTCTTTGCCAACAGCACAGAAAAAGGAACATGTCACGAAATCGTGACACTTTGTTCTTCCGTACAACTCTCCTTGCCAACTCCAGCGAAAATGGAACATGTCGCGAAATCGCGACACTTTGCTCTTCCGTACAGCTTTGCTTGCAAACTCCAGCGAAAATGGAACATGTCACAAAATCGCGACACTATGCTTCATGCAATGGCGAGATTTTTACATCTTTGTGCCTTGTGTTTTCACCTTGCCTCTTTTCATGAAATTTTGACTTGTAATATCATTGCTGCATCTTTCACTTCTACACTTTTGACTAGTAGCGAAATCGCTACACCTTAGTTTCCCTTTGTTTCAACATGTAGCGCCATCGCTACACCTTAGTTTCTCTTTGTTTCAACATGTAGCAAAATCGCTACACCTTAGTTTCTCTTTGTTTCAACACGTAGCGAAATCGCTACACCTTAGTTCCATGTATTTTCATCATGCAACGATATCGCTACACCTTTGTTTCCATTCATTTCAACATGTAGCGATATCGCTACACCTTTGTTTCCTTCTCTGACAAAGATGTCGCGAAATCGTGACAGTTTAGCTTTCACTTTCTCTCTCCTCTGCCATGTCGCGAAATCACGATAGTTTTGCTCACATCTTCTCTCTCCTCGACATGTCGCGAAATCGCGACAATTTGGCATGCATTTTCTCTCTCCTACTTTTTGTCACGAAATCGCGACACATTTTCTCTCTCCTCAACGAAAACTCGACATGTCACGAAATCGTGACATTTTCGCGCTGCGCCTTCTCTCTCCTCGACCATGTCGCGAAATCGCGACAGAAAACATGTCGCGATATCGCGAAGCGTTTTCTTCCTTGTCTCTTTTTGCCGGTTCGAATCTGGGTCACCTCTCGTTTTCCTTGAAACTTTCGCACTTGATCCGACCGACCTCGAACCGCATCAACCGCATCAATCCGACCGTGTTGACAACAATGACAATACTTTTGCAATTCTTTTGCTGCACCTTGCTCAACAATCTCCCCTTTGGAATTGTTGGCAACACACTCGCAACCTTGCTTAATTTCTTCTCCCCCTTTGCCAATAATACCAAAGGGCTGCTCGTAGACTCCCCCGAGTCTATGCACAACATTCTCAGACTTAAAAAGTTTGAATGCTCCCCCTGAGAATGTGTTTCCCATAGCTAGTCAATGCTTGGGTGGTGTGACTACTCCCAACTTCTTCCGAAGGTATTCAAATACTTCCTTAGGCAAAGGTTTTGTGAATATATCAGCTACTTGCTCCGTAGTTGGAACAAAATCCAATTTAACCTCTCCTTCTCGCAACTTTATCCTTCAAGAAATGATATCGGATTGCAATATGTTTGGTTCTCGAATGCATTACCGGATTCTTGGATATGTTGATAGCACTAGTGTTATCACATTTAATTGAAATTGGTTCATTGAAATGAATACCAAGATCTTTCAACGTTTGTCTCATCCATAATATCTGAGTACAACATGTTGTTGCTCGCAATGTATTCGCCTCTGCAGAGGATAGAGATACCGATTCTTGTTTCTTGCCGTGCCATGCTACCACCTTGTCACCAAGATAAAATGCTCCTCCACTTGTGCTCTTTCGTCATCAATACATCCCGCCCAATCTGCATCGAATATGCAATCAAAGTGAAATCTTTACCTTTTGGGTACCACAACCCATAATCCATAGTGCCCTTGAGATATCTCGAAAATCCTCTTTACAACTGTTACATGAGTTTCTTTGGGACCGGCTCTGAAATCTTGCAACCATACATACCGCTTGTAATATATCCCGGTCTAGTGGTCGTTAAATACAAGAGGCTTCCAATCATAGACCCGTACATTGTTTGATCTACATCTCGGGATTTATCATCCTTGCTCAACTTGGCAGCCCGTTGTCATGGGAGTGCCGACCGGTTCTTGTCTTCCATTGTGAACTTTTTCAGCATTTCTTTTACATATTTAACTTGAGAAATAAAAATGACTTTTTCATTTTGATTGACCTGCATAAGAAAGTTCACCAATCATTGACATCTCAAATTCTTTTTTCATTTTAATTGATATGTCTTTGCAGTATTCATCCATGCTGCTGCCAAATATTATGTCATCTACATAAACAACAAGAACAATAAGATGACCCTTCTCTGCTTTGACATATAAGTTGCTATCCACCAAACCTTTCTTAAACCCTTGTTTAATTAGATAATTATCCAAACCTTGCATACCATGCTCTGGGTGCCTGCTTTAATCCATATAAAGCTTTCTTTAACCCCGCAAACAAAATCTGGATTTTCACCAAGTTGGAAGCCATCAGGTTGTTCAATGTAAACCTCTTCTTCCAGCTTTTCCATTCAAAAATGCTGATTTTACATCCATTTGATATACTTTGAAGTTTTTATGAACCGCTAATGCCGTAAACATTCTCGATTGCCTCTAGTCCAGCTACCAGTGCAAAAGTTTCTTCAAAATCAATGCCTTCAACCCGAGCATAGCCTTTACATACCAATCTTGCCTTATTTCTGACAACCTGCCCATCTTCATTCAATTTATTTCTAAAAACCCATTTAGTGCCAATTATGTTTTTATTTGTTGGTCTAGGTACTAATTCCCGGGTATTGTTTTTCTCTATCTGATCTAGTTCTTCATTGATTGCCTTCATCCAACTTTCATCGCTGCTTGCTTCAACAACATTTTTAGGTTCAATACTAGATAATAGAGAATAGTTCCTCACTGTTGTTCTTCTTGTTTGAATACCATCTGTGGGATCCCCAATAATCTGTTCACTTGGATGATTTTTCTGCCAGTTGCCTGTTTTAAATTTCCTGTTTTCTTCTTCTTCAGATTCAGTTTTTACACTATCTGGATCAATTTTTTGATTCTTCTCTGTTTCTTTTTCATCATCACCTTCAATGACTTCTTCATACATAGGGTAGTTTTCTTGATAAGTAGTTTCTTGTTCTCTACCTTCATCAACTTTCACATCAACACTTTCAACAATTTTCTTCAACCTCTTGTTGTAACATGTGTATGCCTTGCTTTTTGTTGAGTAACCGAGAAAGATACCTTCATCAGCTCTATCTTCAAATTTACCGAGGTTATCTTCAATCCGTTTTATGTAGCACTTGCTGCCAAATACTTTGAAATGTCTTGCTGTTGCCTTTCTCGCCAAACCACAACTCATAAGTCGTTTTGCTTTCATGTGGTCTCAAGATGCACCTGCTTTGAATGTAAACCGCAGTATGAACCGCCTCTTTCCAAAATCTGTCACCTATTTTGTTTTCTCGACGGATTGTCCTTGCCATTTCCTGCACCGTTCTATTCTTCCTTTCTACAACACCATTCTGCCGAGGTGTCCTAGCCGCTGAAAACCTGTCTTCTTATCCCATGTTTTTGACAAGATTCTCGCAAATTCTTCGGAGATAAACTCTCCTCCCCCGTCTGATCTTAGGCATTTAATTCTTTTTCCCGATTGATTCTCAACAAGATTTTTGAAGGTTTTAAACATTTCAAAGGCTTCCGACTTGAGTTTCATAAATAGTACCCATGTCATTCTTGAGTAGTCATCTATACATAAGCATAAAATATTTGTGTCCATTTATGCTTTCAGCTCTCATGGGTCCACATAGATCGCTGTGAATTAGTTCTAATGGCTTGCTAGTGAAGTATTCTTTTGCTTTGAAAGTGGCTCTGGTTTGTTTTCCCTTTTGGCATGACTCACGGATGCTATTTACGAGTTTGCCAATGTTTGGTATATCTCTAATCGCTTCTTTTGAACCGATTTTTGCCGGATTGTCAAAACTAATATGCCCAAGCCTCTTGTGCCATAGCCGCTTTTCATCTTCCTGTCCAAACAAGCATGTTCCTTCTGCAGTTTTTGAAAGTGTATACAGATTTTTAGAAGTTCTCAGTCCAATGGCTATTAACTTTCCATTTTTTGTCTTTCTTACTTCACAGCCCTCCTTCTTGAAGATTACATCATGACCTCTCGTCACATATTTGACTTACACTTAGCAAGTTATGCTTCGGGCCAATTACAAACAAGACTTCTTTTGATTTTATATTGCCATCACCGATCTTGACTGATCCCTTTCCAACAATCTTTGCTCCATCATTATTTCCAAATTTCACGTAACCACCTTCATAATTCCGTAAATTCTCAAACTTTTGCTTGTCACCCGTCATGTGACTGGAACAACCACTGTCAAGTATCCAAGGTGCTGATTTGTTCTGAGCTTTAAAAGCGGTCTGGACAATCAAAGATTCCTTTTCTTTCCATTCTGGTTTGATAGCAGATTTTGCTACTTGTTTTGCCTTTGTTCTTTCATTAGCATGTGCCTGTTTTTTCAAGAAATTTCTGGTTTTGTTTCAACCCACTTGGCCGAGATTTTCTACCCCGATAATTATTTGATGCAAAAGTGCTTCTGCAGCTTCTAGCAATATGTCCAAAATTATGACAATTATAACATTCAACCGCATAATTCATTAAAGGAGAAAAAACATTTCTCCTGGTAAAATTCCTTTGAGATACATTATGCCTCGCAATCCTGAAATCTTATGGCCATAAGCATTGCATTTAAAACAATAACCGAAAAATGCATGATTAAACCCTGGGTGCCGGTCTTTGCCAGCTTGAAGTAGGAGCCATGACTCTTCTCCTCCTCGGATGTGTGACTTTTGTGAATCCATCTTTGTCGGTATTCTTCTTGAATCTGGCATTATTGTTTTCTTTTGCATGATTTTGTTTTTCCTGGTTCAACCCCGATCTTTTCTTCTTTCTTTGTGGGTTCTATATTCAAGTTCTTTGAATCCTTTGAAGATTCTCCTTCATCAAAGCCTAAACCAAATTTGATGCCAGAAGGCCTTTGGTTATTTAACATTTTATCCATCTTTACAGTACTTTCTTCAAACTTATGAAAACAGCTTAATTTTCTATTCATCTCCTCTAACCGCATCCTTAACATAACAATGTCTTCCTCTAGCTTGCCGCATTCAACCTGTCTTTACGCTTAATTGTTCATCAAGAACTTCGGACATTTTCTTGAATTCCTCTCGTCTCGTATTTTCAGATTGTTTATTATGTCTCTGGCATTCTCTAATTTCTTTGAAAAATTTTTATTCTTCTTCCTTTCTCGCACTCAACTCTTCAAGTGCAAGCAACCAATTCTCCTTCCAAATACACTTCACCTTCATCCTTGGAATTTTCATCACCTTCCCGATTTTCCTCTCGTTCTTTCTTCTTCAAGAGTGCAAAGTAGCTTCACCTCCTTCTTCTTCGGACTCCTCATCCGTGCTTTCTTCGAACCACTCGACATTCTTGGTTATGAAGCTTTTCTTCTTGAAGTTGTTCTTTCTGAAATTTTGTTTCTTCTTCCAACTACCTTTTTCTTGGTGTGAACCTTCACCATTTTTGGTTCTCTCCTCGCATTGGACATTTGGCCGCAAAATGACCGACTCCTCCACAATTGAAGCATTTAAAAGGTAGCTTCCCTCTATATTTTCCTTTTCCTTTTGTGAGTTTTCGAACAAAATTGGCTTCTGTTTCATCCAGTTGTTCCTTCATCCTCGGATTCATGTTCAGCTTTTACATTCTTGTGTGCTTTAAAAGTCGCTTCTCGTCTCGTAGACTTGGTTTGTCCTATTCTCATTTCATATGTCAGTCAGGGGAACCATGCAACTCATCCATGCTGAAGTTGTTTAGATCTTTTGCCTCTTCTATTGCAGAGACTTTGGAGTTAAATATTTTGTGAAGTGTTCTGAGAACCTTTTTCACAACTGCATCATCAATTTCTTCACCGAGTCCTCTAATTGCATTAATAATTCCGTTGACTCTCAGAGATATAAATCTCTATGTTTTCATCTTCATTCATTTGCAAGTGCTTCGAACCGTGCTCGATGAGTTTGCAGCTTTGCTTCCTTAATCTTATCTGTCTCCTTCATGGATGCTCTTCGCTTTATCCCACATGTCCTTTGCTGATTTACAACTCATGACTCTTATCGCTTCACCGTCAACAAGCCCACACATTATGGCATTCTTAGCTTTGGAGTTGTTTTCAAATTTCTTTTTCTCAGCAGATCCGTTGGAGGGGTAGTGGGTGCTGTGTATCCACTATCTACAAAATCCCAAATATCGTATCCCAATGCACTCGGATATGTTTGCATTCCGAGTTTCCGGAAGGTGTAATTTGTTCCATCAAATAAGGGAGCTTTGTTGGATGAAAATCCTTCACCACCTCGCCATTGTTTCTTCCAAGATCTCCTTAGCTGATTAAGCTTGTACAAGGAACCTTGCTCCGATACCAATTGATGATTACACAATGACACCGAGAGGGGGGGTGAATCAAAGTTGTAGCTATTAATTTTTATATCTACAGCATTTAATATGAAATAAAGAGAACTTGACAACAGAAAAACAACTTGAACAAGAGAGCACACCACAACACTCAATATACCGAGGTTCACCAATTTGGCTACTCCTCAAAAAATGACCGCTTGGACTCCAATCCAAATCCAGCCTTTGCAAAATCAATTTTACAAACACTTTACCAAAGACCAACCGGAAGGAGCACCAACCCCCGTAATTTTTGTCATGCAATGTATGGAGCACCAACTCCTAGTACCAAGCACCAACTTGGACTGCAATTCTCGATCAATTTAGAATGACATAAAAATGTCTTCACTTCATGCACGACCCTGACTGGTCTGCAATTAACCCAACTCTGCACACTCTCACGGCTCCGCTTATTTTTCTCTTGATTCTTTTCTAACCCTCCTTTTACAACGAATTTCTCTCTAACAACAAGCAACGTCTTCTCTGTACGATTATTCTTTTATAACCTTTCAATCCTGCATGCAATCGAATCACATACTCTGACTGTTCGAATCCATGCAATACGGTTGTTCGGTTCCATGCACTTCGACTGTTCGAAACCCTGCAATACGTCTTTTGGAAACCATGCAATACGGCAATTTTGTTTCATGCACTTCGACTGTTCAATTTCTTCGAATACGGCTTTTCGAATGCTTTTTCGAAACTCCATATGTGATTCTTCGAAAGCTTTTCGATTCTTCATGTTCGACTTTTCTCGTATGCTTCAAATACGTCTGTTAGAATGCCTGCAAATACGACCTTTCGAATGCTTTTATTATCCTTCATATTCGGCTTTTCGAATGCGTTTCAATTATGCATGTTTGGTCGTTGCATTGCATGTCCAACACCGTCAACGTTTAACTCTGTCATTGACTTCGCTAATTTTTACGTAATCGGTCGCATGATTTTCCTATCGGCTTTTTCTCGACACGTGTCACCTTGCATGTTCCTACGGGTTTTACCTGCCAGACTCTTACCTGTCGCGATATCGCGACACTTTTAACTTATGCTGACGTCACCCTGAAGGTTGTCACGAAATCGTGACCATTTTGGCCTTGAAAGCTTTTCCCCTGCTCATGTCGCGATATCGCGACACTTAGAACTTTTGCTGACGTCATCCTTAAGCATGTCGCGAAATCGTGACCGTTTTGGCTCTTGGAAGCTTTCCTCGCATCTTGTCGCGATATCGCGACACTTTGAACTTTTGCTGACGTCATCCTCAATGCTGTCGCGAAATCGTGACGCTTTCGGCTTCCAACAGCTTTCCTTTCATCCTGTCGCGAAATCGTGACACTTTTCAACTTTTCTGACGTCATCATCAATGCATGTCACAAAATCACGACGCTTCTGGCTTCCAACAACTTTCCTTTCATCCTGTCACGAAATCGTGACACTTTTCAACTTTGTTGACGTCATCATCCTGCTTGTCACGAAATCGCGACACTTTCGGCTTCTATACACTCTTCTTTGCCAGCAGCAATGAAAAAGGAACATGTCACAAAATCGTGACACTTTGTTCTTCCGTACAACTCTCCTTGCCAACTCCAGCGAAAATGGAACATGTCACGAAATCGCGACACTTTGCTCTTCCGTACAACTTTGCTTGCAAACTCCAGCGAAAATGGAACATGTCGCGAAATCGCGACACTATGCTTCATGCAATGGCGAGATTTTTACATCTTTGTGCCTTGTGTTTTCACCTTGCCTCTTTTCATGAAATTTTGACTTGTAATATCATTGTCTGCATCTTTCACTTCTACACTTTTGACTAGTAGCGAAATCGCTACACCTTAGTTTCCCTTTGTTTCAACATGTAGCGCCATCGCTACACCTTAGTTTCTCTTTGTTTCAACATGTAGCGAAATCGCTACACCTTAGTTTCTCTTTGTTTCAACACGTAGCGAAATCGCTACACCTTAGTTCCATGTATTTTCATCATGCAGCGATATCGCTACACCTTTGTTTCCATTCATTTCAACATGTAGCGATATCGCTACACCTTTGTTTCCTTCTCTACCAAAGATGTCACTAAATCATTACAGCTTTAGCTTTCACTTTCTCTCTCCTCGCATGTCGCGATATCGCGACAGCTTTGCTCGCATCTTCTCTCTCCTCGACATGTCGCGAAATCGCGACATTTTGGCGTGCATTTTCTCTCTCCTACTTTTTGTCGCGAAATCGCGACACATTTTCTCTCTCCTCAACGAAAACTCGACATGTCGCGAAATCGTGACATTTTCGGTTGCGCCTTCTCTCTCCTCGACCATGTCGCGAAATCGCGACAGAAAACATGTCGCGATATCGCGATAGTTTTCTTCCTTGTCTCTTTTTGCCGTTTCTGAATCTGGGTCACCTCTCGTTTTCCTTGAAACTTTCTGCACTTGATCTGACTGACCTCTGAACTGCATCAACTGCATCAATCTGACTGTGTTGACAACAATGACAATACTTTTGCAATTCTTTTGCTGCACCTTGCTCAACAAAGATGTAAGGTATATCATAAAAATAAACTTAAAATTATAATAAGGATACTCTTTTCAACATCTATCTTATTTTCTAGAAACATATTCAATACAGAGTTCAAAAGGTATTAATATTTTTAATTATAAAGAGCTCACAAAGATAAGCAAGTATTTTTATTATGCAATATATATGTATAGTTTGACCGTGACAAACCATTATACATAGACCACACTACACATACTCCAAACACAAATTTTTTACTCATGCATTCATCTGAATTGAGAGTCATACTAAAATGATTTATGGGGTTTACAAATAATAAAATTCCTCGACAAGATTTTCTAGAGTTATTCAAAGATGAGTTTCTACATAACTTTTATAAGACCTGGATATGATTCTTACAAATCTAAACAACTTATTTTGAAAGTTTACATTATATGGTCACTAACACACAGTAATAACACAACTAAATTTTAAAGAAATAATTTTGATTTCACAATAAACTAAATTTCGAGCATAGACATCGCAGGTCCTTCATTTTCTTCTACACAACCTACCACTTTCCTAGTCACCATCTAGAATCCATTATTGCCAACTCGAGATAAGTTGGGTTTGTAAAAATTATGGGATCAGATCTGTTGTAGAGTTTCCACAACCACCCCAAAATTCTTGGGGAACCACTTGTCATATTTTGATATGAAAGGTTTTTGGTTTTCTTTGGTTTGTAAGAATAGGGATGTTTGACCATTTTTTATTTTAATTGCTTTGGTTATTTGATATTTAATGATTAATTAATCTAGGTATTAATGCTTAGATTAATTAAAATCCATTTTGATGAATAAGAGTTTAATGTTCTTCATACTATCTAAGGTGATGGAATGTGTTTAACAAAGCAAGGTCTGACCTAAAATAAAAAGAGGATACAAAAGGTACAAAGAAATTGAGATAGAAGCCAATATGCTATTATCTACCTAATATAATTGCATTAACTATATTATGTACATAATAGTAATATTTTTAAGATTATGTTTTTTTTTTTTTTTTAAAGCGAAAAACCCCTTGCATAGTCGCCTTGATCTAAGAGACCACGAACAGGGGATTCTACATTGTCAAAGTCACCCAGGAGTTGCACCTGACCCTGCCCGCACCAACATTATCAATTGGATTTTGGATACCCAATTGAGCTTTTTGGTAGGGTGGAGATTTGAACCTGGGACCTCCCTTGAAGGATTGCCCTCTCCTCTCCAACTCACCTACAACACCCGGGTATTTTTAATATTATGTTATAACGTTCTAAAATACTATCATTATAATAATATTATTATGATTATATTATAATGTTATTATTATATTGTATATAATAATATTATTATAATGTACTTTATAAAATACATGATAATAATATTTACGATAAGGTAAAGTTTAATGTCATTTTGTTTGATTGCAGATAAGGCGATGGTGGCTATTCGAAAACATTCAAAGACATGAGTGTCTAGTCCAAGAACATTCAATGCTATGGCAGCGAAGCTTCACGGAGCAACGTCGACAAAGAAGAGGCGATCCAAGATGGCATTAGGGTTTCAGAAGAACAACATGAAAGGCGTCGGAGTTTTTAGTGAAACGGATGAGAGGTAGAGGCATGCCATTGAACAAGGAAGGAAGAAGCATTATTAGGGTAACCTATGATGCCAATTTATAGAGTTAAAGGCCGGACTTGAAGAGCATGGAAGGTTTTAGTGTTGCATCTATTTCATTACGCTATGGCAGCATGAGTGTGAGAGTAGGGAGTTGAACAATGCCATGGCTACGTAGGTTTGGTAGCACCATGATGTTGATGGCAGCGTTGATGGCTACGTAGGTTTGGCAGCACCACAACATCGATGGCAGCATCGATGGCTACATAGGTTTGGTAGTGCCACGATGATGATGGTAGTGCTATGGCTACGTAGTCTTGGCAGCACCATGGCTGCATAGGTTTGGCAGTGCCACGACGTCGATGGCAGCGCTATGGCTACGTAGTCTTGGCAGAATCATAGTTACATAGGTTGAGCAATGCCACGGTGATGATGGCAGTGCTATGGCTACGTAGTCATGGCAGCACCATGGCTATGTCATTGGTAGCGCTATGGCTGCATAAGTTGGGCAGTGCCATGGCTGAGGTAGCTTGGCCATTTGCTCAATGGGGACTATATCTTATTGGCAATATATCTCCTCCATCATCATGCTGACATACATTCATTATCACGGCTACTGAGTATTTTACAAAGTGGGTGGAATCCATTCCCCTTACAATGACCACTGGAGCTCACATCGTAGAATTTATTCTCGAGCATATCATATGTCATTTTGGGATACCATTCAAATAATTTTGGATAATGGAAATTCTTTTAAGAATAAAATTATGTGGGCTTTAACGTCTAAATACCGTATTAAACACAGTTTTGCAACTCCATACTATCCACAATAAAATGGGCAAGCTGAGGCCTCAAACAAGACTATGGTAGCCATATTGAAAAATACAGTGCAAGAACACCATAAGGATTGGCATATACAGTTACCCCTTGTATTATGGGCTTACAGGACTAGCATTCGGATGCCCATTGGGGCAATGTCATTTTCACTAGTATATGGTGTTGAGGCCATTATACCCTTAGAGTTGGAAATTCCAACACTACGTGTCGCATCGAAAGGGTTCATCGATGATGACACTATGCGGAAAGCTCACCTCGATCAATTGATGTTGCTTGATGAACATCATGTGAATGCCCTCGAGCATATCCGTGTTTATAAGGAGCAATTAAAATGAGCTTACAATTTCAAATTCCACCAGAGAGACTTTGAAGTTGGGGATCTTGTGCTGAAAGAGAACCAACAGAACTCAAATTTTTTGCTTGATATGCAAGACAAATTCATGGCTAATTGGCTAGGGCCTTACATCATATCTAAAAATATTGGTCCAAGTACCTATTGCCTAACATCGCTAGAGGGTGTGGAAGAGCTTGAGCCTCTCAATATCATCCATCTTAAGGCATTTTATGCTTGAGAGTGTAGTAAAGGCACCAAAGGTATTTGTAAGCCCTTTGGTCAACCCAAAAGCTCCAAGGGTTTGTCCACAATCGCTAGATCTTCCCAAAAGGCTCTGAATCCTTGAATCGATAAGCTTGGTCAAGTAAAAGCACCAAAGGCATCTGTAAGCCCTTTGTTAAATCCAAAAGCTCTGAGGGTTTTGTATCAATCACTCGGTCATTCCAAAATGCCCCAAGCTCTTCGTTGAGTATCTTGGTCAAGTAAAAGCTCCAAAGGTAGGTCCTCACCATTTGGTCATCCTTAAAAGCTCCAAGGACATGTACTCGTCATTTGGTCAAATATGAAAGCTCCAAAATGCATAAAATTTTAAAAATATATAAAATTCCAAATCCAAAAACATTTGCTTTTGTAGTTTGCATTTTCATACATGCATTCACATAATCATATTGCATTTAGGCATTTGTCATTTGTTGCATTCCATAGTAGAGTGTAATGTGTATATAAAAATCTTACAAATGATCGCATGTTTGTGTTTCAATCATGCACCCTTGCATTTATCATAATTCATTGCATTCATACATGATACTGGTTGCAGAGAAATATGTATGTATATTAAGTTTTCCAGTCACTCAGCCATACTTAGTGGGTTCTTCAGATATTGTAAAAAACTTTCTTTGATGTTATAGACAAGGTCATTAGTGGGGATAGTGATTCAACATATCAGAATCCCATCACTAAGCAAAATAATATAAAATCCTTCTAAGACAAGAGAGGATGAAAGTTGCGAAAGCATTCTTAGGTATCTAGAGAGATGGGTTTCATGACGTGCTTATCTTGCAAATAGTCGGTCTAGAAAGGTGTACTTTGGCAAAAGGACAAGATTTTCCCCTATAAATCCCAAAGTCACAAAGTTTAAATCCCAAGTTACAAAGTGCGAAAGTACAAATTTCAAGTTCAAAATGTAAAGTGACATAGTTAATCAAAAGCACTATAAAAATCCCTTGCTCATAGAAAATGGTAACACGTGGACTAACAGTGATTTTTATCACTACAAACGAGCAAGTAAGAAGGGTGAGAACTTGAATCCCTGGATTGTCTACCTTTTGAAAGCCATAGAATGATCTCCGATCACAGCAATGGGTTGGAAGAGTCTTTCTTGTAATTGGAGGGGTAGTTCTATTTGGTGATCCTAAAATGTAGCAATGGGTTGAAAGAGTCCCACCTATATTTGTAGGGGTAGCCCTGATCAATTTGCAAGATGAGCTAGCTTTAGGTACCTAGGATTATCTAGTTGTATAAGTCTAATCAAAGCTGAAACAAGGATGGTACGATCGTATGAGGAACCCTATCTCACATATGGGTTAAAAGAGTCATGACTAACATATGGGGTATGCTTATGATCTATCTAAAAATACTCACATGCACACACAGGGATAATGAATAGTTGGGTCTATCATGGCAAAAGCCTTGTCCAATATAAGCCTTGTACAGTTAGTATGTGATTTTTGGAGAAGTCTACTAGGGTGTTTAAGTCTCAAGGAAAACCCCAAAAAGTTCTCCAATAGCAACAAGATACCAAATATCATTAAACTTCAAAAATACGAATAATTCATTCATCATAATGCATTTTACAAAGCACAATCAAACATATAGGATAGATACCGCATGAATATTAGAAATGATGTTTAGACGGCCACCGACTATTTAGTGCAGCAAAGAAGAAATATACAAAATGACATATTCATTCATTAGCACTATACCAATCTATTTCACTGCATTTCATACATGGGTGATTAATTGATTAAGTTCTTGTAATAAGGATTATCAATTATTTTGCATGATTGTTATGCATTTTGTGGTGTCATATTTTAAAAATTGATATACAAAGTTTACATTCATTCCTTATGTTTTAAATGATTAAATCATACAGGTTCATTTCCATTAGATTATGATTATGTACATAACGCATTACCATGCATTGCATAACATACCATAAACTGCATAAAATAAACGCATGTCCACAAAGCAAAAATAAATACATGTTTAAAAATAAACATCGCATCTATATGCATATATCATATCTCGCACATCTAATCATCTATATCACTACATATCATCATCATAAAGTAAAATAGCTATCTAGTGCATGTTATCCATACATCGCATCATATAAACATAGCATTTACATAAGCCTTGCATCCATGTGCATCAAATAAACATAAAATCAAAAACAAATAAATAAACATGTACACATAATGAGCCATAAATAATCATATATATATATATATATATATATATATATATATATATATATATATATGTGTGTGTGTGTGTGTGTGTGTGTGTGTGTGTGTGTCCAAAAGAGTACATAGGGAGTACAAAATTCTTGTAGGCTACAACTGTGTAGGTCCTCGACCTTACACACAAAATGATATATCAAAAATATAGTTGACAGCTGCTATAACCTAGATCTAGGATGCTCCCCTTGTATTGGAGCTCTCATCGCCTCCCTCAATGTTGTTCTTTGGAGCCTGCTCTCCTGGCTAACCTAGCACCTGTGGTGGATCTTGCTGTGGATCTAGGATGCTCCCCTTGTATTGGAGCTCTCATCGCCTCCCTCAATGTTGTTCTTTGGAGCCTGCTCTCCTGGCTGACCTAGCACCTGTGGTGGATCTTGCTGTGGATCCTGCCTACCTCCAAAATCTAAAGCATCCAGCACACAGGAAACTAATAATTGCAATAGGCTAGTCCTCTAACTAGAGGACTCTAATGTATGCCCTGGATCTCTAGCCCTAGCCTACGATCTCGATGTGTGTGTGCTAGAGGACATATGCATCCTCTCAATATCATGAGTCTTGTGACTCAAGCTTGTTGTAGATTGCCCTGAGATCCTAGACCCGGTATGTTGTGACTCTAAGGAGAAAGGATCCTCCAAAACCTGTAGCCTATGCATCTCTATATAATCGACTAGTTGATCAACACGATTAAGTCGAGTTGCGTGCATCTCATTAGTCCTCATGACCATACCATGCAGTTGCTCTCCCTTAGTTGTCATATTCTACGTAGCTATTGTACCTACTTTTGGTGCTATAGGAGGCCCCATAGTCGCTTAAGGAGGTGGCATAGCCCCCCTCGATGCTCAAGCAAGATCCCACTCTGCCTTTGTTGTAGTCCGTTCCACTTGTGCTAACTCCAAGGCAGTCTATAGTCTCTGCATCTGGGCCTCTTCATTTGTGGCCCAAGTTGTGAGCTCCTATACCTAGTATTGCATCTCAGTCAGGCACCGCTCCCTATCAACCACCTTCACCTCTAGAGTGGCAATGGTAGTGTCTCTCTTGAGTTGCTATGTGTGAAACCGCCCGATCTGACTCTGCAATTCAACCACCTGAGCCAACAGTCATCTCTCTACACTGTTAGGAGGGACCTCACCCTCCTCTAGAGTATCCTCCTTAGGATTAATCTTAGGAATATCCTCAACGGTGGCCTTTGCACCCCAACTGCCCTCTGTACATTGGTGCACCATGCACCCGTCAGGATATGCCTCTACCTCTGCCTGAGCTGGTTCTCGACCCAGAGGACCTATCCCATGCCATCTAAATAAGGACCACCACCCATCATAGTATGGCATGGTCCCAACTATCTCAACCCTTGACTCCTAGAAGTTGTCGAGTGCATATCCTAGTGGTGGAGGAACTATCAATGGGAGGTCCCTCTCCAGAGCCAAGCCTCTATACCTGAGTGGCATCTCTAGTATGTCATGCACCATGCCAAACTATCATAGGACATGAGAAAATAACTGATACTCTCTGACCTCTGGCTTATGCCAGATAAACCATCTATCTCAACAGGCCCGTCGTAGCCACTCGTCCACCTTAGGCCATGTAGAGAAATCCATGTAGGTGCGCTAGACAATGTCCCTCGGCCCAAGTGATGCAAATCTTATGATATAGTGCTCAGTGTTCCCAACATGAGCTCGACTATGGATACCCTCCTTAGCATGAGGCCAACATGCAACATAACACTGATGGTCAATGTCTATGGCGGTGATGCATAGTGGTAGCTCCATAGGATGCTCGATACTTATGTGCTACCACCCCTAGATCTATAAAAAAATACTATAGTTGATGCCCTTATGGCTACGCTCTATGATATGGTATAGCTCCCTATAGAGCTAGCATAATAGGATTCTCCCCTAAGCTAATCATAGTGGCTCCTCTGTAGAGCTCTGAAGCACCCTCCAAGCAGTGGCTAACATGTTCTAGGGAATCCTCGTACCCAATGAGTCTGGAAGGACAATCTGCACAATGATATGCATGAAGAGGGCCTCTCATATAGAAAAGACATCATCGCGATACCAGTCATCGATGTGCACCCTTCCATGGTCAGCATCATCCTACGCATCGGTGCTCTGGTCACCAAAGATGGCGTTGAATATAGTATCATTTATCATGGAGGCAGAGAAGATGATAGCCTCACCATCAATGGGGATCCTGAAGATACTGTAGACATCCTCAAGAGTGATAGTCATCTCACCGGGAGGAAGGTGGAAGGTGTTGGTTCACGCATTTCAACACCGGGCCAATGTAGTAAGATAGGATTGATCTACCCTAATGGTGGGTAGATCCATGACGTAACCAAACCCGATAGCTCAAAACCAAGATTGGTTGTCATCAGATAAAGCCTCACGGAGAGTCTTCATAAGATCAGGCTCCCATGCTCTAGAAGTTAAATTTTAACAACAAAAAGGATAATGTAAGCTAAATCTAGCTAAGCAGAGCTAAATAAAACTAAAAATTTTAATTAGGCAACCTAAAAAAAAAAATAGCAATAGCAAACCGCAGCTGAAACCTATAGTCCCCAATTTACAAATTGGGAACCGTAGCTGAAACCTACGGTCCCCAATTTGCAAATTGGGAATCGTAGCTAAAACCTATGATTCCCAATTTGCCAATTGGGAATCGTAGCTACCAGCTATGGTTTAGGAGCGACACCCATTTCAGGTACCCTCCTAGACCACTAAGGCATAAAATTAAATCCTAAACTAGTGGGATTCATTACCAGTAGTTTAGAGAGGTTCATTTTTCTGTGTTACTTAATGTAGTTCATTTTACTGGTATTGAGTGTGTGGTCTTAGTTTTGAGTTACCTTTCCCGCCCCCTAGCCCCAGCTAGTAAATGGCTAATCAGGATTTGCCATTGAGGTAGATGAGTGTAATTGCGGTAGAGTTTGGCAGTGTTTCAAATTGAGGAATGTTCTCTCTTTCTCAGAGCTCCCAAATTGCTAGTAGTTACAAGAAAAATAATGAAAATTTCAAATGGGAACTCAATTTATAGGTCCTCCTAGTCTCCACGGACCATAGCTGACACCCGTAGTTCCAAAACTAGGGTTTTCCACCCGCAGTTCTGACCCACGGTTCCCAAAATTTGGAAATTTAAACCATAGACCGTACCTACGGTCCGCAGCTAGCAATAAATGCACTCAAAACGAAATTACTGATTTCCACTAGACAAAAATTCAAAATCAATGATTAAAATTGTAAATTTGGTGATGTTAAAAGCACCAGGATCAATCAAATAAATGTAAAATTAAACAAAAAAACAAATAATGAAAACCCAAATGTGCCTCGTATTCAGTGATTTATCCTATAAAATTGGTGGTTGCGATGACTTGCGATCCATGCAATCCAGCAAGATGAGTAAATCACCATAAGGACATTTGGGGCAAACTTGTCATTTCTTTTATGACATCTTTCAGCAAATCATCGACAATATGATTCAACACAAGTCTAATTGCATTTGTATTATTTTTATTCCCTAAGATGACTATTGTAGCTTGACTGCTCCATGGGATAGAGATGTGCAAGTACTACTAAGAGTTGCAATCATAAGTTGAACCAGGCCTAGCCAAGGCATTAAAAGGCTCGAATCTAAAGTTTTTCAAGATCATTCACTATGGTCAATTGATTTCGTCATTTCATACATTGTCATTAACCTCATTGACTCATCGTTTGAGGGGGTAGTCATAATTTCATGTCATAATCAAAATCAATAGAAGATCTCGGAGATCGTAGATCCCTTGATCTTGTCAAAATTATGTTTGTTCTTGTGAATCATTACTAATAGCTATCATAAGCTTCCCCCTTTGCTTGGGGTAAATAGCAAATATGAAATTTTTTTTGTAGCTCTCATCCTTCGGTTATATAGGCCTAACCCTTATTGTAACACCAAAGCTACCTGAATGTCTGATGGCAAGTGCAAACTTTTCAAATGTAAGCCTTTCCAAGTTGGAAGCAATGATTCTAGGATGTGCATCATTTTTCTAGACCTGGGGCATCTAATATTGATCATACTAATGATCATCATACCACCTTCAACATCGTTTTAGGATGTACATTTTTGCTCAATGTTGTTCGATCTCACAACGCATCTAAAAAGGGGAATTTGTAGACATTTAAAACGTGTCATGTCGAGGATGACTACTCATATGGACATTCTACAAAACCATATGGAGGATCTTGGACAGACTCCAAGATAGAGTAGTAGTTCTAACCACTCAATTTAGGTATTTTGGCCTAAGCAACCTAAACCGTAGCCCAGACCTATGATCTCTAGTATAAACCGTAGTTGACACTTGTGGTCTATAGTCTGGATCGCAACTATGACTTGTGGTCTTAATTGAAGTTCAGTTAGGCCTTCCATCCGATCCAAATCAGTTGGAATAGCCAAAATATCTAGAAGGATGCAGTTAAGGGACGAAAGATTCCAGAGTCTTCCATCCCAGCCGTCCTAACCACCCTTCTTGGTCTTGGCTTCTCCATGAAGCCACCCCTAGCCCTACAGGTATGTTATAAATACCCCCTCCAAATGGGGAGAAAAATAGAGAGATTTAGTTGATCAAGAGATCAGTGAAGCCCTGTCAAATTGCATACTGAACCTGTGCATTTGAGATCCCCTTTGCTATTCATCTAAAGACCAATTATCCATGGATGCCCTAAGTGCCTAGGAGATTCAAGAAACACAAATCTAGGAAAACAAAGGCCCTTCACAGTGATTTGACCACCAAACCTATCAGAGGACAACAAAGGCGACCCTTGAACATCAATTTGGATAAGGAGGTCAAGCCCATTGCTCCTAATTTTGAGGGTAAACCTATCAGAGGTCAAACCGTGGCTATCAGCCACGGTTCAAAATGCATACCGCCCACCATAGCTACGGTTTGCAATAGGTGACTGATCACCTTACTTATTTTGCTTTTGACCGCATAGATTAGTTATATTAGTCTTTTCATAGGTTTAATTGCATTTTAGAGAAACTCTGACCGTAGGAATTAGTCGTTTCATGCATTGTATTAAGTAGAATTATATTGGATCTTTTATGCACTCTATTGCTCCTAAATTGATATTTGATCCATGCATCATTTGCTTATTCATGTCCTTCATGTTGTAGTATAATTCTTGATCAAATTAGAATGGTTTAAAGTCTTTCTTTATATTTTCTTGTTTAATATTTTAATGGCATTTTCATACATTTTTCCATAAAGGGCTTCATCACGAGAGGCTATCAATATTTTTAATCATGCGTTGTTGTTTCTTGTTCGCAGGGATATAGGTGCAAGAGGAGCTTATGTCGTAATCCTTCCACATCACGAAGAAGGGGGTTAGATCCACCCCAAGGCAGTTTGTGACTAATCAATAGAGCACTATAAGTGCACCTACCCTATTGAGGGCATTGGCAATTGTAATATCAGTATCATATTTCAAGTGACCCTAAGAGGGCATCTTTGTAATCAAATCTCATTCAAAGATTAATACAAGAAACCTTACTTACGTTGTTTTGTTCAAATTATGTACTTGTGTGAATCTTTATGCTTTCATGATGATATAGATCAATACAGTAGCTAGGTGCACGCTCCATGGTTAGTTCATATACTAACTAAATAGTCTTCTAAAAACAAATATTTTGCTCCAAATGAGTCAGCTATTCATTATCCTTGTGTGTGCAAATGAATATATTAGATAAGGCATAAGCATACCCCAATGCCAGACGGGATTCATTCAGCCCATTGTTGTATTGGGGATCCTCAAATGTTTTATCCGATCCTAGGTTCGAACTTAGTCAGACTAGACCACTAATCAATCCAGGCCACCCAAAGCTAGCCCATTTGTAAATTTCTTAGACCTACCCCAATTCCAGGTGGGATTCATTCAGCCCATTGTTGTATTGGGGATCACCCTATGGCTTTCAAGTAATGATCATTCCAGGGATTCAAGCTCCCCCCTTCTTTTCTTCAATTTATTGGGATACTTGCTCATGTATATAGTGATAAAAATCACTGTTTATTTTCTCTTTTAGTGACAATAATCACTATTTATTTTGAGTTTCTCTTTTTTATTTATATTTTTTCTTCTTTTTTTTCTTTTTTTTATTTATTTTATTTTTTTTTTTTTGAGCAAGGGATTTGAATTTTGTTTTGATTTTGAATATGGGATTTGAATTTGAGATATCAATTTGGGATATCGATCTAGGATATCGATTTGGGATATCAATCTTTGATATTGATTTGGGATGTCACTCTGGGATATTGCTCCTTCATTTGCAAGCAAGGGATTTGTTCGGGTAGGGGAGGTGCTCATCCTTTTGCCAATGACCACTACCCTAGACCATTGCTCCTCACAAACAAGCAAGTAACAAAACCTTTCACTCAAGGTGACCTGGACCACTTCATAGCTTTGTCCTTCCTTGCCCTAAGTAGGATTGTTAAATGTGTTTAATTAGTGATAGGATCCTGATATGCTAAGTACTATCAAAACTAGACCTCATCTACATAAGCAAAGCAAGCTTTCTACCAAATTCTTGAGAAGACAACTAGGCATGGTTGAATGATCGAAAAACCCTAGTATATTCTTTGTAGCAAAAAAATGGGTTATGTTGAAAAACACAATTACTCACATGATTAATGAAAAATACAAAGATGCATGATTGAAAAACAAACGTGGTTTCATTTGCAAGATTGCAAACACAACCTATCCTAATGCAATGTGCGACGGATGGAAATGCCTAATGCAATGCAATTGAATGAATGGAATGCAAAATGAAATGCATAATGCAATTGAAATGCAACATGTAATTGAAAATGCAATGATGCAAAAAATTTTACGTTTTATGTTTTGCAATGTTTTTGGATTTTATTGCTTTATATTATTTTTTTGGATTTTAAATTTTGACCAAGGGATTTTAAAAACCATTGGAGCATTTTTCTTTGACCAAAGGGCTTAAATATGCCTTTGGAGCCTTTTTAAAATTGACCAAAGGACTTATAGATGCCTTTGGAGCCTTTTTTAAATTGACCAAAGGGCTTACAGATGCCTTTGGAGCCTTTTTGAAATTGATCGAAGGGCTTACAAATGCCTTTGGAGCCTTTTTATGGTTTTAGGCATGGAACGCTTTAAGATGAAGGATGTTGAGAGGTTCAGGTTCTTCAATTACTTCCAATGATGTCAAGCGATATGTCCTAGGTTTGATATTTTTAGAGATCATATAAGGACCCAACCAGTTAGCCACAAATTTATCTCATAGTTCTAGTGATAAATTTGAGTTTTTTTGGTTCTCTTTTAGCACAAGATCACTAACCTCAAAGTATCTCAGATGTAATTTGTTATTTTAAGCTCATTTTAAGCACTCCTTATAAATGTGAAAGTGCTCAAGGGCATTCATGTGATGTTCATCCAGTAGTGTCAGTTGATCTAGGTTATCTTGATGTGTGGTGTCATCATCAATGAACTCTTTCAATGCGACACACAACATTGGAATTTCTAACTCTAGGGGCATAATGGCCTCAGTGTCATATACTAGTGAAAATGAAGTTACCCTAGTGGGTGTCCGAATGCTAGTCCTATAAGCCCATAATGCAAGGGGTAGCTGGATGTGCCAATATTTGTGGTGTTCTTGTACCATCTTTTTTAATATGGAAACCACTATCTTATTTGAAGCTTCAGCTTGTATATTTGCTTACGGATAATATGGAGTCAAAAAACTGTATTTAATATTATATTTGGACATCAAAGCCCTTAAAATTTTTTTCTTGAACGACGTTCTATTATCCGAAACTATCTTGGATGGTATCCCAAAATGACTTATGATATTTGTGAGTATAAACTCAGCAATACGTGCTCCAGTTGTCATTTTTAAGGGAATGACTTCCACCCATTTAGTAAAATACTCAGTGGTCATAATAATGAATGTATGTCGGCCTGATGATGGAGGAGAGATCTTACCAATAAGATCAAATCCCCACTAATAAAATGACCAAGCCACTTGAATGGGCTATAAGACCTATGATGGCAAGTGTGTAAGATTAGCATGATGGTGACATTTAACGCATTTCTTGATATACACATTGCAATCCTTCTCCATAGTGGGCCAATAATAACCCATACAAGGATGCGCTTGACGATAGCCATACCACTGAAATGGCAACCGCACATACCATTGTGATCTTACGAAATTACCCAATATGACTCTTGGAAATCAAGACAATGAAGGAGAACTCCATCATAGCTTCTATAGTACAAGATTTCTGCTAACAAGACATACTTTATCACTTTTTTTTTGAATGTGCGTCTTGCGGCATGCGATAATCCTTGAGGTATTAGACCAAGTCTAAGAAAGTCATGTATTTGTGATTTCAAACTTACCTCTTTTGTTTTATATATACTCAACCCCTTCATTGGTTTAAATGGATCTCATTAGCTCAATGATGGTATAACACCATATATCACACAACTATTAAAATGATCTCATATAAAGCCTTATATGGCCAAACACCACCATCCCTTACTTTGTATATTCCAAGAAGTACAAACATGCCAGTAGTAGAGATGGAAATTTCCACTTGTGATAACATTATTCACACCCTTAAAGAAAATCTACACACCGCCCAACATCGTATGAAGCAAAAATTAGACCAACATTAAATTGAGCATACCATCCAATAAGGTGATATGGTATTCTTTCACCTACAGCCATATCGCCAAACTTCACTAAAAATCAAAGGTTCTCAAAAGTTAGCACTTAGAGTTTTGGGCCCTATAAAGCGCTACAATGTATTGGACCAGTTGCTTATAAACTTGAGTTACCCGAGTCTTCCAAAATTCATCTTGTGTTCTATATTTCTTATCTTAAACCAGTAGTAGGTGCACACATCACTACCCAAACTCAAATTCTAAATTTTATCGAGGATGGGACACTCATGATTGAATCTGAAATATCCTAGATCGTCGTATGTGCCACCTTCAAAATCGCACCATCATCGAAGTTTTGATTCAATGGAAATATCTACCTCTAGAAGATACCACATGAGAGACACTCCATCATATCTAGTAGAAATTTCCTCATTTTTAGCTTTGAGGACAAAGCTCTTTTAAGGAGGGTGGCATGTTAGGATACTACTCCTAACACAATTTATTACTTATAATCACTATTTAATTAATATTATTTTATATTGGGACCAACATGTCCCTTCACTCACACCATTACAATAAATATTTATAGACCTTCACATGGATGTTTTAGAACATCATCGAAGAAAATATATTACATTCATTTCAGTGGATTGGGTTAATTCCTCCATTGCCAAGGTGATTCAATATAAAAACATGATTCTAATTTGTTCTTTTGTAGTCCAAAGCCTTCAATTTGGTGTAGTTGTAGTCAAGGATCAGGAGATCATACCACCCTATCATGGGCCAATGAACCAGTTGGAACACCTTGGCAGATGGGAACCAATATGTGTGAATAAGTATGTAATATGCTTTAGATTTTGCCAATCGTCGAACGTTGTCACTGTGCTCCTTGCCCTCATTGATCACTAAATTCTATGTGCTAGAATAATATTGAATTATGCTCTTAACCTTATCCATCTCACTTTATTTTTTCTCCTTACTTATACATGCATTTTTGTTTTCACCATGGACATCGACACTATATTTTGCTTATATATTTTTATGCTTGCCTTTTATGACATTGGTGCCTTTCAAGCTTAAACTTATTTGTATTATAATATTTAAATCTTGGGATTTAAATACTATAATATTTTACTTTTTAAACCTTTTTCCAAAGCCTTTTATGATTTAAAACATTTTTCCCAAGTTTTTAAACTTTTGTCCCAAGCACTTTTACATCTTTTTCCATCTCTTTTATAATATTTAAATTTGATATTTAAATATTATAATCTTTAAAACTAATTGCATTGATTTATAATAATCTTTCCTTATAATATATATTTGACCTCAATGATATATTGTCCATCCTTATAAATGTTTTGCCCTTGAAGAATATTTCTGCCTTGAATACCATTCTCCTTTGACATCAATGAAAACTCAATATTTCTAACAAATAATTCTAAAACAATTTCATCTTTACATTGTTTCAACATATAAACATCTTTCATAGTCACATTTTTCTCGATATAGGCTTCAAATTGTTGAACAAACAATTTTTCTTTCTTCTCAAAATTCCTCAAAGAATGATGAGGTAATATATAATACCATTCCAGTGCTATGCTACCAATATTCTTAGGTAACTTCTTTAGCAACAACATGTCATCATATATAATATCATGGAATCATATCCTAAACATACTTAAATGTTCAATTAGGTCCTATGTTCCCTTATAAATAGGTAAAATTGGCATCGTAAAATGCTTAGGATAGGGCCTAGAGATGATGATAGGTTCTAAGGGCTGATTGCATATTTTCTTATAGTTGTATGTGAAACTCGAAGGTTGAATCATATCCACTCTTGAGACCAATTGTTTCACCATATTTTTTAAACTTTGCATATCATGATTGTTGTGCAATACCCCTAGGTTCCCTAAGGGAGGGGTATAGGTAGGTTTTTGAAAGGGAATTTGGCCAATATTGGAGGTATTGATATTTTTATGGTATGTATTATGATATGTGGTATCTTATTATGGAGGATAACTAACATTTGATGGAACAAAAGCATGGATATTGAGATTAGTAGAATTGTAGATATAAAATTCTTGCACTCCTTTCCTTCAAGCTAATGGATTTATGCCTCAAATTGGAATGAAATAATAGTAGGTCTACACCTCATAAGAGTGGCACTTGAGGTCGTACCTTATTTGGTGATTTTTTAATGAATTTTTTAGGGTTCACCAAGAAACATTTCTTAGCAGTTTCCACGCCCAGGATTGGGAGGTTATTTTGATGTGTTCCTTTTATGTTTTCTCATAATCACCTAGTTTTGGCCAATGCAACTAATTCTATGACTAAATGCAATTTAATTTTTGATGAATACAACAAACAATAATAAGTAGAGGATAATCTAATGCAAATGCTTAATTTTGAAGAAATTTGATACTCTTACTCAGTTCAAAAGTTTGATGTAGATTTTGTTTACTTGTTGTAGGTAGATCAGATGCTCCAAGGACAAGATCATATGTACGATTCATGATTGTACCCGTTGATCAACGATCGATAGATCTGATCACAGCATAAACCTATAGTTTCATAAATACAATGCAAAAATAGAAAATTACAATATGGTATGGACTTTGTCGAGCAAATATTAGATAGGACAAAACTAATTAAATGTTGTATTAAAAGGAAATAACATGGATATGGATTAGAACATGCAAAGTATGCAATTAAATGCAAAATTGGTGAACACCAAGAATGCTAATAGAAAATTTATATACTATATGAAATGATAAATGATAATAATGAGGCTAAAATTTAGATTTGATACTAAATAAATGCAAACCAAATCTTGGAGTTACCCCCAAGTAGTTTGCAGGCGAGATCGTAACCACAAAATAAGATTGGATTCTAACTGAGTAAGATCGTAACTACGATCGCAAATCGTAACCTCACGTGCTAGTGATTGTATTCTCGATCCTGCATAAAAATAGAAAAATAGCAAAGGCTAATGCAAAAATTAAACGACTAGAATGTAGAATTTGATCAACGATTTAGGCCCAATTCAGGGGAAGAAATGTCTAATTAAATAGGTTAAGCAAACTAGTGAAATTGGGCTAAAAACAAAATGAGTTATAACCTCTTCCAAGTTGGGACTGATCAAAGGATCCAATCCCATAACTGTCACACAATTGGACAGATAGAGACAAAAAATGTTGTAACTTACTTGTCGTTTTGCTAAACTGGGTATTTTTTATTCTGGGTTGAGATCATACTTACGATCTCATCAAGCTTAGACCCGATCTCGCTAGGAGGGTGCAAAAATTGAGGCAACAAGCTAGGAATCAATATTTTTTCAATTTTTGACTTAATGTAAATTAGTATGGGTCAATTTTAAGGTGTTACATTTTACCCCCTCTTTAGCACATTTTTGAACAAATATGTGTTAAAGAAAAGAATGACACACTTCACGTTTTTACACAAAAATGTGCAATAATTTTTAAAATTTGAATTTTTATTGCTAGTTACATTAAGTGTGACACCCCCTTCGTGTTTTTACACCAAATTCTATATTTGGAGAAAAACTCAAAAAATTTCTATATTAAGGGTAAAATGAATAAAATAGAAAAATTGAATTAAAACTTAATTTATTTGCTTTTTGCCATTTTTTAGTTTGGATATCTAGATAAAACTATGGCAAAAGTTTCCCATCACACGGATATAGTCTAAGCAGGGATTAGAGCTATCAGGGTAAGTTTTTTATACTCATTTAGTTTAGAAATTTCATATTTTTTTTGCTTTAATTAGAATTAAATTTGAATTTTTAGGTCATGACTATCATCACACGGCTCTAACAGCAAGATCATAATGATATTGTAAGATTGTATTGATTTCGCAATATCATATTGTTCGATATTGTCAAAATCAATCTGATCTAGGTTAATATTAGAATGGTTTCGATGATATCAAAGAGTACGATATCACTAAAATCGATATGATATTGAACATTTTGATACGATTTTACAATTTTTGATCCGATCATCTAATTTTTAGATCTGATCATTGACTTAATTTTTTGTTACTTTGATTTCTTGACAGAGACCAGCTTTGAAGAACTAGGAGTGGAGATATGTTAATCTCTGGACAAACCTAGGTACTCTCTCTACTAATGAGAGGGCTACTTTAGAGGAGTTTGAGCTCAAACATGTGGTAGAGATGCCACATATTCTAGTTGACCTCAAAGTGCTAACACATTCCACCCTTTCTAAATTACCACTTCTAAAATCAATCTGATTGTCTCAAGTATCACTACAAGTGCATACACCTCATGATAGTCAATTCTTGATAGAGTCAATGTGGGACAGGGTTATTGAAAGAATTCAAAAAAAACTTTTTGGATGGAAAGGTCATCTTCTATCTCAAGCAGGAAAGTTGACCCTCACTAAGGCCTCTCTTTAGAGCATTCCAGTCTATTTCCTCTCCAATTTCAAAGCCCCTATGAAGGTTTTCCAAAAAATTGAGAAATCCAAAAAGAATTTTTATGGACTGGATCAAAGAAGAAAAAAAGGATACACCTTGTAGGATGGACCAAAGTGTGCAGACCCAGGGAAAATGAGGGCTTAGGTCTGAGGAGAATTGCTCATATAAATTTAGCTTTACTAGCTAAGAAGGCATGGTGTCTCATTTTTTGTGAAGAAAATGAATGGACAACTATCATCAAACGAAAGCATCATCAAAATATGGAATTTCTAAGTGACTCAGTTCCAATCAGAGGTTCTATTTTTGGAAAACAATTCTTAATTGTAAGGAAATCATAAAAAAAAGTTTAAGATGGGTTTTAGGCAATGGTGAGAGGATAAATTACTGGAATGACAGGTGGGCTAAGGACGAACCACTGACGCAATATCCTAACTTAGCCCGAATCAAAGATATCATAGAAGAACTCATTGATAGAAAAGTCTTTGATTATATGGTTGAGGATAGAGGTAGAATGAAGTGGAAACAAATAAGAATTCAAGGATTTCAAGCAGAATCAAATGATCTTTGTAACATTCTCGAGCAACATTTTATCCCCATGAGACCCAAGGAAGATCAAGTGACCTGGGTTCCTACGAAAAATGGGCAGTTCATTGTTAAATCATCTTACAAGCTTCTTCTTGATGACGAGTATTTTGTCCTCCAAAAGGACTTAGTTTGGATAAAAAAATTAATTCCAAAAATTGTATTCTTTTCATGGTTGGTTATCCAATGATAAATTCTAACCATTGATAATATGATGCATAAAGGTATTTGTATCGCTATTCGTTGTTATCTGTGCAGGGCTAATTGGGAGACCATTTATCACATTTTCCTTGAGTACCCTTTTTCCTTGACTATCCTAAATGGGGTTTTTTAGGCCTTCAATATTTCATGGGTTAAACCAACCACCCTACTTGATTTGTTTGTCGAGTGGCCTTGCCCCTTTTCAAGACAAAAACTTAGATACATGTGGAAAATTTGTCTCAATCACTATCTTTTGCAGGTGTGGTTAGAAAGGAACCATAGAGTCTTTAATGAGTCTGTCAATGATCATCAAACTATCATTGCCAGGATCTTATCCTTTGCCAACGAGAATGTAAACCTTATCCCTTTTGATAGTTGTAAACCTCATCTGCACGAGACCACGATTGCTCAATATTTAAGCTTAACCTTATTATATGAGTCTATGGCTAGGTTAGTCAATCCTAGAGCCAATGTTAAGTGGTCTCCACCTCCTACGGGTTGGTTTAAGCTTAATTTTTATGGAGCAGCTAAGGACAATCCTGGTAGAGTAGGCGTTGGTGGTATTGTGCAAGATCATAATGGGAATATTATGCTTGCATTTTCCAAATATTTGTGAACAAGGATGAACAATGAAACTGAAGCTAGAGCTATGTGGAGAGGACTTCAAATGACTCAACACTTAGAAGGCAATTTTATCATAGAAGGAGACTCTATGCATGTTATAAATCTCCTCAATAATTGGAACACACCTCCTTGGAGGATTAAAAAAATTGTTGAAGAGGCTAGGATCCTTTTTCAGGGAAGACAAGATAGAAAAGCCCAACATGTCTTTCGGGAAGCTAACAAAATTGCTGATAAGCTGGCCAATTTGGGTGTCGATGGTGACAGACTTTTCAAATGGGAACATGGTGTCCCGAGTGAAGTAAAGGAGCTTATTCAACAATAATTCCAAGAATGATAGTCAAATTTACCAAGAGGGAAGGCACTGTAAGTTCGAAGGCTAGGAGTATTCCCATCTCTTTTTTGAATTGGGCTCACAATAAAAATTATCTGAGCTATTAATATTTGTGGATGCTTCTTGGAAATACCACAAAGACTAATGGGGACAGTCACATGTCAGATAACATGGATCCTAGTCATCTTAGTAATTTGAGGTTGGTTGATAATCACAAGGAAGGAAAGAAACGATAATATAAGACTTCGAACCAAAGCCACATGGACCACCAGATAGCCACCGCCATAAATCTAGCTAGCAGGTTCACTTCTCCAAGGCTGATTGGCCAAGATAGTATGTGGTACCAAAGCATGTCATATATGAAAGAAAACAATTACCAAAGAATTATTAAGAGTAACTGTCAATACAGAGCTTGTGGGAGTTTTTTTCAGTACTCTGCTATGTGTGTCTACAACTTTTTGTTTCTCCATTGTCTCAAGGAAGGGATCCGTATCTGTTTCTTTTTGTAATTATGATGCATGTGTGTTTTCTCGGGGTATACCCAAAATGTTGTATGGGAAGTTTCTTTTTGATAACAGGCTATGTGCCTTACCAAATGTAATGGCTTTGGCGGCATGTAGATTTTACATATATAGGATCCTTAGTAAGGATATGTTCATCAACAACCCCGGGCTGATTTTTGTAAAATGTTTTGGGTCAACCTGTAAAACTCGGTATTAATGCTATAGTATCTTATCTACCAAAAAATTCTTGACTTCTATTTGTAGCATTTTACAACTAGTCTAGCTTTATACTTTTCAACTTCACCTTGGATATTAAACTTAGTTTTATATACCCATTTGTCTCCAATGGTCTTCTTGCCTACTAGAAGATCCATTAATTTCCAGGTCTGACTTTTCTCTATGGCTTCTATCTCATCATCTATAGTTTTTACCCATTTTTTATTTTAAATTGCTTCTTCAAATGAAATTGAATCACACTTAGAAAATAAAGTAAAATTAGAATGTTTTTCATCTTCAATTTTATTTCTAGTTACCTTATATATATATATATATATATATATATATATATATATATATATATATATATATATATATATTGTAAGCTCCTTATATTTTATGGTGTATTCAATATGGATATCCTTCTTGCATGTGGAGGCGATTGTGATGATGAGGTATTGCTACTACTAGCACGAACAATACTACTTGAAGCTATAGTAGGATGCACTCTATCTCATTCCAAATCCTTAGACTCAATAATTGTTGTCTCTTGCTGATCAGTCTTAGATTTCCAATTCTATGTTTCATCTTCTAGGAACTTCACATCTCCACTTATAATTAACTTCTTTATGATAGGTGTAACAACCCAAGTCTACTCACTTTATTGCCCTACTCAAATAAACGAGATAAGCAAGAAGGTTATTTTTTTCTTGTTTTCAACCTCCAGTTGCTAAGGTTCTACCTTCAAGGTACCAATAAAAATTTATTCACCCAATATATCATTATGAAAAACTTTAAATAGTATGGTATATTGAACCAAAATTTGGATCTAATATTTCTACAGATAGTCATCCTAGTGGATGAGATAGGCCACATCTTGTAATTGTGCCATTTAGTGGAGTTGACAATCTCATTTATCATCCTCATTTTTTGGTATGAGGGTCATTTTACAATAGGTTTTGTTCTTTAGGTCCCATAGCACCTAAAGGATTGATGCTTGCTTCTCCATCTCTTAGCATTATGAACCTTCATATTTTTTCGATCATGTTCCACTTAATGATTGTAAGGATTCTAGTGTAAATATACCTCGTGTCTATATGATTATCCGTATTTCCCATAGTTAGATAGATTTTTTCCAATTCTCTAGTCTAGGTCTTGATAACACATATTCAATCCAACTCATGATTGTTTATCCCATACCAAACATTGAGGCTAATTTTTAGCTATGTTACCTGGGCATGAGACTTATCACAGTATTAAAGAGTAGTAATCTAGATATGGTATCCAATATTACCATCTATTTAATGTATTGACCTAGTCTCATTTTCCAATAAATACTATAAATCCAACAAGTATCGTCGAACTTGTTGTGTGCATACCTGCACATCAACATATTGGATTTTTATTTTTCTTATAAAGATATCCTTATCTCTAGATGCTTTAGATAATAGATATGGTAGAGTAATCTAACTTTAGTGTTGAACAAGGTACAACGACAGTATTGTCATTGTTGTCAACACACTCAGATGGATAGGTTGATGCAATGGATATTTGTTCGGAGGTTTTTCAAAGTATGTATAGTGATTTTAAATGCTTATGAGGATGTTTTTTATGTTTGGGTGAAGTTATTATAGGTTGTTCATGCAAATTTGCAAAATTTGAAATTATCGTCAAGAAGTTATCAAAAAAATACAAAAGTCATCACGGGTGCATTTGGACAGGATGGATCAGTTTGGAACATGCCAGCATGTCAAGAAATAGTCCATAACAATTTTGGAGGTGTCAGAATAGTGTTTGGATTGATCGATGATGTTTTCGATATCTTGGTGGATGATTTGGCAAGTGGTTGTATAGGCCAAAAAGGGCAGTTTTGTCAGAAGTACTGCGAGCAAACTCAAAAAAATTTGATAGTGAAATTAGAACTGGAGGTGGTTGTTATATTCAAGAACATATATTCCAAATTTCCACAAAAACTAAGAAACGAGGTGAATGTTACAAGCGTTTCAAGATTATCACAAAAATGCTCTTTTTGGAAAAAGTGTGTCAGCAGCAGTTTTCATGGAGGTGGTATAGGTAAACCATAAGGATTTATGTAGCAATATTCATACTGGATGTAGTTAGAATTATAGAGATTCTATTTTTTAAATTTTAGAGAAAATAGAGTTACGAGGTGAGAGTTATGATTGTTGCAAAAATAGTATAGGTCACTTTTATGTCAATTTGTTCCACTTGTGCAAAATCCTTTAGTTGGCCGTTTCGACCTTGCAGAGTTGCCAGAGTTTTGGTTTTAGTTTTGTTACAACTTCAAAGTATAAAATAGAGCATATTTAATTTTTTGTTTGAGGTGTCACATGGCTCCGAAGTAAGATAACGAGTAAGGTGTCAATTCTTTGCATGTGACATCTTTGATGAAATGCCTTCTCAAAATAAAAAAAACGAAGTTATATTATTTTAAGAAGCTTCATTAAAGAAAATATTTTTAAAATTGAAAAGGGAAAAATAATGCAAGTGTGTGATTTTTAAGTGACAAGGGATTTTATTGAAATGTGGGGACTTTATTTTGTGAAGAGAGAAGTGTGTGTGGAGAAAAATAAAGAGTGAAAATATGTGATTTTTGGAGAGTGGTGAAAAAAATCACTTTAGTATTTTGGGCATAACTTTCTCATATGATATCCATTTTGGATGAAATTTTGAGAGGAATTCATAGACAAAGTATTGCAAAATATCCAAAAAATATTTATCAATTGGTAGAACGATCTAAGAGAACAATCCATTTTTTTTTTGTGAGAAGAGAAGATTTAAATTCTGAGTAATACAGAGAGAGGGATGTTATATTGGGTGAAATAGAAAGTTTTAGATTTTAAGTTTACAAACCATAGAGGGTTATGGTTTTAGTGAATACATTCATATATGTCATTTTATTATCAATATCAAAATCAAGTGGGTGCTTGGTAGAGGGGTTGGTGCTCCTTTCTGTTGGTGCAAATAAATTAGGGGTTGGTGCTCCTTTCTGTTGGTGCAGATAAATCAAGGGTTGGTGATCCTTCTAGTGGGTGCTGGTAAATTGATTGTAAAGTTGATGCTTTGCAAAGGCTAGATTTGGATAGGAGTCTAAATAGTCATTTTCGAGGATGTAGCCAAACCGGTGAACTTTGGTACATCTTGTATTGTGTGATGTTCTCTTGTTATACTTGCTTTATTTGGTTTTATGTTTTCATTTTTTTGGCTTTGAGTGTTGAAGATTTATGTTTTAAAGAGATACATTGATTCACCCCCCTCTCAGGTGTCATTGTGAGACTAACAATTGGTATCAGAGCGAGGTTCCTGAATAGGCTTAACCGACTAGGGTGATCTTGGAAGTGACACAATGGCAGGTGGTGAAGGCTTCTCATAAAACAAAGCATCATTGTTTGATAGAACTAATTACGCATTTTGGAGACTTAGGATGTAGACATATATTTATGATTTGGGATACGACATTTGGGATTCAATAGATAGTGGATACACAATACCCACCACTTCTCCAACCGATTTTGGCGATAAGAAACTATTTGAGAATGACTCAAAAGCAAAGAATGCTATCATGTGTGGATTAGTGGACAGTGAACTGGTAAATATTATGGGTTGTAAAATGGTAAAGAAAATATGGGATAAACTGAAGAGCATTCATGAAGGAGACGTTAAGATCAAGGAGGCCAAGTTACAAACACATCGATCTCAGTTCAAAGTATTAAATATGAATGGCAATGAAAATATAGAGTCATATATGATGAGAATTAGTGAAGTCATTAATGTGATTAGAGGACTCGATGAGGAAATAAAATATTTTGTTATTGTGAAAAAGGTATTAAGATCCCTTCCCCAAATATTTGATTCTAAAGTTTAAGCTATAGAAGAAGCTAAAGATCTAAATTTTAGTATGAATGAGATGCATGGTTATTTGAATGCATATGAGATGGGAATAGGAAAATATAAACCCACAGATAAAGAAGCTACTTTTAAAGGTCATAAAAATATGAAAGCAAAACAAGAATTCGAGGAAGAAGAGACATCAGATGAAATGGAAGTAAACTTTGTTCAAAAACTAAAAAGAGGAAAAGGAAAATACAGAGGAAAGTTACCGTTTAAATGTTTCAACTGTGGAAGCGTTGGGCATTTTACAGCTAAATTTCCACTTAATGAGAAGAACATAAGTGATGAAGGATCGCACAAAGAAATAAGTGACTGGAAGAAAAAAACAAATTTCATAAAAGGCAACTTCAAGAAGAAAATTTTCATCTCCAAGAATGTCAGTTCATCAAAAGATAGCTCCAGTGAGGATTTTGAAAAGGAAACAGGTGAAGCTCTTTTCATGGCACTCAAAGAAGAAAAACCAGAAAAAGAACATGAATGTGATGAAGAATAAATTGATGCAGAAGTGAATTTGGAAGAGTAACTAATTGCAGCTCTAGATGAATTGAAGATAGAAAGAAAAAATAATAAGAAAATTTCAAGAAAGCTTGAGGATGCAAATGAAATCATAACAAATTTGAAAGTACAGATAGAAGAATCCAAGAAAATCTCTAAAGATCTCGAAGTGCAAATAACCATGAAAATAGATTATTGTAGCAAGCTAGAAGAAGAGATTGTTGGTTTAAGAATGCATCTAGAAGAGATGAATCATAAAATTAGTTGTTATCACAAACGTGAAGAAAGTTCTATGAAGCTGGATAATATCATAAATAACCAAAAGACTATAGGCATCAAATTTGGTTTGGGTTTTGATGAAGGAGAATCTTCAAATGGATCAAAGGCCATAAATAAAGAATCCACAAAGAATTAAGAGAAGAAGTAGGTTGATAAAGCAAAAGTGAATCATGCAAAGGAAAGCAATAATGTAAGGCACGAAAGGAGAATTGACAATGATGGTTTCACCAATGTCACACATCAAAGAAGAAGAATATTTATGGCTCCTACGACAACATGGCAAAAACCACCACCCAGGTTCAATCATCTCTTTTCTGTTTACTATTTAAAATGCAATGGTTATGGACATAAGATCTCATATTGCAAGTATAATGTAGGACCAAGGAATTTTACCAATAGAAATGCTTTTTCATCTTTGATGGATTATGCGATGAGAATGTTATAACTGTCATAATTTTGGGCATATTGCAAGAAATTATCAAAGTACATTTGCATCAAATCAATTTCAGGGAAGAAAATTTCAGCCAAATGGAATAAGACAAAATATAAAATTTCTCTAAAAACATGCACAAGCTATTGAAAAAATAAAAGCTAAAACAAGAGTCCAAAATTGTAATCAAACTTGAGTGGAAAGAAAAAGAGCGACCTAAGGAAGAAAATGAATCCTTGATCGTACAGATAACATTTAAAGCATAGAATAAATCTGCACCATTGATACATGATAGTGGATGCTCTAGTCATATGATAGGTGACAAACAAAAATTTGAGAAGTCGTAGCAATATGAAGGTGGTTCAGTAAAGTTTGGAAACAATTATGGAGCTAAGATAGTTGGTAGAGGTTCATTTAAGATTAGTGATGGAAAAATCAAGTCAAAAGAAATCTTGTTTGTGGTTGGTCTGAAGCATAACCTGTTGAGCGTAAGTCAGATTTGTGATAGAGATCATGAAGTGATATTTAAGAAGCAAGGTTGTGAAGTCAAAAATGTAAAAAATGGGAAGTTTATAGCAACTAGATCAAGGACATATGGCAACCTGTACACCATATCAGAGACTTTAGAAGAATCTTGCTTGATTGGACAGGAAGAAGAGAATTGGTTGTGGCATAAGAGGCTTGGTCATATCAGTTTTGACAATCTAATAAAAATCAGCTCAAAGAAAGCAGTAAGAGATATTCTCACCATTGCCAAACCATCAAATAACATTTGTTCGTCATGTCAAAAGGGGAAGCAAACTAGAGTCTCATTTAAAACAAAAGAGTACTACACAAGTAAACCTTTGCAACTAGTACATACTGATTATGTGGACCCATGAGAACGCAAAGCATAAACGGTGACAAATATTTCATGTTGTGTATAGATGACTATTCCAGGATGACATGGGTACTATTTTTGAAGCATAAATTAGAATATTTTGAGATGTTCAAGGTTTTCAAAAACCAAGTTGAGAATCAAAAAGGAAAAATTATTAAATGTTTAAGGTCAGACAGAGGAGGAGAGTTCATTTTAGAGGATTTCACAGAGTATTGTGAAAAATATGGCATTAGGAGATAATTTTTAGTAGCCAAGACACCTCAGCAGAATGGTGTGGTAGAAATAAATAATAGGACAGTGAAGAAAATGGTATGGACTATGTTGATTGAGAGCAAAGTAGCAGATAGATTTTGGAAAGAGGCAGTCCATACTATGGTATACATCCAAAATAGGTGCATGTTGAGGACGCATGAAAGCAAAACTCCTTATGAGTTGTGGTTCGGTAAAAAGGCAACAACAAGATACTTTAAAGTTTTTTGTAACAAGTGTTACATGAAAAGAACTGAAGAAAAACATGGTAAGTTTGAAGATAGAGCGGATGAAGGTATTTTTCTTGGCTATTCATCAAAAAGCAAAGCTTACAAATGCTACAACAAGAGGCTAAGGAAAATTGTGGATAGTGCCAATGTTAAAGTTGATGAAGGAAGGGAACGAGTAATTAGCTATGAAGAGAACTACCCAATTTATGAAGAGGTCATTGAAGGAGATGAGGAAAAGGAAATGGAAAAGAAACCAAAAATTGACTCAAAGGATTCAAACAGTGATTCAGAAGTGGAAGAAACAAGAAATTCAAAACAGGCAGCTAGCAGAAAGATCATCCTAGAGAGCAAATAATTGGAGACCCCATAGTTGGTGTTCAGATAAGAAGAAGATTAGTAAGTAACTACTATTTATTATCCAACATTGAGCCCAAAAATTTTTCTGATGCAAGCAAAGATGAAATTTGGGTAAAGGTAATAAATGAAGAATTAGATCAGATCAAGAAAAACAAGACTTGGGAGTTAGTACCAAGACCCATAAATAAAAATGTAATTGGTACTAAATGGGTCTTTCGAAACAAATTGAATGAAGACGGACAAGTAGTCAGGAACAAAGAAATATTGGTATGCAAAGTCTATGCACAAGTTGAAAGTATTGACTTTGAGGAAACCTTTGCACCTGTGGCCAGACTAGAGGCAATTAGAATATTTCTAGATTTAGTAGTTTACAAGAATTTCAAAGTTTATCAAATGGATGTGAAATCAGTATTTTTGAATGGGAAACTTGAAGAAGAGGTTTATATTGAGTAGCCATATGGTTTCCAGCTTGGTGATGATCCCAACTTGGTTTGCAAGTTGAATAAAGCGTTATATAGCTTAAAACAGGCACCCCAAGCATGGTATGCAAGGCCAAACAATTATCTTACTCAGCAAGGGTTCAAGAAAGGTATGGTGGATAGTAATTTGTATGTCAAAACATAAAATGGTCATCATATTGTTCTTGTTGTATACGTAGATGATATCATATTTGGTAGTAGCAAAGATGAGTTGTGTAAATATTTAGAAAATAAGATGCAGAAAGAATTTTAAATGTCAATGATTGGTGAACTTTCGTATTTCCTCGGATTGCAAGTTAATCAAAAGGAGAAGGGCATATTTATTTCTCAAATTAAATATGTGAAAAAGATGCTAAAAAAGTTCATAATGGAGGATTGTAAGCTAGTTAGCACTCCCATGACGACAGGTTGCAAGTTGAGCAAGGATGACAAATCTCCACATGTTGATCAAACTATGTATAGATCTATGATTGGGAGCTTACTATACTTGACAACTACCAAACTGGATATTTTGTAGGCAGTATGCATGGTAGCACAATTTTAGGTTAGTCCCAAGGAGACTCATGTGACAATAGTGAAGAGGATTCTTCGGTACCTCAAGGGTACTATGGAGTATGGGTTATGGTATCCGAAAGGTAAGGACTTAACCCTTATTGCGTATTCTGATGCAGATTGGGTAGGATGTGTAGATTATAGGAAGAGTACAACTGGATGTGCATTCTATCTTGGAGATAGGTTGGTCATGTGGTACAGTAAGAAACAAGAGTCAGTCTCCTTATCCACAGTAGAGGCAGAATACATTGCAGTGCCAACATGTTGTACGTAGGTGTTTTGGATAAAAGAACTCTTAAGGATCTTGGCATTAATTTTAGTGAGCCAATTTTAGTTAAGTTAGATAACACCAGTGCCATTAACATCTCAAATAATCTGGTTATGCATTCTTGCACAAAACATATTGCTATCCGGTATCATTTTTTGAAGGAGAAAGTTGCGAAAGGTGAGGTTAAGTTGGATTTTATTCCAACAACAAAGCAAGTAGCGAATATATTCACCAAACCATTGTCCAAGGAAGTCTTTGAGTACCTTCACAAGAAATTAGGAGTGGTCACACTTCCCAAGAATTGACTAGAGGGCCACATTCTCAGGGGGAGAATTTGTGTGTTTGTTTATCTTTTTGCTCATGTTTGTGATTTTTGCTAAGTGTAATATTTTTTGTCTGAAAATGTTGTCCATGGACTCAGGGGGATTTTGTAGCAGCCCTTTGGTCTTGTTGTCAAATGTGGAGAAGAAATATAGGAAATTGTGTGTGTGTTGCCAACAATTCCAAAAGGGGAGATTGTTGAGCAAGGTGCAGCGATAGTATTGTCATTGTTGTCAACACACTCAGATGGATAGATTGATGCAATGGACAGTTTTTCAAAGGTTTTTAAGAGTATGTACAGTTATTTTCAATACTTATGAGGATGTTTTTTATGTTCGGGTGAAGTTGTTGCAGGTTGTTCGTGCAAATTTGCAAAAGTTGAAAAAATTTGTCAAGAAGTTGTCAAAAAAATTTAAAAGTCATCACGGACGTAGTTGGATAGGATGGATCAGTTTGGAACATACTAGCATGTCAAGAAATAGTCCAGAATAGCATTGGAGGTGTCATCACAGTGTTTGTATTGATCGGTGACGTTTCCGGTATCTTGGCGGATGATTTGGCAAGTGGTTGTACAAGCTGAAAAAGGGTAATTTTGTTAGAAGCACTGCAAGCAAACCAAGAGTAATTTAATAGCTACATTTGAACTGGAGGTGGTAATTACATTCAAAAATGTGTGTTCCAAATTTCCACCAAAACAAAGAAACGAGGCAAATGTTACAAGCGTTGCAAGACTGTCACAAAAATGCTCTTTTTGGAAAGTGTGTCAGTAGCAGTTTTTTTAGAGGTGGAATAGGCGAACCGTAAGGATTTATGTAGTGATATTCATACTGGATGTAGTCAATATGGCAGAGATTCTATGTTTTAAATTTCAGAGAAAAAAGAGTTACGAGGTGAGAGTTATGATTGTTGCAAAAACGATACATGTCACTTTTATGTCAATTTGTTCCACTTGTGCAAAATTCTTTAGTTGGCCGTTTCGACCTTGCAGAGTCACCAAATTTTTGGTTTCAGTGTTGTTACACCTTCAAGGCATCAAATAGAGCATATTTCATTTTTTTTTTTATGTGTCACGTGGCTCTGAAGTAAGAGAAGGAGTAAGGTGTCAATTCTTTGCATGTGACGTGTTTGACGAAATGCCTTCTCAAAATAAAAAAAGGAAGTTATATTGTTTTAAGAAGATTCATTAAAGAAAATATTTTTAAAATTGAAAAGGAAAAAATAATGCAAGTGTGTGCTTTTTAAGTGACAAGGGATTTTATTGAAATGTGGGGACTTTATTTTGTGAAGAGAGAAGTGTGTGTGGAGAAAAATAAAGAGTGAAAATCTGTGATTTTTGGAGAGTGGTGAAAAAAGTCACTTCCATATTTTGGGTATAACTTTCTCATATGATATCCATTTTTTCTAAAATTTTGAGAGGAGTTCTTAGACAAAGTTTTGCACAACACCCAGAAAGTGTTTAGTAATTGGTAGAACGAGCTAAGAGAACAATCATTTTTTGTTTTGTGAGAAGAGAAGATTCAAATTCTTAGTAATGCAAAGACAGGGATATTATACTGGGTGAAATATAGTTTTATATTTTGAGCTTACAGACCATAGAGAGTTTTGGTTTCATTTAATACATTCATATATGTCATTTTATTACAATATCAAAATCAAGTGGGTGCTTGGTAGAGGGGCTGGTGCTCCTTTCTGTTGGTGCAGATAAATCAGGGGTTGTTCCTCCTTTCTGTTGGTGCAAATAAATCAGGGGTTGGTGCTCCTTCCAGTGGGTGCTGGTAAATTGATTGTAAAGTTGGTGCTTTGCAAAGGCTGGTAAATTGATTGTAAATTTGGTCATTTTTGGGGATGTAGCCAAACCGGTGAACATCGGTACATCTTCTATTGTGTGATGTTCTCTTGTTATACTTGCTTTATTTGGTTTTATGTTTTCATTGTTTTGGCTTTGAGTGTTGAATATTTAAGTTTTAAAGAGCTACACTGATTCACCCCCCTCTCAATGTCATTGTGAGACTAACATTCAGACTTATGGTTTTGAATTACCTCTATCATGTTCAATCAATCTAGGGTTCTAAAATAAATAGTTTGGGGGGTTTAACCATTGTAAAAGATTCTATTTCATTCTGTTACATAGCTAGAAAATATTATTGAACTAATTAATTCCTTACCCATAAAAATATTCAATACACAAGATATGCTATCTCATTTGATTTTTGAATCCTCAAGTTTTCAATCACTTAACTTATGAATTCACTTTTACTAATTTTTATTTTAAAGAAACAAAGGTAGTTGCTCCTAAGTGAACTTTAAGATCTCTTTGCCAACTTACAATTTGATTCTTAATGAAAATAAGGAAAGCATTCATGAAGAGTATAATTTCATTCACCAGTCAATAATTATTAATATAAGAATTCCACTCATTGCTTATTAGGATAAGTTATGATTATCAATCTCAGGAAAAGGATTTATATTCTTCTAGGATTAAACCTTTAATAAGAATCTAAAATATATTTTCCACCAGTAACATGGCTAACTATGTCTTCTTTTATAAATTTATACCATAGACCTAACTATGGTTAACAAAAGATGTGAAATCGCTCAAACCTAATTATGTGATTTCAAATGAAAGATACCGCTCAAACCTAATTCTGTGATTTCAAATGAAAGATGGTTGAGCGGGACTTTTCAAAGGTCAATGTCTTCCCTGATTTAGTTTAGCCAACCCTAGAAAGAACAAATCCAGTGAGGGGAATATAAAATATTCAGCCGAATGAAAAAGTAAGCGGAATAAGAAATAAAATGAGCAAAACCTAACTTTGCAAACTTGATTTACTCAATAGAAATACACACAAAGTATTATTTATTTATTTTTTTTTTTTTTATTTGTGGAAAACATCCCAAAAGGGATGCCACTTTCGGGTAAGACCCAAGGAGGCGGGGGTATCCATTCCGCCAAAAATGCCCAGGACTCGGACCTGGCCTACCACCTTTGACATACTCAAGGAGCAAACAAACACACAAAACCAAATTAAAAAAAGTAAATAACAACAAAAATAATAAAATAAAATAAAAAACATGCTCCTTGAGTGTGTCAAAACCAAAAGCACAACCAAACACGCACAATAAGATAAAAGAAACCACAACACAAACCACATAGAAAAACACAAGAACCACATAACAAAACACAAACAAGACAAAAACAACAGAACACTACAAAGACATAACCCAAAAAAACATGAAAAATAAACACAACCAAAACCTAAAAAATAAAATAAATAAAATAAAAATAAAAAACAACCAACAACGAGACAATAAACAAAAACAAAAAACATAGAAAACACTCACACATAAAAAAATGAAATAACACAAACAAAGAGAAACCCAAGAACAAGAACAAAAAAAAACACAAGAACAATAACAAAAAACATTAAAAAAAAAACAAAACAACAAAAACACAAGAACAACAAAAAACAACACAAAGAACACAAAAACAAAACAAAACAAAAGAACCCACCCACCTTAAAAAACTAAACAAAAAAACAAAGAAGACAAAAGAAAAAAAAATGAACAAAACAATGACCTATCTAGACCAAGAAGACTATTAATGCAAGAATCAACAGAGGAAACAAAATAAAGAATAGAATGAGCTAGGGAACTAAAAAAAACTGAATGAACCAAAGAGAAACAAAAAAAAAACAAGAAGAAACTAGGTACCTTCAAAACTGGAGCCATCCAAAGAAATGATAGAAAGAAGAGCTTCCCTAATTTGAGAAGCCCACCATATAGGAGGGTGGCCATAACAAGTAAGATCACCTTTGTCCAAAGCCCAATTAGCTAAAGCATCAGCACTCTTGTTTTGATCTCTGACCACATGATTGTAATCAACTTTCAAAAATCCCATCTGGATTAACTGAATCTTCTCAATAATTCTTTTTATTCTCCAATCCACCTTATGATTCTTAGAAGGAGTCTTCAAGAGATTAATCATAAGTTGAGAGTCAGACTCAACTAACACCTTTTCCCATCCAACCTTAGTAGCCTCCTGAAGGCCTCTAAGGATACCATACCCCTCAGCAAGGTTATTGGAAAGAATACCCAAATTCTCAGCAAAAGTAAAAACCAGGGAGCCATCTGAAAGTCTACCAATTCCTCCCACACTTGGCTTTTCCGGGGTTCCCTCTAGAGGCTCCATCGGTATTGACTTTTCCAAAATCCTTAGGAGGAGGTTGCCAATTTCTAGTCCTATCCATCTTACTAATACTCACATTCCCTTTAAGTTGGTTGCCCTTAGAAGGTTTAATCTTCAATCTTTGCATCACTTGATCCCATCTTTGGTGGGAGTTTTGGGGGTGATTAAGGAGTTGATGGACTGATTCAACTAAGTTGGCTATGGTCTTTTGCCAAATATAGTGAATATCCTTCCTATCTTGATTAAAAATTTGGTTGTTCCTTTCATTCCAAATATTCCAAAGAAGAATGGTAGAACCCATCCAAACTAACTGCCTAATAAAATGATCAACACCCTCTTGATTAGGCCAATCCCTCCAAAGTTGTTCAAAAGTGAAAAAATTGGACCACTTGTAAGCCAAGTAAAGTTGCCATTCTCCTCCATAGCTCGGAGGCTAAAGTACACTCAATAAAAATATGGTTGATATTTTCTACATTCTCTTCACACATTTCACATCTAAAAGGGCCATGAAAACCACGCTTCATAAGTTGCTCACCGGTAAGCACCCTACGATGCAATAAAAGCCAATTAAAGAACCTCACCTTAGGCCAGAGCTTTTGAGCCCACAATTGAGAAAATATGTCAGAAGAATGGTTGGGATTATTATGGCATAAGGTCAAATAACCTTGAGCAACTGAATACTCACCCTTAGTAGTGTTGTTCCATCCAAAACAATATTTTTCATGGGACCAAGAGAGGGATCTCATATGAAGGATGCCTTGGATATCTTGTCTTTGCCTTTCTGGGATTTGAATAGGCCAGTCCTCAATAGGGATCCAATATCTACCAACCTTTGAATTACCAGTATGGTACCGATAGTAATTAGCCACCTTTATCCAATTAGCTCGGTGAAGCTCCTCCATCCAAGGCCTCCAATCGGGAAACCGAGTTATCAAAGGCTTGTGACCATCCCAAGAATCTGTCCAAAAATTTGCATGTTGACCATTATGAATGATCCAAAATAATTTTTTCTTTATCAAATCCTCACCAGTCTTAAGAACTGCTAAAATGGGAGAACCTTTGGTAGGAAGTTGATAGCGAACAAGGTCTTCAGGACTTTTGTTCTCAGCATATTTAGCACGGAGATTATTGGCCCAAAGAGCATTGGGGTTATGCAACATCCTCCAATATAATTTAGCAGCTAAAGCTTTGTTGTTATTAATTGAAGACCGGAATCCTAACCCCCTTCACTCTTAGGAAGACATAAAGTATCCCATTTCACCAAGGCCCATTTTCTTTTCTCCTTAGTACCACTCCAAAGGAAACGATGACTGATTTGATCCAATTCTCGAAGAACAGCCTTTGGGATATTCAAAATGGAAGAAACATAAATAGGAATAGCTTGAAGGACTGATTTTACCAAGGTGATTCTACCCCCGGAAGAAAGCCACTTGTTGGTCCACTTTCCAATTTTCTTCTTGACTTTGTCCAACAACCAATTCCAATATTTATTTTTCTGCCTTTGAATATTTATGGGAATACCTAAATAAGTGATTGGAAGAGAGGTCTTCTTATATCTTAATTTATCCAAGACCATGGATTCCTGTCTAGTAGAGCAGTGAAAGAAAATAACTTTAGATTTGTCTTCATTGATCAACTGCCTAGTAGCCTTAGAAAAATAGCTAATGATTTGCTTAATATTAGAAGCTTCCTTAAGCGTAGCTTTACCTAAAAGGGTAGAGTCATCCACAAATTGAAGATGAGAGATAGGTCTAGCTCCATGAGCAATGGTAACTCCCTCAAGGGTTTTGTTTTCCCTCTTTTTGGTTATAGTCCTACCCAAGCATTCAACAAGAATGATGAATAAATAAGGGGATAGCGGGTCACCTTGCCTAATACCTCTGGAAGCTGGGAAAGACCGAGAAGGCCTGCCATTGATAAGAACTAAGTAGGAAACTGAAGAGATACATCCCATAATCCAATCCATCCAATCCTTAGAGAAACCAAATTGCCTCAAAACTTTGATAAGGAAGTGCCAATCCACTCTGTCATAAGCTTTGGATAAGTCTAACCGGATGAACATAGAAGGAGAATTTTGCATATCCATGGAATGGATGGCTTCCTGAGCAAGAACTATCTCATCTACTATTTGACGTCCTTCCACATATCCCCCTTGCTCTGGGAAATAATCTTATGCAAAAGAGGCTTCAACCTTTACTGCCATGATTTTAGTAATAATTTTGAGAAGAACATTACATAAAGCAATAGGTCTAAAAGCTGAGATATGATCAACCTCTTGAGCTTTTGGAACAAGAGTAATATAAGTTTTATTGATAACCTTCAAAATTTCTTTGGATTTCCTGGCTTCTTCCACCACCTCTAATAAATCAACATGAAGGATATCCCAGAACTCTTGGTAGAACTCAATAGGAAAACCATCGGGACCTGGGGTTTTCCCTTTTTGCATTTTAAAAACTACTTGTTGAAGCTCATTGATAGTAATAGGAGCAGTCAAAATAGAGTTCTCCTCAGAAGTGATAAGAGAAGGGATTGCTTGAAGAACATTTTGTTGTGAAGCTGAGTCAAGAGGAGTAGCGAGCAAAAATATTGGAAAAGTAATCAACAACAATAGAGTTCATGCCATCCCAAGTATAAACAACATCTCCAGAATCTGATTTTAAGGAAGAAATAAAGTTGTGAGATCTTCGAGCTAGAAGAGATTTGTGGAAGAAATTTGTGTTTCGATCTCCTTCTTTGAGCCATTGAATTCTAGATTTTTGCTTCCATAAGATTTCTTCTCTTTTTTCCCATTCCTCTAACTGAGTTGTGAGTTTAATTTCATCTGCACTTCTCTTCTCTGTGAGGCCATCTAAACGGATTTTCTTATTCAAATTTTCAAGATGAGCAATAACTTCATGTTTTTTTTTATGAACATCCCCAAACTCTTTCCAGTTCCAAGTCTTGATTTTGGATTTAATGTATTGCAGTCTTTTGGAAAAACAGAACATCTTAGTCCCATGCCTAGGTTTACCTTCCTTCCACCATTGTTGCACACGAGGTCTGAAGGAAATGTCTCTAAGCCACATTAATTGAAAATGAAAAGGAGAGAAACTCACATTGGTTTTCCACATTTCCACCATGACTGGCCAATGATCCGAACCAGCATTATTAAGAGTCTTCACTTTAGGAATGTGACCATGGATTAAGAAATTTTCAGAGAGCAAAAACCTATCCAATCTCTCCATTATACAAGCTAAGCCTTGCCTTCTGTTAGACCAAGTCATAAGGCCATTATCTAGTTGGATATCCACAAGATGGAGGTTTGCAATATATTCACTCATGAGGTCAGTACTTTTGTCCAAATTTCTATTTCCCCCCTTTTCTCATCCAGAGAGAGGATGGTATTGAAATCTCCTCCGATCAAGATCCAAGATTTAGGAAAATGAGAGATAATATGAGTAATATCCTTCCACTGTCTTCTTTTTTCCTCCAAAGAAGTCGGGGCATAAACAATAATGCAGAGCATAATCTGGTTGGAATGTCTACTTTGAATAGCTATAGCCAACAAACCCCAACTGCCAACCATATGGTGAATAACTACCTCTTTTGGGTCCCAAAGACAAGCAATGCCACCCGAAGTCCCTTGGGACCTGAGGGAAACCACTTTTCCAGTTGGCCAAATTTTACTGGCAATTAAGTCCATATCCTCCATTGACATCTTTGTTTCTTGAAGGAAAACAAGATGTGGATGATTTATCTGAATCATTCTTCTAATTTCATTTTGTTTTGAAAGACTCCCTTTGAGTCCTCTAATATTCCAAGTGATGATCTTCATTAATACCAGGGCTAAAAATGTTGGGAAGGGCATTAATCTTACCTTCCTCTACAAGCTTTTCACCTTCTTTTACCATATGATATTGATTGGTCTTGCGACCTACTTTTTGATTAGAATCCATCTTCAATTTTTTTTTCCCTGTTTCTTGACTTATTCCAATTGAATCTGAGATGGCTTCTAACCTTGAAGAATGCTCATACACAGCCAAAATTTTACTAGATGGTTCAATGGAGTCTATATTGGGACCTGCATTATTTGAAGTTTTGACATTTGAAATATTGTTTTTCTTGTGTAAATTTTCTCCTTTTTTTTCTGTTGAAAACCTTTGATTTGTTGGTTTGTCTCTGAGTTCTTTCCTTCATATTTAAATTGTGTTTCTAAGATTTCAGTTTCCATTATTTCCTCTTCCTCACTTGGGACATCATTTGTGGAAAGGATTTCAAACATATTAGCAAATGACTTTGATTGATCCTTCATTACTTGGTTTTTCTGAGTGTTCTTCTTCTTAGGTATTTGGAAACCTGCTGAGTTTATATCTTCTTTCTTTTGATCAGGAATTTTATTTGGGCAAGCATTGGCCAAATGACCATATTCATGGCAAATTCTACAACGAAAAGGAATGTTCTCATAGTCCACTACTTGCTCCCAAGTGTCTTCCCCAAATTGTAATGTGATATTTTTAGGTAGGGGTTTGTCAAAATCCATTAAAACACAAATTCGAGCATAAATAATATGTTCAAAATTTTGAGTACAATCAGTGGTCATCATAAAAGTTCCTAAAGAGTTTCCAATTGAAGAAAAAATAGTAGGATTCCAAAATTCAATAGGGAGGCCAAAGAGTCTAACCCACACGGGAGCTATAGAAGGCATCTCTTCTTCGGCTTTAAATTTAGTATGCCAGGGCTTCATGAAAAGCCCTGCCCTTCCAAAAAACCAAGGACCCCCTTGAAAAGTTTTCTCTCTATCTTCATTATTAGCAAATAAAACAAGAAAATAACCATTTGGATAAATAGAGATTTGTAACTCACCTTTAGTTTTCCAGCTTTTTGTAGCCCGGACTTTGAAAGCAGATAGACTCGGACGAAAACCCACGAACCGACAAATTAGTCCTCTTTTTTCCAAATCTTCAATGCCAATCTGAATGTTACCCATATCAAGCTTAACAATAGGAGTTCCATCAGCTGCTTTAAGACATCCTGACTCCATTTTCCTGGGATCAATCTTAGGCATTCTTAGAGGTTTATGAGAAGCCCTAATATTGATATTAGCATTGGGCTGAGGCTGTCCACCATGAAGGGCATCCCTAAAATTCATTTTTGGGATCGAGTCTTCAAAATTCTTACCCTTGACAGGGGTTTTCACAGTAGAATTATTTTGTGGGTGCACCTTAGCACCAGATTCACTTGAGATATGAGCCATTTTTTGATCAACTGCTTGAAACTTATTTTGTGGTCTCTTTAATCCTTGCCCTAGACGTCGTGGAAAGGTATGGTTTTCACTTTTCTTTTGTGCAACAAATTGGAAGTCGTTGTCACTCAAGTTCATAGTATGATCTGTTGAAAGACAAATTTCTAACCCATATTGTATCCCCTACAACATTTCTTGCTAAAATATTGAGCATAAACCACAAAAATATTGGTCGCTAGGGCCCGAAGGCCCTAAAAACCAACCTCTGGAGCTGCTTGCACTCAACCCAGATGAAACCCTCGCATAGCCGCTTGCCAAATATATCGTTCACACATAGGGATGCGCTAGGATCTGTGTTGCTCCAAATGATATGAAAATTGGTGGAGACGTTCTAGGGTTTTTCAGGCATCTACCCTCAAAATTTTAGCTCAATCCGAGTTCGGATGAGTGAGATATGGCCGAAACGAGTTCGGCAGTTTGGGCAGTCCTGCGAAAAACGTCTCTACCATCACAAAGTATTATTTATTGATCAGAATATAAATACATCCATATATACATCTATAACTTGGAAAGATTATAGGTTACACCAACAAAGGAGTACATCTGCAACTTAGAAAGATTGCAGGTTACACCAACAAAGGAGTTTTTTTTAAAACTGCAGCTTGGGCTTCTTTGGCTCTTCGGCATTCACCTTCTTTGTCCGCATTTTCAACTCATCTATCAAATGATAACAATTGTACATATTTATATGTGAGTATTGGGGGGAAACCTCACCAACATTGTGACACATAATTAATTCAAAAGTATAGTACATATCCAATCGTCGAACAACTGCAACTACCAATAATAACTTCAGACACTTTAAAGTACAACGATCAAATTTTAGAGATAAGATCTATCAAAGATTTGTTAGGTGAAATCTGATTTAATTTCTAACATCCTCCTTTAAATAAAATTTCACAAAAAAATTGACACCAAGTATTTCCCTCAGTTTTTAAAGTCTTCCTCCTTCAAAGGTTTTGTGAAAATATCTACTACCTAGTATTAGGACCTGCAAAATAAAAACTCAATTTCATTAGCCTTTACAAATTCTTTTATGAAGTGGTAGTGGATGTCGATATTCTTGGTACTCCTATGAAACATTAGATACTTTGAGAGTGCTATGGTAGAATTTTGTCCCTTTCGGTGGATGATTCAGCTCACCTAAAATTCTTCTAAGCCACACTGCCTGGCATACGGCTGAAGTGACGACAACATACTTTGCCTCAACAATGGATAATGCAACAATTGGTTGCTTCTTTGATGATCATGAAATTGCTCCCAATAGAAGATGGAAAGCATAACTAGAAGTGTTCTTCCAATCATCTATACTACCAGCCTAGTCACTATCTATGTACCCAACAAGTTCAAGCTAGTATTTTTTGCATAATAAATTCCATGGTTTTTGGTTCCATTGATATAATGCAAAATTATTTTCCCTCCTTGTAAGTGAGTGTTCTTTGGTGACTTCATAAATCTGCTAATCAAACTCACTGTAAACATTAAATCTAGTCTAGTTGTAGTCAAATACATCAAGATTTTAACTAACCTTTTGTAGAAATTTGGATCAACACTGTTGTTGTAATTTGTCTTGCTTAGTTTTAGGTTTGTTGCAACCGAGGTAATGATGGGTTTTTTGTCCTCCATTTTAAACCTCTTCAATACATCCTTACAATATTTGCCTTGATATATGAATATGTTGATGAGTTTCGTTGAGTCTCATCATTTAATCTCAATGATTTATCAATCTGGGGTGGTGTCCAAGGTTGTCTATGATAGAAGGCTAGGGCAGAGTACAATTTAGGCATTCAGATTTCAAGCATTTATTGGTGAAGCAGATTTTGGTTTAGCATTTTGGTGTCACACTAAACCTATTCTGAAGAATGGAAACTAAAATAAATTACAGGAATTGAAAACTAATTCTAAGTTGCAAGAATTGGAATTGCTAAATTGAAAGTCTAACCTACTCTTGTAGAATTTAAATTGTTGAAATGAAATCCTAAGTTACATTTGCAGAATTGAAATCTAGTTACTTTTGCATAATTGAAATGATGCTTGTAAATGAAACTTATTCTAAAAACACCTATCAATGCCCTGCCACAAAAGGTCGTCAAGCTTCTACTATAGGAATTGACAGCAAAATGAAATATGTTGAAAATGGAAAGTTTCTAAAATAGAAATCAAAGAAAACATGGAAAGCAAAGGAAAAATGGTAATATAATTTGTCAGCTGACATACACACAAATGTTGTACACAAAAATAATAGAAAACATAAATCACATAATACAAAATAAAAACAAGAAAATGAAATCTGGCAAGCAATCTATTAATTCTGCTGCAACAAAATTATAGATTAAAACCTGCCATAAAATCCCTCCTAGATCTGAAAGTGGGCCCATACTTCCTGATCTAGAAGGAGGTGAAAAGCACTCCTTAACTAATTAACACTTAGAACAGAAAATGATAAAATAGCTGCACTTTTATTGATGATAAAACATGCTGAAAATTGTTACAAAAAATTACTGTGCAGTCATAATTGCTGCTATTGAAAACTCTCCTCTATTCTAATTCCTAACTGGCTCAACCAAGGAGGGAGTTGTTTTATTTATATAAATATTTACAACTTATCCCATGCTCAAATCAGCCTATGTGTTGCTTTATAGTGATTTGACAATAATTCTGGAGCTAAAATAAATGTAAATCTGGACAGTTTGTGTTGCAGTAGTAGTCATTGGCCCTTAGAAAGCATCTTCAGTGGTGGAAGTACATGATAGGAGTCTAGAAATATCTCACACATATTTATCCACTTCATAATATGCCATTTCTATCTTGCAAACAACTTTCTATTATGTTGCAGTTTTTTTGGGTTTATCCTAGAAGAGAATCAAAATTGATCTTTTCCATGAATGGTGGCTTTGGACGGTAAGGACGGCAAAGTCAGATGGGAGATATTTTTCTTTAATATTTTCAACCTTCTTTCCCTTTTTCCACCATCAAAAATAGTCAAAAATTCAAAAATCACTTTTCTGTTCTCATTCCGGAGATAAGTGGCTCATTCTGAAGATACTGTATTTCTCATTTCGAAGATGTCTTGTTCATTTCGAAGATCTTCGAAATGAAGAACTGTGTGCTCTTCAAATTATTTTAGCTTCATTTCTCAAGTGGATTAGCCTTCAGGATTAGATTGTAATAGCCTTCATTCCTCTCAATGTGTGAATTCCATGCCTTGCCATTCATTGGTAGCTTGTTGGAATTTACATGGTAAATTACTGCATTTTCTAGTTCTGTTGCATAGTTGTAAAATATTGGCATTTCTTGCAAATTCAAACAAATTATAACATGGAAAAATTATTCAAATATCAACATGAATAAGTACATCAAGTTTCTACTAAATTTATACACTTCATTCACCAAGTAACCATGCTAAAATAGTACAACAATGCTGCACAATTGTCCCTGCTCTGTTATACCTTGTTGCTACCTATTTAGACCATGTGGGAATGCTTCTAAATAGGTCATATGTCTTCTGTAGTCCTTATGAACTCATTCCATCCATATCCTCATGCTTTACTTGACAACTTCAAGGTGTTCCTATAAAGTGACAGCTTGTTGATTTTTATATGGCTGTTTTTTCTAGATTTTCAGATTTATGACAGTCCTAAAATTTTAGCTTTAATGTGGATTTGAAACAAGTTTAAGGACAAGAAAACATTCAAAAACCATTGATAAGTTAATGGATATCAATATACCACATTTTTTTAATTTAAATGCATGTTTTTACTTGCTACTTAATCAAGAAAAATCAGTCACAAAATGCTAAAAATAGTCAAAAACAGAGATATAGTATTCCTAACATAAAATCATGCAAACACTTAACAAATAGTATATTTTAGTCAACTATTTGGCAATTAAATTATCATATGGTAGTCAAACATTGTGCAATAATGAGGCATTTTTGGGCCTCATCAGATGCCATATATAGATTGGGTAACTTCAATTCCAAGAAAATATTTCTCAGGCCTAAGTCTGTCATCTCGAACTCCTTATTCATGGTATTTTTGAATTGCTGAAATAGAATATTTCTATTTCCAATGTAAATTAGATCATCTACATACAAGAAAACTATTATCATCTCCCCATTTTCATTTGTATTCATGTCAAGGGTGTGCTTATATGGGTATTTGATGAACCCATTCTCCTAAAAATATGTATCAATGCATCTGTACCAAGCACTGGGTGCTTGCTTCAATCCATACAATGCTTTCTTCAATTTTAGGACCTTGTCTTATTGCCTCTCCAACTCATAGCTGGGTGGCTGGTCTATGTAGACCTCCTCTTCTAACACACCATTCAGGAAAGAAGACTTGACATACATATGGTACACATTCCACCCTTTCTAAACTACCAGTTCTAAAATCAATCTGATTGTCTCAAGTATCACTACAAGTGCATACACCTCATGATAGTCAATTCTTGAATTCTATTTGTAGCCTTTTGCAACTAGTCTAGCTTTATGCCTTTCAACTTCACCTTGGGTATTAAACTTACTTTTATATACCCATTTGTCTCCAATGGTCTTATTGCCTGTTAGAAGATCCATTAATTTTTAGGTCTGACTTTTTTCTATGGCTTATATCTCATCATCTATAGTTTTTACCCATTTTTTATTCTAAATTGCTTTTTCAAATAAAATTGAATCACACTTAGAAAATAAAGCCAAATCAAAATGTTATGCTTCTTCAATTTCATTTCTAGTTACCTTTTATATATATAGCAAGCTCCTTATCTTTGATGGTGTTTTCAATATGGAGATCCTTCTTGCATGTGGAGGCGATTGTGATGATGAGGTATTGCTACTACTAGCATGAAAAATACTACTTGAATTTATAGTAGGATGCACTCTATCTCATTCTAAATCCTTAGACTCAATAATTGTTTGCTCTTTCTAACGAGTCTTAGATTTCCAGTTCTATGTTTCATCTTCTAGGAACTTCACATCTCCACTTATAATCAACTTCTTTATGAGAGGTGTAACAACCCAAGTCTACTCACTTGGTTGCCCTACTCAAACAAACAAGATAAGTAAGAAGGTTATTTTTTTTTGTTCTCAACCTACAGTTTGCTAAGGTTTTACCTTCAAGGTACCAAGTAAGAATTGATTTACACAATATATCATTATGAAAAAATTTAAATAGTATGGTATATTGAACCAATTTTTGGATCTAAGATTACTACAGATAGTCATCCAAGTGGATGAGATAGGCCACATCTTGTAATTGTGCCATTTAGTGGAGTTTACAATCTCATTTATCATCCTCATATTTTGGTATGAGGGTCATTTTACAATAGGGTTTCTTCTTTAGGGCCCATAGCACCTAAAGTATTTATGCTTGCTTCTCCATATCTTAGCATTATGAACCTTCGCATTTTTTCGATCATGTTCCACTTAATGAATGTAATATTCTAGTGTAAATATACCTTGTGTCTATCTGATTATCCCTATTTCCCATATTCAGATAGAGTTTTTCCAATTCCCTAGTCTAGGTCTTGATCACACATATTCAATCCAACTCATGATTGTTTATCCCATACCAAACATTGAGGCTAATTTTTAGCTAAGTTACCTGGGCATCAAACTTATCACAGTACTAACGAGTAGTAATCTAGATATGGCATCCAATATTACCATCTATTTAATGGATTGATCTAGTCTCATTTTCCAATAAATTCTATCAATCCAACAATTATCGTCGAACTTGTTGTGTGCATACCTGCACCTCAACATATTGGGTTTTTATTTTTCTTCTAAAAACATCCTTATCTCTCGATGCTTTAGCTCATAGGCAAGGTAGAGTAATATAACTTCAAACTTATGGTTTTGAATTACCTCTATGATGTTCACTCAATCTAGGGTTCTAAAATAAATAGTTTGGGGGTTTAACCATTGTAAAATATTCTATGTCATTCTGTTACATAGCTAGAAAATATTATTGAACTAATTAATTCCTTACCCATAAAAATATTCAATACACAAGATATGCTATCTCATTTGATTTTTGAATCCTCAAGTTTTCAATCACTTAACCTATGAATTCACTTTTACTAATTTTTATTTTAAAGAAACAAAGGTAGTTTCTCCTAGCGGAACTTTAAGATCTCTTTGCCAACTTACAATTTTATTCTTAATGAAAATAAGGAAAGCATTCATGAAGAGGATAATTTCATTCACCAGTCAATAATTATTAATATAAGAATTCCACTCATTGCTTATTAGGATAAGTTATGATTATCAATCTCAGGCAAAGGAATTAGCTTCTTCTAGGATTAAACCTTTAATAAGAATCTAAAATATATTTTCCACTAGTAACACGGCTTCTATTTCAAACATGGCTAACTATGACTTCTTTTATAAATTTATACCATCCACGAAGGATGCTAAAGTTTCCTAGTAAAACACACATGCTTATTTTTCTCAACCAAATATGTAAGGTATATCATAAAAAGAAACATCGTATTCCACTTGAATCGAGTCTCCTCTATCATTATTTACAAGTCTTTAAAATAAAATAAACTTAACATTATAAGAAGGATACTTTTTTCAGCATCTATCTTATTTTCTAGAAACATATTCAATACAAAGTTCAAAAGGTATTAATATTTTTAATTATAAAGAGCTCACAAAGATAAGCAAGTATTTTGATTATGCAAGATATATGTATAGTTTGACCACGACAAACCATTATACATAGACAACACTACACATACTCTAAACACAAATTTTTTACTCATGCATTCATCTAAATTGAGAGTCATACTAAAATGATTTCTGGACTTTACAAATTATAAAATTCCTCAACCAAATGATTTCTGGAGTTTCTACATAATTTTTATGAGACCTGGATATGATTCTTACAAATCTAAACACCTTATTTTGAATGTTTACATTATATGATCACTTACACATAGTAATAACACAACTAAATTTTAAAGAAATAATTTTTATTTCACAATAAACTAGATTTCGAGCATAGACATCGCAGGTCCTTCATTTACTTCTACACAACCTACCACTTTTGTAGTCACCATATAGAATCCATTACTGCCAACTCAAGATAAATTGGGTTTGCAAAAATTATGGGATCAAATCTGTTGTGTATTTTCCACAACCACCCCAAAATTCTTGGGGACCCACTTGTCATATTTTGATACGAAAGGTTTTTGTTTTTCTTTGGTTTGTAATAATATGGATGTTTGACCATTTTTATTTTAATTTCTTTGGTTATTTGATATTTAATGATTAATTAATCTAGGCATTAATGCTTAGATTAATTAAAATCCATTTTTATGAATAAGAGTTTAATGTTCTTCATCCGCCCATGTAGAGGAGTTGGAGAGCAAGTGGGTAGTTAAACCTCTCTAGTTGCTGAGAGGCCCAGGTTCAAATCTCTCGCCTCACATGTTGCGGATATGTTATGTAATGGTTCCCTCGTGGTCACAGTCTGTTTACCCCTTGTGGCCACCACAAAAAAAAAAAAAAAAAAAAGAGTTTAATGTTCTTCATACTATCTAAGGTGATGGAATGTGTTTAACAAAGCAAGGTCTGACCTAAAACAAAAAGAGGATACAAAAGGTACAAATAAATTGAGATAGAAGCCAATATGCTATTATCTACCTAATATAATTGCATTAACTATATTATGTACATAATAGTAATATTTTTAAGATTATGTTATAAGGTTCTAAAATGTTATCATTATAATAATATTATTATGATTATATTATAATGTTATTATTATAATAATATTATTATATTGTATATAATAATATTATTATAATGTACTTTATAAAAGATGTGATAATAATATTTACGATAAGGTAAATTTTAATGTCATTTTGTTTGATTGCAGATAAGGCGATGGTGGCTATTCAAAAACATTCGAAGACATGAGTGGCTAGTCCAAGAACGTTCAGCGCTATGGCAACAAAGCTTCATGAAGCAACGTCGGTAAAGAAGAGAAAGTCCAAGATGGCGTTAGGGTTTCAGAAGAACGTCATGAAAGGTGTCAGAGTTTTTAGTGAAATGATCGAGAGGTAGAGGCATGCCATCGAACAAGGAAGGAAGAAGCTTTATTAGGGCAACCTATAATGCCAATTGATAGAGTTAAATGTCAGCCTCAAAAAGCATGGAAGGTTTTAGTGTTGCATATATTTCATTACGCTATGGCAGTGTGAGTGTGAGAGTAGGGAGTTGAACAGCACCATGGTTGCATAGGTTTGGCAGCACCATGACGTCGATGGCTGCGTAGGTTTGGCAACACCACGATATCGATGGCAGCATCGATGGCTGCATAGGTTTTGCAGCGCCACGATGACGATGGTAGTGCTATGGCTACGTAGTCTTGGCAATGCCATGGCTGCATAGGTTTGGTAGTGCCACAATGTTGATGGTAGCTCTATGGCTATGTAGTCTTGGCAGTGCCATGGTTACGTAGGTTGAGCAATGCCACGGTGATGATGGCAATGCTATGGCTGCATAGTCTTGGCAGCACCATGGCTGCATCATTGGCAGTGCTATAGCTACGTAAGTTGGATAGTGCCATGGCTGTGTAGGTAGTGTGATGGTTTCGTTTGGTTACATGGAAACCAAATTTCCTAGGATGGTGGAATGCCATCCCAGTCCTTGGGCATATTGATATGGCTTAGGAGAAATACCAATGGGTCTCAACCTCAAAAAGTGATAACAAAAGTTTCGTTGAATAAGATTGGCCTATATTATTTTAGTTAATGTGAATGTTGTTTGATCACGTTCAATGTTTTAAAGGAGGTCTAAAATCATAGGGGTTATAATATATATTTAATGCTTTTATCATTCATTTGATGGATGTAAAGGGGTATTCTTGGGTAGAATGCTTATAAGAGAAAGGGGAGATATAAGGAGTCATGTAGGGTTATGTTTTTGTTGTTAGTTTTTTAAAAATAAATAACGTTTAGAAGTGTTATGTTTATTAAATCACAAAAAATGATGATGGATTATTTTCTTATATCCATTCATTATTTTGGTTGTGATAGAAGATGAAGCGAAAGGACTTCTAAGAATTATTTATACCTTGCTATCCTACCTTTTTCAAGGGGGCTGGAAATGATGTAATATTTCGAGAAAGCAATATAGAAAGAGCTTTTTTTAGATTTTAAGAGGGTAGCAAGCTTCTGTAAGCAAAATTAAAAGGAGGGTTTTTATCATAAAACTAATATTTTTAGTGTCTTATCATTTCTACATTTTAGTGACTTCTACCCATTGTCTTATGCCATGAAATGGGTTGCAATAGGCGAAGGTCAAGATTATGCAATTTCCTTATGTTTCCTTTGAGTCTCGCACTTGATTTAATGTTATTGTGCTTATGTTGCAGGTCCATTGATTCAGGTTGTTTTATAATTACCTCATAACTTGGGATTTTGCAGGGAGGAGCTTGCTAAACTAATTCAGAATTTGAATTTTTTAGCTAACCAAAATTTACATGTTTATTTCATTTACTGTTCTCAAATTTTATTTTATTTCAAGCATTCAAGCATTCCATTCTCATCTAGAATTTTAGTTTATTTCATTTCCATTCTGGTTCTTTTCTATAATTTTTGCTAATTTCCTGTTAGTTTCATTTTTTTGGCCCATTTCCAGAATTGTAAGCTTTCAAGTTATTTCCATACTGGTCATTTTCCAGAATTTCTGCACCTCCAAGTTTAATTAATCTAAGATTTCAGATAAAACACATGGTTTAGGAGGGATACTAACCTACTATTTCACATTAAACTAAGATAAGAAATGAAAGCTAACTTTGCTAACTTTGCTAACATTGCTAACATGCTAACTTCTACTAACCACTATTAGGGTAGTGGCATCAACATAAGGAAGATAAAATGAACCCAACTATATAAAATTAACTTCATATTAAAGCCACGAGCATTAAAATGAGGTCGACAATTTCACATTTTGTCATTTGAAACCTTTTAAATGAAGATAAAATACTCTACTAACAGGGATTTAGGGTAGCACCAATTTAAAAAAACCCTAAAAAGAACTTTTATTTTTAGTTAGATCTTTCAAATCACTAAGCATTTTTTAGAACCAGTAAATGCCCCTTGTTTATGGTCACATGCATTATTGAATTATTTATGGCACTATTGTAATATTTTAGATATTTTACCAGAACCTTGGAGAAGTTGAATGTTTGTCATTTGGTTTCTTTTCAAGAGAGAGTTTTCTATTCAATACTCCGCATGTGGTGGTATTTTGCAATTGGGAAAAATATACACTCAACATCTTTGGCGCTAGAAGGAGGGCCTTCTTTTATTCTTTGTGATTTAGTTTTTTGCTAATACTAACGTGGTCAGTTTTGGTTCAACGGCATTGTTTTTGTAGGTGCAACATGTTACTCTTGACTAGTTTGTGAGAAGCCTTATCAAGCTACAACCACCTAGACTCATTGCTACTAGGTCTAAAACCATTGAGGAAACCATTTTTCAAAGTCTTTCTCCCAAAACTAGAAAATCGAGGTACAAAATTCGGGAGATTAAAATCTCATCTGAGCTTTCTGATACATTAGGTTTAGGGATGCTTTACCAAGATTTGGAAAGGCTAGCTCTCAGCCCTCTAAATCTGAATACCTTTAGTGGATGTGCACCCATTAGTTCCATCACAAGAGCTACGTCAAGTGTATCCATATCTATTGTCCCGAATGTGTCAACTGCTTTAGTAGGGTCATTACCTTCGGTTAATATGGCCAAAAAACAATAGTAGCAACAACCAGTTCCTTGGTTTGGTACCCAAAGTTCTTCGTTAAGTATATCTAGGGATGTCCATGACATACCTAAGGACCTTTAGAGGTCTATCCCTAAGTTTCTTCATGATGGTCCAATTTCATCTGAAGAGCATGTTCAAATTTACAAGGACCATATGATTAGGCAGGGAGTTGGTCATGAAGATGTCGCTTGTAGACTCTTCTCTAATAGCTTTGACCAAATGACTCATGAATGGTACAGGAATATTCTTGTAGGGTCCATTACATCTTGGGCTCAGTTGGAAGCTACTTTTGTTAATCAATTTAGGTCATTTCTAGATCCTACCATCATGTATAACCAATTTGTGTCATGCAAGAGGTATCCTAATGAACCTATCATAACATTTAATGCCATATTCCAAAAGCTTTACACAAACATGACTCATCATTTTGCAATAGATGCTGCTGTGGCGTTGCAATTATACCTCACAACCTTAGACCCAATGACAACCATGTTTACTAGGATAAATCCTCAAGTTACAACACTGGCCTTAGCCTATGCTGAAGCCATGACTATTGAGCAACAAATGACACCACAAGGTGGCACTATGCCTCAATTTCCCATGTTAGGGAAATATGGCTCTTACAATCAATTCACCATGATGAATCAAGCTATGACATCTTAGATTTCTATGATGAATTCTTTGCCATATCATCAATCATACCCATTTTCTCCCATGCTTCCATATTTTTTGACATACCCTAGTGCTATCATTCGACCCACTCCACAAATGATGGCTGCTAATCAGTTAAATTTTCTAGGATTTGAGGTGAGCAGTAGTCAAACCTCAAATGCGTATCCCATGGTTGTGCCTCTTCAGGTCAAGGGTCCATGGTGGACCCAAAACATCCATAGTCAAACCTTAGTGCCTAATCTAGAGGTTTATAATGTCAAAAATGTCAGTGGATCTGGGGTTGTCATGCCCCAGCCACAAGGACCCAATTCTGAGCTAGAAGAGCTCAAGAGAATGACCATAAAATAGGGCAATGAAATCATTCGGTTACATAAACAAGTTTCCCAAAATCACATGCCCAATCGAAACCACGGCCATAGGAGAACATGACCATACAATACGTAGCCTAATAATGGGTGCGTACCCAATCCGATAGCCAATCATACTGATGTGTTAGGAGATTGTGATGAGTCAGAGTCATGTGATGAGGAAATGCATCATTTTTGCCATAGAAATTCAGAATATTTGGTGTTTGAAGTCATTCATAATTTAGAAAACTATGAGATGGAGGAAGATATGAATATGTTAGGAGAGGAAGAGGATGAATCTTTGGAAGCCTTTGCCGCTAAAATTTTTGGGAAAGCTAATCACAAGTATTTTACTAGGAGTTCTAAGGATCCCAAAACCTCCTCTACTCCCCCAAACAACCCTTTAGTTCCTCTTGATACAAAATGTGATGTGAATCCACCACCTCCATTTTTGGAAGCACCTAGGACAATGCCAAAAGTGTCAAATCCTAGAACATCCACTTATGACTTAGAAGAAGATATGAAAAGGACCAAGGCCAATATCTCAATGTATGAGGTCTCTCTATTGTTACGGTAGGATAAAATCATGGTAAGAGATTAAATTCCCCAACTCAAATTCATGAGGTTAAATCTGTAGAACCCCAACTTGCTATGATGAAAGAGAAACCAGAGGTACCTAATTTTCTCATAACTTTTAGTATCACATGCAGGAATTTACACAATTGTTTTATTGATTCTGGTGCCTCGGCCAACATCATGCCTCTTGAGATAAGTCAAAAGCTATGACTTAAGCTATTCGAATAGCAAAGTGGTCCAATTAGATATATCTATGGTGGATGTAATAGGTGTTGTAAAATATGTCCTAGTTGAGATCAACTCAGAGCCTAGGGTCCAAAATTACATGGATATCCTTGTGCTAAATATTGCTACCAAGTATGGCATGGTGTTGGGCAGGGATTGGAGAAGAAATCTCAATGGTTATGTGGTGACTGATTCCTCCCATATGTGGTTGCCATGGAGAGGAGTTGCAAACCAAATATGGGTAGACAGAGAGCCCAGACTTAGGGAAATGATTACAAAATATAATAAACCCAATGAGATTTAGTTTACTAAAACATAATTAGGGGTTTACAATTTTGACATAGAGGACATAGTCGAAGGGTCCCAAAATGATAATCTTTACCATTGTACTTCAAAATAAAACAAGAGGGTGTGGACCCTAAATTTTTATGGGTCCAAATAAAAATAAGGTGCGGGAGTTGGGGTAGAGCTCACATGTCCTGGTAGTAAGCCTTTGCTTGTTGCCTACAGATTACAGTTCCTGGCTGCCAATAATATGGTGGAGTATGAAGCCCTAATTTTTGAACTTCAGTTAGCCCTAAGAGAAAAGGTAAAATGTCTTAAGGCATTGGGAGACTCAAATTTAATGGTTAAATAGGTCAAGGAGCAATATACCTGTAGAGACAAGAGGTTGAACCTCTATAAAACCAGAGTGAGGGAATTAATTAATGAGTTTGATGCTTTCAATATTTCCCTCATCTCAAGAAAAATAATAAAATGGTTGATTCTTTAGCCGTAGCGGCCAGCATGCTTTCACCTGCCGACCATAAAAAAATGTAAAAAAATTTCCATTGAGTTAGTGCCTTGCCCCTCCATACCAGACAATGTCATGAACTTATAGGTCTTTGATAGTGATAGACACATTTTTAGTTTTGTCACTAATTCTAGTATATTTTAAAATCAGGTTATAGATGAATAAGAGAGGAGGTAAGTAGAAGTAGGAACAACCGGAGTATGGAACGAGATGCCAAGTGATAGGGCCTATCTAGAAAAGTTTTTTTGGTATTGGATATTAAAATAAAATAGAAAGAAAAATACTACCCCCCAAGGAATCATGCAATTCAGTAAATTTGGGGAGTGCAATATATCCACGTGAAGTGTTCATTGCAAAGGCATGCACACAAAAATAGAAGGAATCAATATCTTAGGTTTTAGGAGAATACATTGATTGCATAGCTTGGAGCTATGAAGATCTGAAAACTTATGACCCGAATGTAATCATGCATACTATTCCTCTGAAGCCCGATTCCAAGCCTTTTAGACAGAGGCAAAGAATGGTTAACCCAATCCTAGAGCCCCTGATAGATAAGGAAGTGAAGAGGTTGTTGGAAGCCAAAATCATATTCCCTATTAGGCATTCCACATGGGTTGCTAATCTTGTCCCTGTTAGGAAGAAGAGTGGAGAGATTTGGTCGTGCATAGATTTTAGAAATCTGAAAAAATCTTGCCAAAAATACAATTACCCATTACCTACCATTGATGAGAAGCTCCAAAAGGTAAATGGGTCTGAAATAATGTCATTCTTGGATGGATACTCGGTATATAATCAAATTCTCATACATCCAAATAACAGGATGAAGACAGCCTTCACCATGAAGTGGGGAACATTTGCCTACTGGAGGATGTTGTTTGGTTTGTTGAATACTGGAGCCACTTTCTAAAGAGCCATTGATTTTACATTCAAGGGGCTCAGTGGTAAGTGAATTATTGTTTATGTGGATGATATTCCTGTCTTCTCCAAGAAGAAGGAATGGAATTTACCTAAATCCAAAAAAGTGTATCTTTGGGGTAACGGAGGGTAAGCTGTTAGGACATGTCACTTCAAAATATGGAATTGCTATAGACCTAGAGTGGATAGCCATTTTCCGTGATATTCCTCATCCCAATAGCAAAAATGAGCTTAGGTCCTTTTTTGGTAAGATTAACTTTGTGAGAAAATTCATTTCAGGTTTTGCTGAAATCGCCAAGTCCCTAAATGACATGCTAAAAAATTATGTTCAGATAAAGTGGACCAGTGAGAATAGGGATGCATTCAAAAGCATCAAGGATGCTATTTTCAAAGCCCATGTTCTCATAAGTCCATATGATGCTAAACCATTTTATATTTACACATTTTCTTCAGATCATTCTTTTGCAAGTGTGTTAACTCAAAAAAGTGAAGACAACATTGAAAATCCTATAGCCTTTTTGAGTTCTCCTTTGAAGGACACAAAACTGAGGTATTTTGTCCTAGACAAGCAAATGTATGCCTTGTTTAAAACTATAAAAAAATTTAGGCATTACATTGTACATAGTAAATTTTTTGTTATAGATCCTGACTCGGAAGTAAAGTCCATGTTCGTACAAATTGAGTTAGGTGAAAGAAGGGTGCAATGGCTTTCCACTCTTAAAGAATTTTACTTAGAGATAAAGCCCATGAAGATATTGCATGGACAAGGTTTGTTCAAGGTTATCATAGAAATTGACCCTTTAATAACGTGCCAAAACTATGAGGTTAATGATATCACTACAGAGGAATGGAAGAATCATGAAGGAATTTTCCTTCGTTGCATTACTCAAGAGGAAGCAACCCAAGTACTCAAATACTTCCATGGTAAGTATGGAACTGGACATGGGTCAGCAAACGCAACAAAATACCAAATTTTTAGATCTGGGTATTATTGGCCCCACTTGTTTAAAGATGCACATGCACATGTAAGAACATGTCACATATGCCAAGTGGCAGCCAATAAAGAGTGAAATGAAGAGACGAGACCATTTGCACAATGGGGATTAGACTTTGTTGGGGTGATAAATCCTAACTCGTTCGATTCCCATAAGGTCATCCTCACTGTTATTGATTACTGCACAAGGTGTACAGAGGCTATACCTACTAAGAATGCCACCTTCGAGGTTGTCCTTATATTTCTAGAGGAAAACATAGTCACTCATTTTGGAATACCTAAATCCATAGTAAGTGATAACGATTCTACCTTTTACTCTTTATAATTTGCAAATTGGACATACGACAATAAGGTGAGTCTAAAATTTTCTTCCAATTATTACCCCCAAGGCAATGGTTTGGCAGAATCATCAAATAAAAATTTATTATGCATAATCAAAAAATTATTTGAAAAGAACCCTAGAGATTGGCATAGTAAGTTAAAATTTACCCTTTGGGCAGATAGGACCAGAAGCAATGAGTCGATTGGGACATCTCCTTATCACTTAGTCTATGGGAAAGATCCTATTTTTCCTACTAATCCTGAAATTGCAAACTTTATATTTTATAAAAGACTATGTTGGGATTGATGATAAACTTGAAACCAGGTTAACCTAATTAATGCATCTTGATGAAAAAAGGGATGAATCCATGCTTTATTTCAGAAAACATCAAGACATAATCAAAAGGTGATTTTATAAACGGTCCAAAATTAAGGTCTTTAAAGTTTCAGATTTAATTTTGTTGTGGGATAAAAGGCATGAAAAAAAAGGAGAACATGAAAAGTTTGATTGCTTGTGGCTGGGACCCTATCTAATATCCGAAGTTCTAGGTGAAAATAGTTTCAGATTAAAAACCTTGGATGGAAAATATTTGGCCTTACACATCAATGGCCTTCATTTAAAGCATTATTTTCAGGCCTAGGGGTAGAGTCATTGTATTATATGTAAACTAATTAGCTTGCTTAATTGTTTGTCTTATCAGTTTTATTCCCTATTTATTTGATCTTGTTTATTTCATTTCAGAAGTCTTTAGTATGTCAAAGTGGTCTAGTTTTGGATTTTATTGTAGGAGTAAGAGGTCAGCCTATGTGTATACGAATGTCAACCAAGACTAAAAGGATGTGAAAATTTGGAATCATATGGCAAAAGGCTTGAACATGTGAAATATTATTTGCATCTCATGAAGCATGAAGTCGTTGATATTGCATATCATCCACCCATGTCTCAAAGGTACATTATTATTACATAAACATCATATGATAAACCCAAACACTAAAAGTGATGTCCAATTATCTTGGGATCAAATGCACAAAGAACACTAAGAATATCTTAGGTTTGGAAGTTGTTGTCGAAGTTGTCGTAGGTATATCACATTTCTATCCATGTCCAACATCTTGGGTAAAATAATATGAAACCATACTTGGATGGGGATGTGAGGTAAAAAGATAATTTTGGTCTATCCCACCCTACACATAGTCCATAAAATAGTGGTTTTTACCACTTTTACAATACTTGAAAGCCCAAAATTAGAGTAGTAAGGATAGGGTCAAATTCTCATCATGCTTGGGTTGAGAATTAGATTCCCTAGAGTTTTGATTTTACCTCGATCACACCATGGATCATTGGGTTGTAAGGATCACACTACGTGTCCCTCAGAAGGATAGGTAGTCATCCTAAGATTCAATAAATCCAAAGCAAAATGTTTGGATTAGAGATAAAGCCCATGAAGATAGTGCGTGGACAAGGTTTGGTCAAGGCTATCACAGAAATTGACCCTTTAATAACGTGCCAAAACTATGAGGTTAATGATATCACTACAGAGGAATGGAAGAATCACGAAGGAATTTTCCTTCATTGCATTACTTAAGAGGAAGCAACCCAAGTACTCAAAGACTTCTATGGTAAGTATGGAACTGGACATGGGTCAGCAAATGCGACAAAATACCAAATTCTTAGAGCTGGGTATTATTGGCCCCACTTGTTTAAAGATGCACATGCACATGTAAGAACATGTCACATATGCCAAGTGGCAGCCAATAGAGAGTGAAATGTAGCAATGACGTTGCAGTCAGTGGCAGAGACTTTACCATTTGCATAAAGGGGGATTAGACTTTGTTGGGGTGATAAATCCTAACTTGTTCGATTCCCATAAGGTCATCCTCACCGTTATTGATTACTGCACAAGGTGGACAGAGGCTATACCTACTAAGAATACCACCTTTGAGGTTGTGATTATATTTCTAGAGGAAAACATAGTCACTCATTTTGGAATACCTAAATCCATAGTAAGTGATAACGGTTCTGGATTTTCCTCTTTATAATTTGCAAATGGGGCATACGACAATAAGGTGAGTCTAAAATTCTCTTCCAATTATTACCCCCAAGGCAATGGTTTGGCAGAATCATCAAATAAAAATTTATTATGCATAATCAAAAAAATATTTGAAAATAACCCTAGAGATTGGCATAGTAAGTTAAAATTTACCATTTTGGCAGATAGGACCAGAAGCAATGAGTCAATTGGGACATATCCTTATCACTTAGTCTATGGGCAAGACCCTATTTTTCCTACTAATCTGAAATTGCAAACTTTATATTTTATAAAAGACTATGGTGGGACTGATGATAAACTTGAAACCATATTAACCTAATTAATGCATCTTTATGAAAAAAGGGAGGAATCCATGCTTCATTTCAGCAAACATCCAGGCATAATCAAAATGTGATTTGATAAACAGTCCAAAATTAAGGTCTTTAAAGTTTCATATTAAGTTTTTTTGTGGGATAAAAGGCATGAAAAAAAAGGAGAACATGAAAAGTTTGATTGCTTGTGGCTGGGACCCTATCTAATATCCGAAGTCCTAGGTGAAAATAGTTTCAGATTAAAAACCTTGGATGGAAAATATTTGGCCTTACACATCAATGGCCTTCATTTAAAGCATTATTTTCAGGCCTAAGGGTAGAGTCATTGTATTATATGTACACTAATCAGCTTGCTTAATTGTTTGTCTTATCAATTTTATTTCCTATTTATTTGATCTTGTTTCTTTCATTTCAGAAGTCTTTAGTATGTCAAAGTGGTCCAGTTTTGGATTTTATTGTAGGATTAAGAGGTCATCCTATGTGTATACGAATGTCAACCAAGACTAAAAGGATGTGAAAAATTGGAATCATATGGCAAAAGGCTTGAACATGTGAAATATTATTTGCAGCTCATGAAGCATGAAGTCGTTGATATTGCATATCATCCACCCATGTCTCAAAGGTACATTATTATTAGATTCATATGCTAAACCCAAACACTAAAAGTGATGTCCAGTTATCTTGGGATCAAAGGCACAAAGAACACTAACAATATCTTAGGTTTGGAAGTTGTCAAAGTTGTTGTAGGTCTATCACATTTCTATCCATGTCCAACATCTTGGGTAAAATAATATGAAACCATACTTGGATGGGGATGTGAGGTAAAAAGATAATTTTGGTCTATCCCGCCCTACACATAGTCCATAAAACAGTGGTTTTTACCACTTTTACAATACTTGAAAGCCCAAAATTAGAGTAGTAAGGATAGGGTCAAATTCTCATCATGCTTAGGTTGAGAATTCGATTCCCTAGAGTTTTTATTTTACCTCCATCACACCATGGATCATTGGGTTGTAAGGATCACACTACATGTCCCTTAGAAGGATAGGTAGTCATCCCAAGATTCAAGAAATTCAAAGCAAAATGTTCACCACTCTGTTTCCATCACACCATTGATTATTGGGTTGTAAGGATCATACTACGTGTCCCTCAGAAGGATGGGTAGTCATCCCAAGATTTAAGAAGTCAAGAGCAAAATCATCGACTATGGAGTTAACCTCCATCGGGTCTATAGATGCTTGACTAGCAATGGAGTACACTCATGCCTAGTGACATGAATCTTGTAAGGTTAATATTTATGGCACCTTGGTTGAGAATATGATTCCCCAAAGCTCTAAGGTACACTTGCACACACTGGTCCTTGATGATGAAGACTCATAACCAAGCCGTAGATCTAGTCAATAAATTCATCGCACACACAATTGATCCTAATATGGTTAGACATTTTTGAGGTGTTTGCTCAAGCCACCATAGAATGTGCTACTCATGCTATAAAAAATTTTAGCCTCAAAGCTCTCCATATCCATTGCCATAATTATAGTCAGGTAAAATTGATGATGCAATGCGAAAAAGTTACAAAAAATAAGGTGTGGAGTGCTACACACCAAGAGCTAATATTGCATGATTCTAATATTTTACCGTTCTTATAAGTCTATTGACATTATTCATGCATTTACTGATGCTTGCTGCTTTCTATTTTGGAGTGTGTTTTCAGATTTTCTTTTTGGGTTCTCACCGAAATGCTCAGAAGCATTTCCTACCAAGGTCACCATTTGTTGTGGAGCTTCCACAACCACCCCAAAATTCTTGGGGATCCACTTGTCATATTTTTATATGAAATGTTTTTGGTTTTCTTTGGTTTGTAATAATAGGGATGTTTGACCGTTTTTTATTTTAATTGCTTTGGTTATTTTATATTTAATGATTAATTAATCTAGGCATTAATGCTTAGATTAATTAAAATCCATTTTGATGAATAAGAGTTTAATGTTCTTCATACTATCTAAGGTGATGGAATGTGTTTAACAAAGCAAGGCCTGACCTAAAACAAAAAGAGGATACAAAAGGTACAAATAAATTGAGATAGAAGCCAATATGCTATTATCTACCTAATATAATTGCATTAACTATATTATGTACATAATAGTAATATTTTTAAGATTATGTTATAAGGTTCTAAAATGTTATCATTATAATAATATTATTATGATTATATTCTTCTAAAAATGTTATTATTATAATAATATTATTATATTGTATATAATAATATTATTATAACGTACTTTATAATAATATTATTATAATATTTATGATAATGTAAAGTTTAACATCGTTTTGTTTGATTTCAGATAAGGTGATGGTGGCTATTTGAAAACATTTGAAGACATGAGTGGCTAGTCCAAGAACGTTCAATGCTATGGTAGCGAAGCTTCGTGGAGCAACGTCGACAAAGAAGAGGCGATCCAAAATGGTGTTAGGGTTTCAAAAGAACAGCATGAAAGGCATCGAAGTTGTCAGTGAAACGGATGAGAGGCAGAGGTATGCCATCAAACAAGGAAGAAAGAAGCGTTATTAGGGCAACCTGTGATGCCAATTGATGGAGTTAAAGGTCAACCTCGAAGAGCATGGAAGGTTTTAGTGTTGCATCTATTTCATTACGCTATGGCAGCATGAGTGTGAGAGTTAGGATTTGAACAGCGCCATGGATGCGTAGGTTTGGCAGCACCACGACATCGATGGTAGCATTGATGGCTGCATAGGTTTGGCAGCACCATGATGTCGATGGCAACATCGATGGTTGCATAGGTTTGGTAGTGCCACAACGACGATGGCAGTGCTATGGTTACATAGTCTTGGCAGTACCATGGCTACGTAATTTTGGCAATGCCATGACATTGATGGAAGCGCTATGACTGCATAGTCTTGGCAATGCCATGATTGGGTAGGTTGGGCAACACCATGGCGACGATGGTAGAGATATGACTACGTAGTCTTAGCAGCGCTATGGCTGCATCGTTGGTAGCGCTATGGTTGTGTAAGTTGGATAGTACCATGGTTGCATAGGCAGTGTGATGGTTTCATTTGGTTATGTGGAAATCAAAGTTCCCAGGATGGGGGAATGTCATCCCAGTCCTTGGGCACATTGGTATGGCTTAAGATAAATACCAATGGGTCTCGGCCTCAAAAAGTGACAATGAAAGTTTCGCTGAATAATATTGGCCTGTATTATTTTAGTTAATGTGAATGTGGTTTGATCACGTTCAATTTTTTAAAGGAGGTCTAAAATCGTAGGGGTTATAAGGTATAGTTAATGCTTTTATCATTCGTTTGATGGATGTAAAGGGGTATTATTGGGTAGAATTATTATAAGAGAAAGGGAAGATATAAGGATTCATGCAGGGTTATATTTTTGTTGTTAGTTTTTTTAAAATAAATAATATTTAGAAGTGTTATGTTTATTAAATCACAAATAATGATGATGGATTATTTTATTATATCCATTCATTATTTTGGTTGTGATAGAAGATGAAGCGAAAGGACTTCTAAGCATTATTTATACCTTGCTATCCTACCTTTTTCAAGGGGGGCTAGAAATGATGTAACATTTCAAGAAAGCAATAAAGAAAGAGCATTTTTCAGATTTTGAGAGGGTAGCAAACTTCTGTGAGAAAAATCAAAAGGAGGGTTTTTATCATAAAACTAACATTTTTAGTGTCTTATCATTTCTGCATTTTAGTGACTTCTACCCATTGTCTTATTCCATAAAATGGGTTGTAATAGGCGAAGGTCAAGATTATGCAGTTTCTTTATGTTTCCTTTGAGTCTCGCAATTGATTTAATGGTATTGTGCTTATGTTGCAGGTCCATTGATTCAGGTTGTTTTATGATTACCTCATAACTTGGGATTTTGTAGGGAGGAGCTTGCTAAACTAATTCAGAATTTTACTTTTCAACTAACCAAAATTTACATGTTTATTTCATTTACTGTTCTCAAAGTTTATTTTATTTTAAGCATTCAAGCATTCCATTCTGGTCCATCCAGAATTTTAGTTTCTTTCAAATCACTAAGCAATGTTTAGAACCAGTAAAGGCCCCTTGTTTATGGTTGTTAGAGTAATATTCCATTCCTTGGGATAATTACCATTTACTCCATTAGGGAAAAATGAGGTAGTATATTGCATTATACTACATTAGTTAAATTATTACATTTACTTTTTTACCACTTACCATGTAAGATATTTACTGTTACAAATATCTAATGGTAAATATTGGTTAGTCCTAAATATCCTAGGGTAACTATTCTATCTTATCGCCTCATCCTTGAGCGCATTAGTTTCTCCTAATAGGTTAGTGATATTATTGTATGCCTATAAAAACTATAGGCTAACCTATTCCTAAGTTAATAATTCAATATTATTTTTGCTCCTAACATTGGTATCAGAGCCGGGTGGCCCAATACGAGCTTCGCTCGTTCCACCGACCTGGAATAAACACGCTTCTCGAGGTGGCCCGTAGGTAGATTGGCACACTTCTAGAGGTGGCCCGTAGGAGTTGATCGGCACGCTTGTCGAGGCGTCCCGTAGGAGCGAACCTGGACAAGGCGGACAACGTCCCATTCTAGCTGGACTAGGGGCTCAAATCTCGACACGGGACCCCCTAGATAGGACCCGTATTTTGAGGCAGCAACCCTGGACAAGGCGGCATGACATCCCGTTCCACCTCCCTGATCGACACGGATCTCGAGGTGGATCCAACACATAAATCGACTGACTAGATCAGTCTTAATCCAGACACAGATCCCGAGGCCGACTGACAGGCCGACAGCGGCCCGTCGACACAGATCCGATGACCAGGATCTGCGAGGGCAGGAGCGCCCTCCGATCTCCGGTGATCGGATCGACGACATCGGGCACAAATCTCGAGGCGCTGACGCTGACGTGGTGGACGGCCACTGGACGACACGACTGGATCTCGAGCACGAAACCCGAGGCTGACCAAACGTGGACACATGGATTTTGACCAGACACGTGGCAGACAGCCACTGGAATCAGACCGGACGGACGACCTGACACGATGACCTGACACGTGGGTGACGCGTGGCGGACAGGCCACGTGCCACCCGACCTTGCCGCCACATGGCGGTGACCAAAAGGGGGACGGGGTGACTGCCCGAAGGCAGTCACTAACCAAAGGGCTTGAAAGCCCTTTTAAACCCCCCCTCCTCCCCCGCGCGGGCGATGTGGGATAAATCCCACAGTTTCCCCGCCCGCGCGAGGAGTGAAGGGAAGGGAAACTTTTAAACCCCTCCTCCTCCCCCGCGCAGGCGATGTGGGATAAATCCCACAGTTTCCCCGCCCGCGCGAGGAGTGAAGGGAAAGGGAAACTGTTTCCCTTCCCTTCACGTCGGGGCAGCTAGCCCAACCGGCCGCGAGGCCAGCGCTAAGGCACTGCCCGACGGGAGGTCGGGGTTTCAAGCCCCGACGGGACCAAAAAAAAAAGAGAAAGTTATAAATTTTTTTTTTTTTTTTTTTAAAGGTTTTTTATTTTTTTCTTTAAATTAATTAAGTTTTTAATTTATTAAATAGTAATTTAATATTTTTTATAAAAAGTTATTTTTTTATTAAAATACCTTTTAAAAATACAAATAATTTTTACTATTTATAAATTTTTACTTATATTAATTAAAGAAATCACATAAACTTAAAATATAAAAATATAAAAATAAAAATACGGGTTATATTTTTTTTGCAATTTCAAATTTAAAGGAGCTTTTGTTTTTTTTCTCCAAGGGAGAATACATAGAAGAGCACCTACTTTTATTGCAAATAAAAAAAACCTTAAATTCTTCTCAACCTTGTTAGTTTTGCAAAATACAAGAGGGACAACATCATAGAAAGTTGATTCTTTCTTGCACAAATAGCAAACAAGGAGATTGAAATTTTTTGTAAAATTCAAAGGCAAAGTGTGCATTTGTTTTCTCCAAGGGGGGATATAAGACATAAAATTGCACATTCTTTTTTGCAAAAATTTGAGAAGACATTGTAACCTTGGGTCCATCAAAAACTAAGTCGTTTGTCGACTAGTTCTGGAAGCCTTCCAAATGGGGGTCGTGTGTCGACTTGTCTTGGAAGGAGTGCTCAAATTGTTAATTTTGCAAATTTCAAGGGGGGAAGACAACATTGTACTTCTTTTGCAAAATTGTAAAACAAAGTAGGAGACATAAAAATATCAATTTTTTGCACAACACAAATACACATTTTGTTGCAAAAATTAAAAGGTGCATTTTTGATTTTACTCGACACCTTTATTGGTAAATTAGGTGCATTTTCGGTAGCATCCGACACCTAGGTGATAAGAATTTTGTGGGAATTCTTGTTTGATTATTGCATTATTTCTTTTGCAATTATAAGTCATAGAATCAAGAACACACTAAACCCCAAAATTTCACAAATTTGTGTAAATCCTTGCACAGATTTAAAGCCAAAATTACTTGATATTCTCTCCTAAATCAACAAAACCCCTAATTCACTCTTATTTGTTTGGCTTAAATTTCCTCCAACTTTTCATCCTTCTTGAAGGGATTTAAGGCAGGTGCCATTAAATATCTGTTTGAGTGAATTATATTTTGGTACTCTTTTAGGGTAATCAAAAGAAAGAACAAGTTTTATTAGGGAACCTTGAAAGTAGCAATCCTTTGCACTAAGGGGGGATAATTCCTTTCTTCCTTCAAACACAGATCTTGACAAGAGGGAGATAAAACTTGTAAAGGCATTCAGAAAAGTAGAAGTCATCATACAAAATATATCTTTTCTTTTAGACTTCATAACAGCAACCATGCTTGAAGTACTTGCAATAAGAAAGGACAAATTGGTGAACTTTCTTGATCAAATTGCCTAGAAAGCATAGTTTTGCACAAACTTGTAAAATGAAAACCAAGACACCATTCAGTGTTGGTTTCAAAACAAGCAAAACTAAAATGGCAAAAGACACAACACAGAAGCCATATTTCTAGTGAAGTGTCTCATTCTGCTCCTGTTACTGGTTCAAAGATAGCACAAGGAGTGCTAAAATTTCTAAAGACAGTATTGTAGAGGGAAAACACATGTGTCCCTTGGGCAAAAGCACCATATTCTCTCTCTCTTCTTTTAGGCTTCATAAATAGCATAAGTATTTTGTTTGAAGACCTTGCAATAAGGGGTCTTGTACCTCTTTTAGGCTTCATAAATAGCAAATTCTAAGTGTTTGAAGTACTTGTAACAAGAAGAGCGACTTTTTGTGATGTAAAATTGTTTAGGAGGCAATATTTGTAAAATCCTTCACAACACTCTTGAGTTGCATACCTTTATGCAATTGAGGGGGGATATCCATTTCTTTTCTTCACAATTTTTTTGTAAATAGGGAAGATGACTTATAAGGGTGCATTTTCGGCTTTGACCGACACCTTAGTTTTGATATCCTTCAAAAATTAATTACACTATGTTTTGCAAGAAGAAGGGGGGAACTTATAAGGGTGCATTTTCGGCAGCAACCGACACCTTAGCTACCTTATCTTTTGCAAATTCATATTGTAAATGAATGAACCTTGTATGAAGTAATCTATTCTACTACACCTAGCGATTGCAGTGGCTGGTTACCCATGCAAATCGATTGGATGATGTGATTACCATAAGGACATTCGTTGACGTGAAGACAAATTGAGGAATGACCCACTTCTTGCTGAGGAGTAGCCAGAGTACTATGACAGAGCAAAGAACCGACAGAACAACATCTTCTTCACTGTATTGGGGCAGTTATATACTTTTCCCAAATATTGTTGTATAGAGGGATATGTATGTATTACCCAAATAATGTAATAAGGGGGGATGTTAGAGTAATATTCCATTCCTTGGGATAATTACCATTTACTCCACTAGGTAAAATAGTAGTATATTGCATTATACTAGTTAAATTATTACATTTACTTTTTACCACTTACCATGTAAGATATTTACTGTTACAAATATCTAATGGTAAATATTGGTTAGTCCTAAATATCCTAGGGTAACTATTCTATCTTATCGCCTCATCCTTGAGCGCGTTAGTTAGCGTTAGTTTCTCCTAATAGGTTAGTGATATTATTGTATGCCTATATAAACTATAGGCTAACCTATTCCTACGTTAATAATTTAATATTATTTTTGCTCCTAACAATGGTCACATGCATTATTGAATATTTATAGCACTATTGTAATCTTTTAGATATTTTACCATAACCTTGGAGAATTTGAATGTTTGTCATTTGGATTCTTTTCAAGAGAGAGTTTTCTATTCAATACTCTGCATGTGGTGGTATTTTGCAATTGGGAAAAATATACACTCAACAAGATCCTGGCTCATATTTTAGATGCATGTATTACTAAATGCAGCTATCATTCAATACAACAAATATACAATACCATATTTCATTATGCATACCAATCAGTGCATTTGTGCTTATCAAACCAGAATTTCTACTTTATCTATACAACGCTCGTCAAAGCACACATAAATTTTGCATGAAACATTATTAGCTAGCTCAAAAAGCAAATGTTCTTTTTGTGTAGTTTCGAAATTCAATTTTTGTTTTCCCTTCAAGCATAGTGAGCATACAAGAATCTATATATATACTATTTTAAAATATAAGCATAATGTGCAGACTATCCTCTATGTTTTGCAATCAACAACCAAGGATGCATTCAGCATAATTAATTATTTCAAAGAAGCAAACTTAATAAAAAAAAGCTTTTACACAAGGAATTTCACCTGTGATTGTTACTCGTTGAAGATTTTTCTAGCCTTTCTTTTACTTTCCTACCTGCAACTCTCTTCCAACAAGGCTTCTACACTTTCTCCCTTTTTTCTCTGGTCACATGTTGTAGCACCCTAAAATTGGCGCAGTAAAATTATATAATTTACATTCACCTTAGTAAATAAATTTAAATTCAAATTTAACCTCCCAAACCGCCCGTTAACCGTCGGGTATTCCGTTTCCCCCTTTTTCGTGCTAATTTTAGAGGTTGTTTTGACCGTTTGATGATATCGTCACCGATCAAACGATATCGCCCCAGATTTGATGATTTCGTCTGGACTAGGACGTCCAGACGATCTTGTCGCAAAACTGAATTTGCATAGTTGGAATCCATTCCAATGGGTCTCCAATCCGGGCAGAAGCATGTCTGCACCGTTGGGACCCTCCCCCGTTGGAGATCTCCCAAATTGGGAAGATCTCCAACCTCCCAACAACTCCCTCTAAGCCTATTTAACTTCTAGGATTTTCCCTCCCCAACCCCTGGCTGAATTTATCTGCAAATTGAATCCTTCTGTGCTAAAACATCATAATATTATTTTTGTATTAGTCCCATAGCAATTTTGATGCAGGTATATCATTGATTTTCAACTGGATCCAGCACCCATCGTCGTCGACGAACCTGTCCAGATCGGAGGCGATCCTGTCGAATTCAAGGCAATTTCATACTGATGCGAGACGATCTCGACTGCAGTCTACATCGAGGCAATCAGTGCCTAAATTTTTCTCTTCTTAACTCTTTCTTCATCTTTTTATTCTACAAAATAGACTATTTATTTAGTGTTTATGCTATTTTGCATTTGGTTTTCACCCATTTAGCTTAGAATGCATGTTAAGTTCATGACTTGCCATTAAAGTACAGTAATTTGCATTAATTTCTATTCTTAAATATTTTTTAGTATTCATATTGCTATTTGATGTAATTTTCCTCTGTTAGCACAGTAGGATTTCTTGTATTTTGCATCTATTTGTTGTTTTGCAGGTTTCTGACGAATTTGTCAGATCTCAGACGATCTCGTCTGATTGCAGACGATTCTGTCGAATCTCAGATGATCGGGACTGCTTCAAAATCAAAATCTTCTTTAGACATTCGGATCAGGTATTCCCCGTTTTCCTCTTGTAAATTCTCTATTTTCTACTTTCAAATATGTTTGCTGTATTCATGAAAAATTGCATTTTCATATAGTTTAATTTAGTTTCATTCGGCCAAACCTAGGATGAATGTTTAAGGTTAAAACAAACTCATTAAACACATTCCAAAAACCTAGGCGTGGAAACTGCCATTAAATTTTTCCTGGTGAACCCACCATCCGTCGAAAAATCACCAAAATACACCTCCCTTGAGAGGCGGGACCTTCACAAAGTCCTCTCGTCCAAGGTACCGCATCATCCTTTTCCCATCCTCCTTCCGGGCACGGATCCAATAGCCTGAAGGTAGGGATGCAAAAAAATTGGAGCGATACATTTTGGTGAACCCGACGTGAATGCATCATAACCTTTTGAAAACAAAAACAAAAAATATACAAGCCAAACAAAAGAAAAAAAATCATCATTTCAAGTTTATATGTTTTAGATTCAATTCCAAATAGTAAATATTAAATATTACTTTTAGAAGTACTAAAGAAACCATGATTTTTTACTCAAATCAATATGATCCTATCAGTAATGTTGGAAGAATTCCGCCAAATACATTTGTTGATTATGACCAACCTCATCCCTATTCAACATCACCTCCATCACACTCTTCTTATTTTTCATCCATAACCCAACAAAACAATCCCTTTTCCAATCCTCTTCATAATGATATTATCTATTCTCCCATATATCCATATTATGTCTATCAACCCACATATAATCCTCCTCCACCTTTTCAATACTCTTCTTTCAATACAACACATCCATTTCAACAAGAAAATACTTATTCTTCCAATTCTACCATACACTCACCTCCTACTTCGCAATCTTCCTATCATCATTCAACCCATAATAAAGAAAATAGAGGTGAGAAACCATTAGGCCCTTTTATGATGAAATTTCTAAGTCACATATCAAAAACCTCTCAAAAATATTCATCACGTAAATTTACTAAGCTCAATCAACCAATGGATATAATTCTCAAGTATTTACTTGACACAAATAAGATTGAACTCCCTTCCATAATACAACCTGATACCATAACAGATTGGTTTAAACCTAAGCTACATTGTGAATATCATAGAGTAGATGGACATATGACACAAAATTGTAAAGATTTAAGATGTGCAATTCAAGATTTGATTGATAAGAATCTTTTTAATATCAAGGAATTACAATCTACAACTGATTATAAATCTCCAGTAAATAATCAAACTCCTACACAACAAATACTAATAATCAATCAAGACATGGGGATCTCCCAAGAACCCCTATTCAATTATCAACAACAAGAGACCAATCAAATATTGCATGTTAATGTGTCCCATCATGATGATATTATTAATATTGTAACAAAAACTACAAATGAGCAACCTCAAATTCAATCAACCCAATCTGATATTCAAGATATGGATTCCTCATTTGACCAACCTTCAAAACTATCTTTGGCTCTAGAGAATGATACAAAATGGAATGTAAACATAGAAAGATCATCCTTAGAATTAAAATCTCAATCTGAAATCTACTTTGATAGCCAACAACAAGTGATTAATTCTCAAACAAAGATATCCCTTTTAGAAGTATTACAAATTTATCACAAGGAAATTTTGTTCAAAATACCTAGCCAACAATTTGTTCCTCATCATATTTTATCTAAAATCATAACTAATGGTGTAAACCCTCTTGAGGTTAACCCTATTTCATTCTATGATGAGGATATTCCTTCATCTACTCCACAAGAAGACTCCTATCTTTACATTATCAAATCTAGTAAAGAAACACTTGTTAGAACTATCATGGTAGATAATGACTCCTCTCTTAATTTATGCACTCATCAATTATTCCAAAAACTCAAATTAAAGGAAGAAGATATTAATAAATCAAATGTTCTTATAAAATATTTTAACAATGAAATTCAAGAAGCTCAAGATACTATAATTCTTCCCTTTAATATTGGATCCAAGATCCTGGATATTTTATTATATGTAGGATATTGTCCTTCACATTACAACCTATTTCTCCGAGTCCTTGGATTCATACGATGAGGGTTTTCCCTTCCACTCTTCACCAATTTTTGAAGTTTGAACTTGCAAATAAAATTGTTACCATACAGGGTGACCCAAAACCATTTGAAGAATATTTAACGATTGAAACATCAAGTTTTATACATTCTCTATTGTCACAATTATCTTCTATCCATCACTTTTCTTCATTCATATATGATCATCCTTGTTTACAAAATAACATTCATGCATATCTTTCACATATACTTTCTCCATATTATCAAAACTTGGAATATAGTGATAAGAATGAAGAACTTTCTTATCCTTCTTACATTTTATTTTGTAACATGATCAATTTTACACATATAAAAGTCAAATCTTTTTCTACATTATTCTACATTATAACAAAGCTTTTGTTATCACTACCTTTTATTCATCACCTTCTATTCTTACCTTCACCTCAACCGGATTATCCTTCAAAACCTCCTTTGATTTTGAAGCAACCTTAGACATGCTATACTCAAATAACCTTGTATAGTGTATATAGATCATTTTGTATATACCACCAATTTCAATTCATAAATTAAAATCAAAATACAAAAAAAAAAAAAAATCAAAATCTTCAAAAAAATACTAATGCAACTAAGGACCTTAAAGGTAAATTTGAGCCCAACTGGCTCGGACCATACATCATTACTGCTAAATTTGAATCAGGGGCATATAAATTATCTACCTTAGATGGTAAAGAACTTAAAGAACCCATGAATATTTTGCATCTTAAACGTTACTATGCATAAATTTGGTCATTTCATCCATGTATATATTTGTTCAAAATTACTATCTTGTATTTCTTTCAATTTATTCAAAAACATCAAAAATATTCATAATCATCCAAAATCTTCAACACTATCTATTGCATTTATTTAAAGCACTTGTTAAATTGTTTACTCAAAAACAAAAATCAAAATAATGATAAAAACAGCTATATGCTTGACTCTTTCGAAACCAAAACAATATACAGAAGAAAGAGAGAGTCAACATTCTCCAAACTTCTCAAAAAATCATTTATATATATTTTCTTACAATTATTGCAGTCATATGTTTCAACTTATTTTGGGATAAATTAGCATTTATTTTGAATCCCTCACTTGCACACTCACAACAAATAAATATCTTGATTTTATCCCGGCATGATTACTAATCTCTCTTATATCAAAGTCCACAAAATTCAATTAAATAAAGTTTGAGCATAGAGAATTGATCTTGTTATTTACTTAAACCAAGCACATCTTTTCACAATAAAATGATTATATTTGTAATTTCCATGTTTTGCTACATAGTAGAACTGATTTCTTGAGTGAAAAGTTTCCCCTGCTATCCTATCATGCACATGGTCTAGAATCTTTGAGAATTGGCAAAAGGACAAGCTCACCCCTACCCAGAATAAAAATACCTTGCTCTACAGCTAATCTGAGCAAGTATCCCTAGCAAAGAAAAAGAAAAGAAAAAAATTCAAGAAAAAGAGAAAAGAGAGAAATGTTCTTTTATCATTATAGCAATGTTCCAAGCATTATCAAGCAAAAGAAATACAAAAGAAAAATATGCAAAGTTCAAAAGAAAGCAAGAAAGCAATAAAATCCCTTTCCCTACCCTTTGAAAAGAAAAGAAGGGTTGATGAGCTTGAATCCATGGAATTCTCAATTATTTGAAAACTATGAGGCAAGCCCCATAACAGGTGGTTTGTGCCCAACCTGCTTGGCCTTGGGTAACTCCTAGCACGACGATATGTCTATCACATTAGTGACCTTCTTTTGTACAGACCTATGTCTGCTTATGGATTAGCTAGCTCTTGATAATCCGATCTACATAGTGGTCTAATATGGTTATATGCATCTACATCATGGTTAATGAACACTTATTTGGTTTCTTAAAATCACTTGTATCATAGTATCTTGCTCAAATCTGGTAAATGAACAATGCAATTGCACACACATTTGTATTTGAGATATTTTGTCTATCATTATGATAAGTCAAGATTGGAAATGAATTCACATATGCACATGGGATTCCTTATAAATCTAACTTTTGTCTTCAAAATACTTTGAAATATCATTTTTGCAACTTGTTTGGAAATAAATCAAGTACAGTTGTTTACTACAAAGACAACTATATAAATAGAAAAATAAAAAATTTCTTTCAAAATACACAAATCAAATCATATATATCTGGTTGACTTTCGCGACGATGGTATAGTTCCAAAACCAAAATTGGAATTGTATGCCTAGCACAAGTCCTCATTTTCATATTTCCTGTTCATCAAACATCAATCATGCAATAAAACTATTTTTTTTTTTTTTGGATTTTCGCGATGATGGTATAAGTCTATACCTACATATTCTATGCCTAGCGCAAACCATTGTAACAATTTTTATTCCCCATTTTATCAAAAATCATAAAAACCATATGACTTCATTTTACACAAATTATGCTTTTCAAAAGCAAACCCATTTTTTTCACTATTTTATGTCATTATGTCAACCTTTAACTTTGCAATGATGGTATAATTCCTAAGGAATTATTCACAAATTTTATCACACTTAGGAATTTATGCCTAGCAAAAATCATTTTAAAAATATTTCATGCATAATATTTTTCATGAAAGTCTGAAAACAAACCAACCATCATCATCATCATTTGCACTATCACAACAAAGTCTTAAGACAATCTCTTAAGCACTCTTTTACTTTTCGCAATATTTCTATACGGGGATTAGCTTGACGACCGAGTGAGCGGCGACTCCATGAAATGGTCTATAATAGCGACAATGTCCTTTGAAATTATTGTTAAAAGTCCCCTTTTATTTTTATCAAAATTATTGCATCACGTACAACCACTTTGTTACATCAGATTATTTCATTTAAAATTTTATAGCATGACATTCAAATTATAATATTTCCAACGACATAATTACATGAATCATCAAATCAAATCAATCAAAACATAAAAGCATCATAAAAATACAAACCACAAGTCATATGATCAAAAATATCATACATATATATCAACAAAATTATGTACATCATATCAACCATTTTTTGCTTCAGAGCTCTAAAAACAGTAAAAATGAACAGTAATAATGAATTAGGGTTTTACCCTATTTTTCTTAATTTTATTCAAAATAATTCAAAAACAATTTTTCTTTTCCGCGTTTTTACCTCAAACGTTCGATTTGGGTAAAAACACGGAGGGGGAACCATAGTAAGCTGTCGTACGATTCGACCAAGAATCGTCGCCTAAAAATGGGTATAATTTTTTGCTTCCTCGTAGATCGAGAAGAACTCATCTTTAACGCATTTTCTTCGAAAAATTCGCTAAAGAGGGGGCAAAATGTAGCACCCTAAAATTGGCGCAGTAAAATTATAAAATTTACATTCACCTTAGTAAATAAATTTAAATTCAAATTTAACCTCCCAAACCGCCCGTTAACCGTCGGGTATTCCGTTTCCCCCTTTTTCGCACCAATTTTAGAGGTTGTTTTGACCGTTTGACGATATCATCGCCGATCAGACGATATCGCCCCAGATTTGACGATTTCGTCTGGACTAGGACGTCCAGACGATCTTGTTGCAAAACTGAATTTGCATAGTTGGAATCCGTTCCAACGGGTCTCCAATCCGGGCAAAAGCATGTCTGCGTCGTTGGGACCCTCCCCCGTTGGATATCTCCCAAATTTGGAAGATCTCCAACCTCCCAAAAACTCCCTCTAAGCCTATTTAACTTCTAGGATTTTCCCTCCCCAACCCCTGGCTGAATTTATCTGCAAATTGAATCCTTCTGCGCTAAAACATCATAATCTTATTTTTGTATTAGTCCCATAGCAATTTTGATGTAGGTATATCATTAATTTTCAACTGGAGCTAGCACCCATCGTCGCCAACAAACCTATCCAGATCGGAGGCGATCCTATCGAATTCGAGGCGATTTCGTATTGATGCGAGACAATCTTGACTGTAGTCTACATCGAGGCAATCAGTGCCTGAAGTTTGCTCTCAGTCAGATCTCAGACGATATCGTCTGATTGCAGACGATTCTATCGAATCTCAGACGATCGAGACTGCTTCAAAATTAGAATCTTCTTCAGACATCCGGATCAGGTATTCCCCATTTTTCTCCTGTAAATTCTCTGTTTTCGCTTTCAAATCTGTCTCATGTATTCATGAAAAATTGCATTTTCATATAGTTTAATTTAGTTTCATTCGGCCAAACCTAGGATGAATGTTTAAGGTTAAAATGAACTCATTAAACACATTCCAAAAACCTAGGCGTGGAAACTGCCATTAAATGTTTCCTGGTGAACCCACCATTCATCGAAAAATCACCAAAATACACCTCCCTTGAGAGGCGGGACCTTCGCAAAGTCCTCTCGTCCGAGGTACCGCATCATCCTTTTCCCATTCTCCTTCCGGGCGCGGATCCAATAGCCTGAAGGTAGGGATGCAAAAAATTTGGAGCGATACACATGTATCTCTTCTTTTCTATTTCCCATCCCTTCCCCATTTTCACTTCAGAACGTTTTTTTTTTCCTTCTTTTTTAGATATCAAGTAAGGATGAGGATAAAATCATTATAGAACGACCACTTTGTTTTGTTATGCATGATCCTAACGATATCTCTCCACTATAAAACTACCACATATTATAACCAATAGTCCTCAATCTCAGATCAATTATATGTATATAAATTTTCACAAGGTTTTAATCGACCAAGAAGCCATGCATATATAAACCAATCAAATCAATATTTTAAAGCAACACACCAAACACATTTTTCATGATGTGTTCTAATGCTTATGCGTCAAATGGTTTCATGCATATAAATAAATAAATATATATATATATATATATATATATATATATATATATATATATATATATATATATATATATATATATATATATAATACCTTTGATCAAGGATCATACACAAGACTAAAATAAAATAGAAGGTGACTCCCATCATCATTGCCACACACAACACAAACACATTCTACTCTATGTCAAGAAAACAATCATTTCTTCCAAATAAGCACACACACTATCATTAAATTAAAATTCTACATGAAATATAGGTGTGCAATAATTTATGTACTTGTGAGCTGAATCATCTCTTCCCTTTCTTACCATTTTTTCCTATTGACTAGCTTCTTCTCCTTGGCATCCAGCAACTATCCCGCACTCACAAGGACCATCAACAATACCAGATTTCATATGAAAAATGTAAGTTCATTATTTTTTTGGCTCTCCCTTTTTCTACAACCTACACTCTTTTGATATTTTTTGATAGTTACTGGTCTAAAGGTGCATTAGGTTGACAAACAAACTCAGGCTCATTGATAATGGTAGCTTTCCTATGGCTAGATCTATTGTAGCTCTGATACCACTATTAGCTTTTGATTTTATATACAATGGGAGATAACAATAAAAAGATGCAAAAATAATAATATGAAAGAAAGTAAATTGACAATATGATTGAAAATATACTATAAATATAAATGATGAAAATGAATACAATGTAGCTGTGGATGATTGAACACTCCATGAATAATGATACCATAATACATTGCACCCATATCCAATATGGATGATTTTATCTAAGGCCTATGATGCACTCTCTATGATACTATGATGTATGTATTCTCTATATCTATGACTATGAAAATAAGACCATTATATAGGAAGATAAGTTCCCTGGCCAACACTCTATCTAGTTTTGTAAGGGATAACTTGCACAAGTATAAATTTCACATTGATACTTGTGCATTTATTACATTGCATGAAGAAACTAATTAAATTCCCCCTAAAGTAATCTAATTTTCTAAGTATGTATCTTGGTAGATACATTTACATGATTCAAATAATTTCAATATGATATATTTCTAACATATATGGTGATCTACATAACACTATGATACTACCTACGAATATGCTTTGAGCTTCTATATCTTTCTTGTTACAATGAGACCATTTTTATATAGGAAGATAGGTTCCTTGTCCAACACTCTACCTAGCTATGCAAGGGAGGCCTTGCACATATACAACTTGCACATTGACACTTGTGCATTTATTATATTGCATGAAGTAACTATATAACTTTCCCCTAAAGTAATCTAATATCCTCAGTATGTACCTAGGAATGTACATTTACATGACCCAAATAATGTAATATAATATATTTTTAACATGCCCATGTATTATATTATTTGGGTATTGAAGACTTTAGTCTTCATTGTGGATCTTCTTCCATTGGATAGTGGAATTTGTATTCTCCTTCATTGATTATTGTGACCAGGTTTAGTAGGTAATCGATTTCTTCATATAATGTAAAGTAAGTTGTAGTTGAAGATCCTTATTTTAATTGACTTTGCACTGTATTCCTCCTTTATCTGCTTCATCTTCTTCTTCTTCGCTAGCTTTGTCTTTGAATTTGATCTTTGTGCTTCCATAGGTGGTTGTGTTGCTACTTGGTTCTTCGTGTATTCAATCTGAACAAAATATTTTGACCAACCACTTAAGACATCATAATAAGATCTTGAATTAATAGAACTTTAAGTACCAATTGAAGAACATAAGTTTAAACTGAGAGTGACGGTGAATAGTATAATATAAAACTTTTTACTTTTCAATCTAAATGATAACAACAACAATATCAAAGTATTAAATAATGCACAAATCATCACACACAAGAGAGACATGATTTAATGTGGTTCACCCAATGTGGGTTACGTCCACGGAGAAATTTTTTATTTTTATTTTCTCAATGAATATTTTAGGAACAAAATACCTATTATAATGTTTATGGACCTCTGTTCAAAGAAAACACCAATCCCATATGCTCAATTTCATGGATCTCTATCCCCACTACTTTGGTTTATGGATCTCTTTCCACATGATAAATATATCCCCTTTGATTGGTTTGTGGATCTCTCTCCATAGGAGAACTCTATCCCCTCTACTCTGGTTTGTGTCTCTCTCCAAAATATAACTCTGATCAAATATGCTCACAACTTTGTACTGATATTTCTTATACCTGCTCACAAGTCTACCTCAATCCAGTTCACAAAACTGCCTCAACCTGCTTAAAAGTCTACCTCAAACCTTCTCATAATTTTGCTCTAATATTCTTACTATATCTACTTTATTATGCTCTAATACATACTAAAATATACCTTCAATATTTATCAAAAGACTTGCTCAAATTTGACTTCAGGCCTTCTCAAAAGACTTGCTCAAATCTACCTTCAAGCCTTCTCAAAAGACTTGCTCAAATATGCCTTCAAGCCTTCTCAAAAGACTTGCTCAAATATGCCTTCAAGCCTTCTCAAAATACTTGCTCAAATATGCCTTCAAGCCTTCTCAAAATACTTGCTCAAATATGTCTTCAAGCCTTCTCAAAAGACTTGCTCAAATCTATCTTCAAGCCTTCTCAAAATACTTGCTCAAATATGCCTTCAAGCCTTCTCAAAAGACTTGCTCAAATCTTCCTTCAATCCTTCTCAAAAGACTTGCTCAAATCTGCCTTCAAGCCTTCTCAAAAAGACTTTCTCAACCACATTCAATACATTCAAACCAATGCTTACAAGGATTACAAAACAATGAATTTTTTTTACAAACCCTAACATAAATATTTCCAACAATACACACTAATCAACCGTTTTATCTCCACCTTACAATTCTAAAATATTTCAACCAAACACCTTAAATAAAGAGTGATATAACCATACCTCTTTGGTGAAGGAGCTCTCTCAAAAACCTGTCTCAAGATGTATTTTTTATGCCACTTTTAAGAGTTAGTTAGCATAACACTTTTCAAAACCAACCATAACATATTTCCTCAAAATTTTCTCATAAAAATATTGAATATCAAGATAGAATTTTGATAATAATCAAGCCCTCCTAATATTTTTTATCACAAATTACACACATAAATTAAACCATAATCATACCTTATCAATCCTACTTATACCAGCCACTTATAACGCAATATCACAATTTAATTCCCCTAAGTGCATGCCATACATAAATTTATTTTCAAGCACCTTATTGCTCCTTTCTTTCAAAAATATATTCCAACTTTTTAAAACATAACCATATTCTAACATATCATTATGTCCTCAAAACATTAAAATTCAAACCATTGCCCTTATGCCTTCCTACACTATATAATATGCAATTTTAATTATCAAAAATAAAAACCTTGTGCCTCCCTTGTTAAGTGCTAATCATACCTCAATATTAAAATAAAAAAATTTCCCTTACCTGCATCTATCGTTGCTGCCATCGAGATTTGAACACTAAACCTCATGGCACCCACACTCTAGCATGAGCTAGAGTGCCAGATGGGCTAGCCCCATTGGATGGAACAAATAGTGCACAACCAGTATTTTATGTCTTCCTATTTTCCAAAATGCGATTTGTAAAATTTAACTGCCATAGGATTTTAAACCGAGACCAATCCTCTTTGATGCCTTATGCAAGACCAGCCTACTACTTGGGCTACCAGCCCTAGCTTAACCCAAGTCATGTGTTTTTCCTTATGTTCCACTGTCTCTTTCCAAAAACATGTGCACTAACTTTTCCCTTACTATTTCCCTTCAACTAATAGCGCTGCACTTCATGAAATTCGATTAACACTTATGCAATAGTGAAAACCTCGAAAAACTAATTATGCTCCTCCTTTAATACACATTCATTTATTTTTCTATGACGTTGGCTCACCCTTTATTTCCACATTTTAAATTTGAATTTTGGCACCTTTAATAATTTCAAATTTATTTTTTATTTTTAACATAATATTTAACCTTGGTGTTAAATAATATTTTTTCATGTAGTCCTTCGTCAATTTAATTTATTTTTGAGACCTTTGTCTAATGCACTTCCAATCCTCCTTTTAATAAGGCCTAAATATTATAATATTATGTCTTTTCCATTGAACCATAGGATTAAAACTTGGGCCTCCAATCAGGGTTATGCATAGTGGCGAATATTCACAAATTGGGAAAATATTAGGATTTCCAAAATTATAAATTGGCGAATATGAGGACCCTCAATGTCGGCCCATTCGCCTAAAATTTTCAAGACCAATTTTTCCTTAGGGTTAATTTGCCACAATATATATCCAAACATAATCATATTTGTACTCGTTGGAAAGCTCGTTTTGAGCCGGATCTAATGGGGGTATTTTTATGAAGTTATAAGGTGATTTATTAGGTCAAAATTTATGCCAAAGATGAAATTATATTTTAGGGCTTCAGATGCCCTAAATTTTGGTGTGAATATGATTGATTTAATTTTCTTAGGATTCACCATGATTTGCCTTGATTTTGATTAGGATTCGTAATTTTTGTACAAGTAAATTTTTAGTCCAACCCCTTATGCATAACCCTACCTCCAATATTTTAACCATCAATGACAACAATATACTCAAAATTTCCAACAATCTCCCCTTTGTCATTGATGGCAACCCTTTCTAAAAATTCCTTTTCTTAACACTGGATTCCAAATCTGCTCCCCCTAAGGAACTGCTCCCCCTGACTGAATGCTCTCCCCCTTAATCAAATATTTTCCTATTTGGCATCAATGGCAAAGTGACTCCTTTGGGGATAAATATAAGACTCTTGGCTTGGCCCTTCCCCACCTCCTCCCCTTGAGGTGATTAATTTTTGGGTGGAAGTAAGACTACTCTTAATTTCCATCTAAGATACTCAAAAGTTTGATTTGGCAATGTATTAGTAAATATATCCGCAAGTTGTTCCTTTGTAGTAACATATTCCAATTTGACTTGCTTATCCATTACTTGTTCTCTTAGAAAATGATATTTGATCAAAATGTGCTTGGTCCTTGAGTGCATCACTGGATATTTTGAAATTTTTATGACACTTGTATTATCAGATAGAATGGATATGGGATGATCATTCTCTATCTTAAAGTCCTTTAAAACTTGCTTTATCCATAACACTTGTGTACAACAAGCAACTACTGCAATGTACTGTACCTCTATCGTAGATAAGAATATCGATGTTTGTTTATTTCTTAGCCAAGAGACTAAACAATTTCCAAGAAAGAATGCTCCTCCACTTGTTCTTTTTCTATCATCAATATTGCCTACCCAATCTACATTTTTATATGATGTGAGAGTAAAGTTGTCACCTCTGGGATACCAAAGTCCAAAATCCATAGTTCCTTTTAAATACCTGAGAATTCTCTTTACTGCCAGTACATGTGTTTACTTTGGTATTGCTTGAAATCTTTCCACGAGTCCCATTGTCTACATTATATCTAGTCTTGTAGCTGTGACATATAGTAATATACCAATAATAGATCTATACAATTTCTGATTTGCCTCATCATCTTTACTCAACTTGAATCTTGTAACCATGGGGGTACTTACTGGTTTGTAATAATCTAATTTGAATTTCTTTAGCATTTCTTTTATATACTTGGTTTATGAGAGAAATACACCCTTTTCTAATTGTGAAATATGTAGTCCAAGGAAGAAATACAACTCACCAAGCATTGACATTTCAAATTCATTTTGCATACTCTTTACAAATTTTTGACATATCTTATCATTATTGCCTCCAAAAATGATATCATCCACATATAAAAACACAATTAATAATTCATTTCTTTCATTTTTGATGTAAAAATTGCTATCAACTATTCCTTTTCTAAATCCCTATTCTTGAATATACTTATTCAACCTTGAATACCAAGCTCTAGGAGCTTTTTTTAGTCCATAAAGAGCCTTCTTTAATTTGCATACATAATATGGCTTATCCAATTAGGCTGAACAACTCAGGCTGCTCAATGTAGACCTCTTCTTCCAAGATGCCATTGAGAAAAGCTAATTTTACATCCATTTGATATACTATGAAGTTTTTGAAACTTAAGAAAGATAAAATAATCATTATGGCCTCAGTTCAGGCAATAGGAGCAAATGTTTCATCAAAATCAATCCCTTCAACCTGTGCATAGCCTTTGCATACCAATCTTGATTTATTCCTGACTACCTGACCTTCTTCATCTAACTTATTTCTATAAACCCATTTAGTGCCAATTACATTCTTATCTTTTGGTCATGGGACAAGTTCCCAAGTCTCACTTTTTTCTATTTGATCCAACTCCTCATCCATTGCCTTGATCCAAAATTTATCTTCTCTTGCCTCATTTAAATCCTTGGGCTCAATTTTAGATAAAAAATAAAGATTTGTATGTTCATGTGTTCCTATTATCTTCCTCCTTTTTTGTCTTTCATATGGATTTCCAATAATCAGATCTCTTGGATGATTCTGTTGCACATACGTGGATGGATTCTTAGGTGGTGTTCTTTGTGTTTCCTCTTATTCTTAAGGCTTGAGGATAGAGATCTAGCATAGATTTGTGCTAGATTGAAGGACTATGTTTAGTACATATTTGAGGATAGAGTTGGTGCAGATTTGAGGATAGGTTTATGCCAGACCAGAGATAGAGATTGGGTAGATTTGTGCTAGACCGAGGGAGTGTGTTTAGTATAGATTTTAGGACAAAGTTTGGTTTAAATTTTAGGATAGGTTTGTGCCAAACCGGATATAAATATTAAGGACATATTTGTGCTAGATCGAAAGACTGTGTTTAGTACAAAATTGAGAGAAAGCTTTGAAGGTGACTAAATAGAGGATAGTATTATTCAGTGGAGAGAGATCCATCAGCTAGGATAGTGAGGACAGGTCTTATGAGTGAGGACAAGAGTCTTCAGTGGAGAGATATCCACAAGCCAGTGCAGTGAGGGTAGTAGTCTTCTATAGGATCACCAGCTAGAGTAGAGGAGGAGTTCTCGTATGGATAGAGATCCACAATCTTGATTTAGGGGATTGGTATCTCCTTTGTACAAAGTTCCATAAACATTGTAATAGGGAAAGGATTCCCAAGAGATTGATTGAGAAAATTTTAGTGAAATATTTTCTCCATGTACGTAGCCCACATTGGGTGAACCACGTAAATTATGGTGTCTCTATTGTGTTATGATTTTGCATTGCTTTGATTATTGCTATTGATATTGTGATCTATACATTGCATAATATTGATTGGAAAATAAAAGTAAAAAGTGGTCTTATACTATTCCCCCCCCCCTCTTAGTATAAGCTTGTGTTATTTAATTGGTATCATAGCGGGTTCCTTTGGAATATTTTAATAGCTTGAAGGAAAATATAATAAGAACATAATGGATTCTAAGAATGTGTTAGATAATTTAGCACCAGTATATGATGGAAGTGACTATATATATTGGAGTATGAGAATGAAGATTTACCTGATGACAAGTGGCAATGAAATTTGGGAAGCAATTGAAATTGGATACGATCCCTTAATTAATCCACCTATAGATAAGGAAGGTAATCTCCTATAGCATTACAATTCAAAATCAATGAATGCACTTTTGAGAGGTTTGCATAGAACAGATTCCATGAAAGTTATGCATTGTCAAACTGTAAAATAAATGTGGGATCAATTACAAAGTATATATTAAGGAGATAAAAGTTTCAAGAAAGCAAAGATACGAAATCTCAAAGGACAATTTGAAGCATTAATAATGAAGGATGAGGAAAATATCAGTACTTATCTACTTAGAATTGATGAGGTTTTTAATGATATGCAAGGACTTGAAATGTAGGTAGATGAATCATATGTCTGCGATAAGTTCTTAAGAACTTTTCCAAAAAGATTCAGTGAAAATTTTTCTGCTATAGAAGAGTCAAAATATGGTGATTCTTTGATAATATATATGTTTCTTGGTATTCTTATAGCATTTGAGATGATAACAAAAGAGGAACCTAATCCCCAGAAAGAAGCAGCATTCAAAGCAATCAAGAAGACAAAGGGTAAGAAGTCATAATCAAGTAATGAGTCATCCAGTGATAAAGAATATAATTATGGTAGAGGGTATAAGGATTCTAGAAGATATAGATATCTAAAATTTGTTAAATATTTCAATTGTGGAAAGTATGGTCATTATGCAACAGATTGTCAAGAAGCTAAGAATAACAATGTTGAAGAAAAATAGGATCACAAGAATAAAGAATCATAAAGATACAAGCACCAAAATAAAATCAAGGATGGACAAAGAAGACAAGGAAATAAGTTCTTTCAAAGACAAAAGAGGAGCTACTATGCGGATAAGGCAAGTAAGTACTCAAGTGATAGTGATGCTAGTTTTTCAGACAATGATAGAGATGAAGTCCTATTTATGATTGAAGAAAAATAACAATTTAAGAAAAGGACTCCAGTAATTCTCAAGTGTTTTAGATGTGGTAACTTTGGACATCTTGAAGATAGTTGTACAAATAATTTTTATAGTTTCAGTGATGATGAATATGAAGATACACTTGAAGGACCATAAGACAATATTCTAATGGCACTAGAAGAAGGAGAAGGTGATCCTATAGAAGATAAGCCAATAGAAAATAAATATGTGGACAAAGATAAAAAAAATAGAGGAATATTTAGATAAGTATGGATATGATCTCAAGGGAGAACTTATTTATGCTCTTGACACAATAAATAAGGTAAGAAAGCAAAACTCTAAACTTGAAATTCAGTTTCAAGAATGTGATGAAGAGAGAATATTGCTTATAGAGGATTTAGAAAAATCAAAGGCTAAGACAAAGAATTTCAAGGATAAGTTAGAAGCAAAGATCTTAGAATGTGAAAAGTTAGCACAAGAAGTGGCACTATTAAGAGAATATTTAGAAGACTCCAAAGTCAACCTAAAAGGGTTCAAAAACATCTCAAAGAACTTGGATAAGTTCATCAAGATACAAAAGCCTACATCAAGAAAAACAGGTCTTGGATTTTAACAGGTTCAAAAGAGATGGGAAGGAAATTCAACCTCAAGTTCTAGAGGAGAAGAAACTTCATATGAAGACACTTTAGAAAAATATAGTGTAATATAAAGTGAGACATCTGAGGATGAGTTGGACAATAGAAAGTTCAACAAGGACAAGAATAATGCACAAAGAAAAATATATGGAACAAAAATCATAATAGGTCAAGAGAGACTAAGAGACCAATGAGGTCAAGACAAGGAAGCTTCAATGGAAGATGTTTTTCATGTCATAGGTTTGGGCACATGGCTTCACAGTGTAGGACACATGAAAGACAAGAATATGGGAATAAACAACTTTTCCATGGGTATTGCTACTCATGTAATCAGTTTGGTCACAAGGCAATGAATTGTAGGGTTCATGACAGAAGAGGATATGACTTCACTAGGATAAATCCTAAGACATTTGCACCTCCAAGGAATAATAATATTAAGTGTTATAAGTGCAATAATGATGGTCACACAACAAAGTGGTGTAGAGCAAGACATTCCAGAATCAAGTATGAACAGGAACAGAAATAGGACAGGAACATGGATATGGACAAGAATAGGAATAGGAACATGGATATGAATATGAATAATAGAAACAAGAATAGGAACAAGAATATAGACATGGATAGGAACATGGACATGGAAAGAAATAGTCAGAGGAATCATAAGGATCATATAAGAAGAAAAGAGGATAAAGGTAAAGAACGGTGCTTTTTGGGAGTAGAAATACTCCCACCCTAGAATTAACCACCTCAAGAGGAGGTGGGGGAGGGGCTAAGCTAAGAGGCTCATTCTTAGTCCTAAGTCCCAAAGGTGACCCTTTTCCATTGATGTCAAAGGGGGAGAGATTTGAGTAAGGGGAAAGATTTGGTATTTGAGTAAAGAGGAGAGATTTGAGCCAGGGGGAGCAATGTCCCAAGGGGAGCAGAACAAAGGAAAAGTCAAGTTTTCGGTAAAAAGAATTTGGGTTACCATAAATGACAAAGGGGGAGATTGTTGGACATTTTGAGGAATATTAGTTGTCATTGATGTCAAAAGGTTCTAAGAAGAATTGCATTTTTATTGGTTCCAAAAGAGCTTTATGGGAAGCATGATCAAAGGTTTTTATGAAAACCATGATGGGCAAAAATAAAAGGTTTTTATTAAAAACCAAGGTGGCTTTTCGTTTGGTTAAAAAATTCCTAAATATTAATTATTTATTTAATTTATAATATTTAAATTCCAAAGAGAATTTAAATTATTATAAATAAATAATAATTAAAATTAATTTGAATATTCAAAATTTGAATTTCTAATGCATCTATGTGTAAGAAATTTCCTCCATTTGTGTATAAAAGGTGGATCATTTCACCTTAGAAGAAGTCCAATGCTAATTTTGATTTAATGCTCTTGAATCCCCTATGAAGGGTATCTTCGATATTCGTGCGATCAAAGAGCTGCAGCTAGTGGACAACGTGTGGTGTTCGAAGGAGGTCAACATGTGCGAAGAAGATCATAAGGTGAAGGAAGCTCCACTTCCTTCACATGGGCATTGCTAGCCCATGCGGTGGACTCCCAAGCGCTAAGGCGCTTAGGCTTGTGGAGACGGTGGTTCGATTCTCACCGAATCCCTTTTAGGGATCAAAGAAAAGGTATGCACATTATTTGAGCATCGGGTTTTTCAGAGAAGGTTGTTGAAAATTTAAATTTAATTTTTGGCTTTATTAAATGGTTTTATAAAGTGACGTGGGAGTTATAAGGGATAGATAAAAGGTGTTTTTTTCTTGGTAATTATTTTTGGTTAAAAATAATTAGGAGGAATAAGGAGTTAATTTTTTTATAAAGCCTTTTAATATATTTAGCTTATTGGAGAGATAAATGCTTTTAAGTGTTTATTATTATTTAAGATGTCTTCTTGCCATTAAGAAGTGTTGAGAAAGTAATTATTTTTAAATTATTTTTTGGTGGTGGATATTATTTTAATTGGGATATTATAAGGTGTTATTGGAAAAATATTATGTATGTTGATGGTTGTTTTTAAATATGGAGTGATAAGGTGTAATTGAGTTTTTGCATTACATTGTGAGAGAGATTTATCTTCTAACCTCTTTGATTTTGGCAAAGAAGTGTTTGTGGTTGTGGTAGATATTTGAGGTTCCTTCATCATAAAAAAGGTATGAGCACATTCTTCCATATTTGAGTTGATTGGTTGGTTTTCTAAAAAATAAGTTTGGAGTGAAAAGGATTTGATTAGGGCTTCCTTATTGAGTGTGTTGAGTTAATGCTTCAAGGTTTTCTGGAACAAAGAGTTGTTGTTAAAACCTTGTTTTATAAGCATTGTTGTTGAAGCCATTGGTTGTGTGAAGAACTTGAACTAGGGTTTGAGTATCATTGCTACATGAAGCTTGTATTATAAGCATTTTTGTTGAAGTGAGTTGTTGAGTGAAGAACTTGAACTAGGGTTTGAAAAGAACATGAGTATCATTGTTATGTGATATTGGGTTTTGAGCATTGTTGAAAATATTTTTAGTGAATGTCATATTATTAGACTAGGGTTTGTAAGGAATAATTGTTTCATTGAGTGATTGGTTGAGTAGATTTGGTTGAGCCTAGACAAGTGGGTGTGTCAAGTGATTTTTCAAGTTCTATAAAACAAACTATTCTATATTCTAAATTGATTTGAAAAAGTGATTGAGCATTTAGATGAATAAGAAGCATATTGAGTCTCTAACAATTCTCCTTATGTTTCTGAAAGAGTGATTGAAAGTGATTGAGCTTTGAGTTGAATTTGAAGCATATTGAGTCTCTAACAATTCTCTGTATGTTTCTAAGAGAGTGATTGAAATTAAATGAGCATTGTGATAAGTGTAGAAAATATTGAGTCTCTAACAATTCTCTTTATGTTTCTATGAAATTGGACAAGTTCTTGTGTGGACTTGTGGAGCAGATTTGAGGTAAGTCTTTGTGAAGACTTGTGGACAATTTTGGGTAAGCTTTAGTGGAAGCTTACAATACAGATTGAGAATGACGAAATTCAAGAGGAAAAAGAAAAATTAAACAACGGGGGAGAGAAAAAAAAAGAGGAAGGAGAAGAAGAGGAGGTGGAGCAGATTTGGACAAGTTCTAGAGAGGAATTGTGGAGTAGATTTGGACAAGTTCTAGAGAGGACTTGTGGATATATTAGTGTGATATTTTGTGGAATCTTACAAGGCATATTTGAGATAAGTCTTTGAGAAGACTTGAGAGCAGAGTTGATTGATTTATTTGTTCAAACCTTGAGTTAAGGTTTGGGGAAAATCTAGTAGAGTTGAGTCAAGCTTTGATTTGAGGCTTGAGGACAGATATCGAGGATAGAGTTTGATGCAGATTTTAGGATAGGTTTGTGCTAGACCAAATACATATATTGAGGATATATTTGTGCTAGACTAAAGGACTATGTTTAATCTAGATTTGAGAATAGAGTTTGGTGCATATTTGAGGATAGGTTTGTGCTAGACCAGAGACAAAAATTGAGTAGATTTGTGATAGATTGAATTACTGTGTTTAGTATATATTTGAGATAGAGCTTTGAAGGTGACAGAGGATAGTAGTCTCCAATGGATAGAGATCCATCAACCAGGGAAATGAGGATAGGTCTTCTGAATGAAGACAAGAGTCTTCGATGGATAGAGATCCATTAGCCAGTGTAGTGGAGGTAGTAGATCTTCTAGAGGATCATTAGCTAGAGCAAAGGAGAAGGAGTTATCCTATGGATAGAGATCCATGAACTTGATTTAGGGGATTGGTATCTCCTTTGGAAAGAGGTCCATAAACATTGTAATAGGGAAAGGATTCCCAAGATATTGATTGAGAAAATTTTAGTGAAATATTTTCTCTATGGAGTAGCCCACATTGGGTGAACCACGTTAAATGGGTGTCTCTATTGTGTGTGGTGATTTGTGCATTGCTTTGATTACTATTATTGATATTGCTATCTATACATTGCATAATATTGATTGGGAAAGAAAAGGAAAAAGTGGTCTTATATTGTTCACCCCCCTCTTAGTATAAGCTTGTGTTCTTCATCAAGGCGTGTGTCATTGAATCTTGATTTATTGTGACAAACTCAGCTGCATGTGATCTCTTTATTGGTATTTTCTTGATCTGTAAAAGAAAAATAAATAGAAAACATGATTGTAAGAATGCTAAATGAATGGAAAATTCTTATTTCAAGTGCAAAATTAGTTATGATTATATATGTAAATGGAAAATTCTTATTTCAAGTGCAAAATTAGTTATGATTATATATGTAAATAGAAAATTCTTATTTCAAGTGCAATTCTTATTTACAGATATAGGTGGATGGACAACTTGATCCCTGCATATAATACATAGATATTTAAACATCCCTACCCGTCCCAACCATTAGAGATGAGGTAAGAGGGTATCCTGAGACTTCTATCAGATCCATAAATATCCATCTATAAAAATCAAGTATTTTTTTAAGGACTAGGACTAAGATTCAAACATTAAACATCAATTTCATAACTAACACACACTCAACACAATAAACCTTCATTTCAAAACATCACAACACGCACATGATAAGACTCTTAATCCTATGCCCTAGAAACACTTGTATTCTCTCTTTTTTATACCAAATTACCTTCTAGTATATTACTGACCAACCTCATGCTTAGGATACCTACTCACCTCACTCCTAGATTGGTTTCCCAGTAATTATCTACTAGTAGTTTCTAAAAATATAACAAAAACAATTGGAACTCAATACTATCATATCACAGTTCTTGTCCACTCTTTGAGCAATTATCATTGAACAATTTGTATGCATCATTGACCATTCCAATTATGTCATATTGAACATATTTGATAATTAGACCCTCATCAATTGTAGAGCACATGTTTGATGCATATTTGTCATTAAAATGAGTTTTACAATAAAAATGATTTGTATAACCCAATATATGTTTGTTCTGAAACTAGTTATTTTCTTTCAACTGACTCTTCTAAGACAAAAATTATAAGAACCCTCAGCTAAACAAAAACTAGAAGAGTCAGTTGAAAGAAAAGAATTGGTTTAAGAACAAAAGAAAGAGTCGTGGTTAAATCTATCTCCATTAGAATTAATTGTTGTTACCCTTAGGGATATTGAACTAGTTAAAATTATTGAGGTACACAGTCAAGAACTAAGAATCCCAAGAAAAAATTGGATAATAAAAGTTATTTGAGTATCAATGATAGAGACAAAAGTCGATCTGAGAGCCAAATAAATTGCATCTAAAAAGTAGATTGGATGATGAAAATAATCAAAGATATATATATATCTTTGAAATTAATTGCTTAAACTAATCCTGGAAGTGATAAATACATTGAAAATTATTATTATTTACTTTGCAATGTGACTTCCTCAAGTGTTGTCATAATATTCTCTCTTTGCTCATCCTTTTCCAATATTTTCACCTATACTAGATTGTGGAAATGAGGCTATGTGTTAAGCCTCCAATCCTTATGGATTTGATCAAATGACCTTTTGAAATATTCATACAAACCAATAGCAGATGATTGATTGTGAAAATGTACTATTTCTTATCACACTGAGATAAGGTAGCCTTAAAAGTTCACCAGAAACCATCATATACGTAAGCTCCTATAGACACCAAAACAGCACCATTCGATTAAGTGACTACAAACACTGATCGCATGCACATACACAGCTTTCAGGGCAGCCTTTAGAGGTCAAACAGTGGTCTTGACCACTTGCACAGCAGTTCGGAAGGTCGAAAAGTGAACAGAGTAAAGATGGTCTTCAAACGTCAAAACCTTCAAAGCCTTAAACAAAGTCTTTAAAAGCAAACTTAGCAAAAGGAGGGGAGCCCAGCCTTGGACGTCGCGAAATCGCGCGTCGCGATATCGCGACGTCGCGATATCGCGACGTCGCGATATCGCGACGTCGCGATATCGCGACGGTCGCGATATCGCGATGCACTCCTCGCCTTCGCGCCGCGGACACGTAAACATATGCATATAACCACTCAAAAGCTGACACGTCATCAGTTAAAGGCAGAGTTAAAGCAAACATTAAAAATGATTTTAAAAAGCAAATATCCAAAGAAAGCATTCAAAGCAATTTACGGCGAGCTTTAATGGAATAACAAGCGGTTTCAAAATATCCGATCCGAGGCCATGCCTCATAACTTTCGATGTCAGTGCGAGCCATGCTTAGTAATGACCCGATAAGGATCAAATCTGAGCGGCCCTTACGGATTTAGGGTTTAAACATTAATATCTCAGAGGCCGGATCCTCTATAAAAACCGGCTCGATACAAAGAAAAAAAAGGTTACGAAGCATTTTGAAAAGCAACGAAGTGCTGCCAAAGTAAGACACCCGACTGCATCCCTTACGATTCATTTTCTTCTACATACGGAGAGTATGAATCTGGATCCATGGATCTACCCATTCGTCGACAAATCTTAGTGTATTTTTAGTTCTTTTACATTATGGTTTTGAATTCCGATTTCAAGCGTGTATTCACCGGCTTTTTAACAGTAGGTTTCATTCTGTTCTCGTTAACTTAGAATCTGCTATTTTAAATCATTCAACAGGTGCTATTAAACATTTTTATTGTTTCTTTGAGTATAGGAAGAACAGCAGAAGCAGAGATTCATCGGCAACCAGTGGCAACAACACCGGCCTGTCCATTTTGCATGTGGGCATGCGGAAGAAAATCATTGTGCACTCTTTGTAATAAGAATCAGGCTATTGTAACCGAGTTGGAATTAATATAAAAAGGCGGTGCTCTTACCTTTTGATATAATTATATCCGTGTTATTTCATGTATCTAGCCAGTTCTGTCTTTTTATTGCATCTCACTGTTTTTATTCCGAAATCTCATGCTTTCAGTGGCGATCACGGTGGGACCGGTTCCCATATTTTTAAAAATCATAGAAGTTAATTAAACTTGTTGTGTCTTGTGCTTAACAGGTACTTCTTTTTAGCCGGAGGTCAGAAACAGCAATTTCGGGTAGAAAGGAGGTAACGGTTCTAGCCGTCCATATCATTTTCTGTTGCGAAGTTTCGGGTTATTTCATTTACTGTCATTTTAATTTCTTTTAATTATTACAGTAAGGTAGAAAAATTTTTCTTAAAATTTTTTTTTTGCTTTATTTAATTATGTAGCTATCTGCGTAATTATTCATTTAATAATTAAATCTTTTTAATTATTAAAATAAGGTAGAGAAATTTTTCTTAAAGATTTTTCTTGCTTTATTTAATTATGTAGTTATCTGCGTAATTATTCATCTAATAAAAAAAAAAAAATTTTAAAGAAAGGTAGAAAATTTCTTTGCAATTTTTACTTGCTGTTTTCAGTTAGTATTATCTGTCTGGCATAGGGAAAGATTTCTTTTTCGGTTGCTTGTTTCAAATTTGCAAAGTAAAATGAATCCCACACACCACGTGGTACTTTAAACCAAGGCGTTGGTCGTAAAACCCCAACCCTTGAGCAAGACCAAAGGTGGATTCCATTATCACTTTGGCTTGAGATATTGCATCCATTACCTCGATCGCGACTGTTGCTAGACGTAAATCCTGATGAAAGCCGACCGAGTGTTGTTGGGGTGATTCCCATGCACGCGAGGATAAGTCTTCTATGGTAGGTGTCATAAACAGAGCGATTCCCCTTCCGTACCGCCTATGTTCCACGTACCATCTGCTCTCACGTACCTATAGTCTCCCTCACGTAAGGGCGGGTATATAGAGAGGTTGGTATATCGGTCCGAAAATGGTATATTGAAGGGGCGACCATTTATGGGAGTCATATGAGCCAACATTATGCATTTAAACGTTCTTCCAAAATTGCAAACACAAAACAAAACATCAAAATGCACTAAACCAGTTTAGGACACACTATCAATCCTTAAAAGAGATAATCACGGTTTTGCGTATGTGTGTGTTCATTTCTGCTTGGTGTGCACAAAAAGACAAATCATCATAAACGAGATAAAATCTGCTTAGATAGTAGAGAAGCAACACAATGGTGTACACCCGTAGCCAAGCCCAATCAAGGGCGGACGCTGTGGAAGGTGCACAAAGGGAGGGCGCCAGTCGCCTTCGCTTTAACCCCAAGGATTTGGTCATACCACCTTGGCGGCCTGACACACAAGGCGGTCCCCTCCACACCTTAACAGATAAGGACTATGGGGGTACCCCTTCTAGGAGCACTCCTGTTCAGCATAGCACTCAACACACATCCTCCCATGAGGGGTACATCCATAGGAGAGCTACCTTAGATGCTCGTTATGAGCGGTCACCGCGCGATGAAGCGCTGAGTCAACCTAGGGTTCGACGAGAGGAACCACATGGTTACACTATCCCTCCTTCAACCCCTCCAGTTGTCAGGACTACGAGGACAAATTCAGAGCACAAGGCTCCTCAGGCAGGCCAAGCCAACTCCGTCCGCCAAATCGTGCTCACTTATGAAAGAGAGCATGAGGAAGATTCCTACCTTCCTCAAAAACAATACACATCGCGGGAGCAATACGCCTTCGCACCTGCTAGATATCATGGTCACACTCTAAAGCCAGCGCCTCAGATAAATGCCGCTACCCCCATCAGAGAGAGATGGCCTCTAGAGATCTTGGATCACTACGACCAAGATAGATATGTCAGAGAGGCATCTAGGCCTTCTACACATGAGGCGACAAGACCAACTATCTTAGAGCCTGTCAAGCATTTCGCACGTCGGGTGCAACTCACGCAACGTGAGCGAGACCGACTATCGTTAGCGAAACTGTACCATATTAACGAAGAGCGCCTTCAGCGCCAGAAGGATGAGTTGTTCCAACACACTATGCAGGAAAGGACTCCAACCCCTCACACACATAAGACAAAACATTATGAGAGGCACAAATCCGAACCTCTTGAGCAAAATAGGGTAGACCACATCGACCCGATAGTCGCCAGAAAAGTCGTCCGCCAAGCTCAAATAACGCAGGTTGAACAAGGTCGCCAGGAGTTAGAAAACTTATACATGCAGCGCAAAGCGGATAAGTTGCGCTATAAACTACCTGAGAAGGCGCCAACCCCTTGCATCCAAAGAGCACAACAGTATGAGGAGCACAACCCCCGGGTGCGAGACGAGTCTCTGCGACCTTATCAAGCATCACCCCCAATGCCTCCTAGACATGAGCAGGAGGCTACTCCTATAAACAATGACGAGTGCCTTCCTCAGGAACCCACTCAGGTTTATGGGCCACCCTTAGAAAGTCACCAAGAAGCCTCTGAGGAATCAGAGCAAAGAGAAGAGCTGGATGAACTGCCCTACCAAGACATGGGGGGTGCTATTCAACTACCCCTCCATAGGTCCCCAGTTTCTCAACACGAACCAATCAAAGCGGAGGAGCTCAAATCTCCCGATCTATGCAAAGAGCTAGAGCACTTAGAGTTGGTGGAGACCAAGATTTTGGAGCTCCCAAGGCCCAACTTACATGAGGCTCTTTTCGAAGAGGATCAACCTCTAACTGTACTCACCGATGATGCAGTCCTCCATATCTCGAACGAGATCCCGATGAGCTATACACATTGTTCGAAGCTCTGAGGAATCGGGAACAAGGAGAAGAGGCGGATGAAACCCCCACCAAGACATGGGGGTGCTATTCAGCTACCCCTCCATGAGGCCCCAAGTTCCTCAACAAGAACAAACCAAAGAGGAGGAGCTCAAATCCCCGATACATGCAAAACATTGGAGCACTTAGAGTCGCTAGAGACCAAGATTTTGGAGCTCCCAATGCCCAACTTACATGAGGCTCTTTTCGAAGAGGATCAACCCCTGGTTGTAGGGCTACCTGATGATACAGTCCTCCATATCTCAGAATCTCCAGATTCTGATGAGCTATACACATTGTCCGAAGGTGAGGATGAAACAGAGATAGCTCAAAGCAATCACATACGACAACATCGACACCCTATAAATATCGATGAAGCATGTCAAATGATAAACATAATACTAGGGCATGAGTGGCGCATAGACCCAGCCCACCGACATCACATGTCCATCCCACTCCTTGGGGAAGGTCGCGAGCAACTTCCACCCAGAGATATCATAGCACCATCAGTGTCGAAGGCAGACCCTGTCTTCCTATCCGTGCATAAGGCCGATCCATTCGTGCCAATTCCTACAGAGCCAGATCCGGTGCACAAAGATTGTCAAGCTGGGGGTACCTCTATTCCCTGAAGAGCAAGTGGATTACACCAAATGCTCCAAAGGTGTCCATCAACCCTTTGGTCAAGCCCAAAAGCTCCAAGGATTATCGCAATCTCTTGGTCACTCCCAAAAGCTCCAAGGATTATCGCAATCTCTTGGTCATCCCAAAAGCTCCAAGGATTCAACGCTCAGGTTACCCTTATCACAATCTCTTGGTCACCCAAAAGCTCCAAGGATTATCGCAATCTCTTGGTCACCCCAAAAGCTCCAAGGATTATCGCAATCTCTTGGTCACCCCAAAAGCTCCAAGGATTATCGCAATCGCTTGGTCACCCCAAAAGCTCCAAGGATTATCACAATCGCTTGGTCATCCCCAAAAGCTCCAAGGATTATCACAATCGCTTGGTCAATACCAAAATGCTCCAAGGATTATCACAATCGCTTGGTCAATCCCAAAGGCTCCAAGGATTATCGCAATCGCTTGGTCAATCCCAAATGCTCCAAGGATTATCACAATCGCTTGGTCAATCCCAAAGCTCCAAGGATTCTATCGCAATCGCTTGGTCAATCCCAAAATGCTCCAAGGATTATCACAATCGCTTGGTCAATCCCAAAGGCTCCAAGGATTCTTGCAATCGCTTGGTCAATCCCAAAACGCTCCAAGGATTTCCACAATCACTTGGTCAAAAATCATGAAAATTCAAAAACAACAAAAATCACCAAAAACAACAAAAATTTGCATCTCATTTCTAGGCATATTCAAATTCATCAAATAGAGAATTCTTCTCGCAATTCATCTTCATATTCACCAAAATCAATCCATCAAAAATACAAAAATACATAGCTGCATCCAAGCATTGCATCCATACATTGCATATTCATGGTCGTACAGGTCAACGGCACCATAGGCTATCATGGTTCTACTAGTCCATCTTGTTCCACACTGTTCCATTTTACAAAAACAACAAAACACCATGCACTTTACCACACCAGAGTCAGTGGTCTCTTAATGTATCAAGAGTTTTTCGTGATCCAGTCATCATTTTGCTCTTTAGCAATGAAATGTATCAAGTCAAACAGATTTTACGAAGGTAGAGTTACACTTGCAATACACCTTGTTACGTAACATCCCAACACAAATTAAAACACATAAAAATTCCCGAGTTGTGTGAACGAAGGATGAAACCTGCACGGTAATCCAGGTTACCATAAGCGAAACGGTTATCTTGCTCATCCCCCTGTGCGAATGACCCCAAGAATGCCGAGAGTTGGCAAAAGGACAAGCATCCTCCCTACCCAATTCCCTAAGAATCCCAAAGTTGCAAAACGTCAAAAATTTGCAAAATGTCAAAACTTCAAAATTTGACACCCTACAGTGCACATCTCAAAAAGCACAAAGAATAGTGATTATCGTCACTCCATATCCAAATCCCTTGCTCAAGAGAAAAGAAAAATAAATCAAAATAAACAATGATTATTATCACTATAACGAGCAAGTATCCCAATACAATTGAAGAAAAGAAGGGAGTTGACCTTGAATCCCCGGAACTCTCAAGATTCTCGACGAGTCATGAGGCAAGCCTCGAGCATCGGTTTGGTTGATAGCCTATCGGTCACAGGCGGTAAACTTCTCGCATGACGATATATCTATCACATTAACTTGTGTACAGATCAATGTTTGCATGTGGATGAGCTAGCTTATGGTATCCTGGAGAACACCGCAGATTAATCTAACTACATACAACAAAGGAGTTAGTGGAGCTAATTAGGTGATCCTCAGTACGAGTTCGGTTGAAAGCCCATCTGGCATTGGCGGTATCCTGACAAATACCACATAAATGAACTCAATTGCACACACAGGGATGTGAAATAACTTGGTTAAAAACAAGTCCGATTCATACCTTGTTCAAAAGTCTTGTAAGATAAAGTACAATCATGGCTAGTGAGTTAAAACCGTCTGAGTCTCAGAAAACCTTAGCTACATTTCTAAACCAATTGCACTACTTTTCATCCTTGCAATACCATCAGAAAATACAAAAAGAAGAAACACCACATTTGTACATAGCAAAGTAATGGAGTTCTAAACAGTCTATGGTGCCATAACCAAATATCACCAAGTCCATACATCCATTTCATTTCTGCATATCACATGCATTTGCATTCATCATGCATCCATCAAACTAAATCAACATACAACATTGGTAATTATCATACCATATGCATCCATCCATATCAAGTAGCATGCACCCATCAACATCAATCATTGTGCATAAAATCATGACATCTACGTAAAGAAAGAAAATCAAAACAACAAAAACATCACAAAAATGCAACACAAAAAGAAGCAATAAGCATTGCCGGACACGAGTGCTCTTGCACTCAACCTCTTGGCATAGAAAATCGATGTCGGGGCTCAAATTCTCATTCTCCTACTTCCCTAAGAAGGCTATCATAGCTGGACCGCTCCACGGGAAGACGGGTTTTTGATGATTTCACCCCATTATGGCATCACCAAAAGGGTTAACACCCACCAAAAATAGGTCCAAATGTCGGGAAATTGCACGTGCTCAAATGGAAAAACATCTAAAGGCACCCTAACCTAAGTCATCTTGGGTCAAGCGACTCGTCGCTTTTCTCACGAAGGTCATTCCCTCATCGATTCGTCGCTTGAGGGGGTAGTCACACTTAGTCACCAATCAACAACCACACACCCAATCAAGGCAATGACATGCATTCAAAGAATCATTGACAAAGACAATCACGCTCCTGCTTGGGGCAGTAAACAAGCAATCATCAAATTGATCAAACACTTGGCATTCCCGAAGCATGAACACAAGGTTCCCCTGTGGATAAAAGGTTACGCCCTTTGCCTAATCATGACTGATCAATGTCCAAGCTCAAGTCACACCTCACCAAAATAGGTTAACACTTGAAATCAAATTCCTTAGCTCGTCAGAAGCAAGGATTCAAGAATGCATGCCCTTTCCATACTTGGGGCATTAAAAGTTGGTTAGGTTACCAAGAAACCCTAATCATTAGTGCTTTGGTCGTATATTTTTGCTCAGCATTGCGTCACCCGCAGCGCTTCCCAAAAAGGGGCATCTGTAGACACCAAAATAGCACCATTCGATTAAGTGACTACAAACACTGATCGCATGCACATACACAGCTTTCAGGGCAGCCTTTAGAGGTCAAACAGTGGTCTTGACCACTTGCACAACAGTTCGGAAGGTCGAAAAGTGAACAGAGTAAAGATGGTCTTCAAACGTCAAAACCTTCAAAGCCTTAAACAAAGTCTTTAAAAGCAAACTTAGCAAAAGGAGGGGAGCCCAGCCTTGGACGTCGCGAAATCGCGCGTCGATCGCGATATCGCGACCGTCGCGATATCGCGACGCGACCGTCGCGATATCGCGACAGACCCCTGCCTTCGCGCCTGCCAGACACGTAAACATATGCATATAACCACTCAAAAGCCGACACGTCATCAGTTAAAGGCAGAGTTAAAGCAAACATTAAAAATGATTTTAAAAAGCAAATATCCAAAGAAAGCATTCAAAGCAATTTACGGCGAGCTTTAATGGAATAACAAGCGGTTTCAAAATATCCGATCCGAGGCCATGCCTCATAACTTCCGATGTCAGTGCGAGCCATGCTTAGTAATGACCCGATAAGGATCAAATCTGAGCGGCCCTTACGGATTTAGGGTTTGACATTAATGTTCTCAGAGGCCGAATCCTCTATAAAAACCGGCTCGATACAATGAAAAAAAGAGGTTACGAAGCATTTTAAAAAGCAACGAAGTGCTGCCAAAGTAAGACACCCGACTGCATCCCTTACGATTCATTTTCTTCTACATACGGAGAGTATGAATCTGGATCCATGGATCTACCCATTCGTCGACAAATCTTAGTGTATTTTTAGTTCTTTTACATTATGGTTTTGAATTCTGATTTCAAGCATGTATTCACCGGCTTTTTAACAGTAGATTTCATTCTGTTCTCGTTAACTTAGAATCTGCTGTTTTAAATCATTTAACAGGTGCTATTAAACATTTTTATTGTTTCTTTGAGTACAGGAAGAACAGCAGAAGCAGAGATTCATCGGCAACCAGCGGCAGCAACACCGGCCTGTCCATTTTGCATGTGGGCATGCGGAAGAAAATCATTGTGCACTCTTTGTAATAAGAATCAGGCTATTGTAACCGAGTTGGAATTAATATAAAAAGGCGGTGCTCTTACCTTTTGATATGATTACATCCGTGTTATTACATGCATTAAACTAGTTCTGTCTTCTTATTGCATCTCGGTGTTTTATTTCCGAAATCTCATGCTTTCAGCTCCATCTAGGGTAATGAATTCTCTGAACAATTAAATGAAAAATCAAATCTATGGAAATAATTTGAATTATCAAGAGATGAAAATGCTTTTGTTGGAAAATAATTCTAAAAGGTATATTGATCCATGGACTACGAGATGGCAACAAGATGTAAGAGTATGTAAAATATCTCGTAATTGTTCTAAATCTACATAAATCATAGACCTAGAACTTAAACTAACAAAATAAATTTTGCAGACAATTGGGATATAAGCGTTATATTGGTAGACCTAGAATTTTAACTAACAAGTTGTTTCCCCTTCATTTCAACTCATCAAAACTGATAATAAACCTCTTAAAAATCCTAAAAATATATTACAATGTACAAGATCATGCAAATTCTTATAGTTTATTTTTCAAGACTCCATAACATGCTATACTTAAAGAAATATTATTTATAGCTTATTGTCATAAATAAGATTTATTTTTTGTAGTTGATATATTACTTGTATAGATTGTATATATTACTTGTACATCCATGGAGTAATACCAAACATGCATAAGCCTCAAAAAAACAACAAAAGCATAGGACAACACAGGTACTCTAAGAGGTTGTTGATATAAAAAACCAACTTCAACCAAAATATGGTGAATGGAGATATTTACTCATAGCATTGGAGTCATATTAGTTGAGGATTAGGTATACAATGCAACTATATTATTACAATTGTATCTATCAATTTACTAAAAGTGCAATTTATTTACGCAAGCAATAATTTTAGAGGCCTTCTGAAGGTCAAATATGCTACACAGACCCTATACAAAAATATTTTTGTTTTGAGTGTCACACATCACTGTCACAAATATGTATTGTAGATTTGTAGAGCATATGGAGACAATAGTATGACTGATAAATGTCAACTATTATTTCTATGAATTTTCCCTCTATGGATACCTATGAATATTTTTTCTTTTTACTTACCACAAAATCCTTGCTTCTAAGGTAGATTTAGAAACCTAAATAATTTTAGCACTTATCTTGATCTTATTCACTTGTGATGAGGTTAACCTTTTAGCATGAGATTATAATATAAAATAACTATGGCTTCTTTCTTAAAAACTAAATTTTGTGATGTTTTAAAGGTCCTAGTTAAAGAATATTTTTTTATAACATAACCAACTATAAATGATTCATTCATGGCCTTTGTAAATTGTAACAAACAAAGAAAAAATATTTTTAAAAGGTTGCAAAATTAATCTCCAGAGAAGGTTGATTCCTTATGGAGGGTCCTAGCTACCTATACCTCAAATAGGAAAAGAGAAAAGGAAATAAAAGGGAGGTCATAGCCAGAACTCACAAGGATGGGTTATGACCGCATCAAGATGCATGCACCCTCAACATCATCGATTGTGAACACAAGCATACGACCCATCAGACCATCCAACCAGGTTCTCACTTAGTAATTGGTACAATGGGTTGAAAGTGAATTTTAGGACTGGTAGACGGGTGCATAAAATCTAGGATTCAAAATTAGAGCATTCCCATCCAATCTAGCTTTTGTAAAAATAAACCCCTAACCCCAATTGTGAATACAAATTCTAGAACTACCAAGTAAACCCCACAAAATCTAGTTTAGCATAATTAAATAAGAATCACTCAAGTAGCCAAAGTAGAAATAAGCATTCACATTTAACACATAATGTAAGAAGATATTGAAATCCAAACAATCATATTCTTGTATTCATATAGCAATGATAAGTATTACATGAGAATTGTAATGGCCAAAGAGCCACCCTTGGGAATGACCAACATTCCACTATTTATAGAAAAATTACAATGAATTCAAAATACAAGCATTAATGGAAAAAGGTGAGAAGATAGTGTTGAAGTAGATAGGCATCAATTGGTACTCTACTCCTTGATATAGTGATGCTTTTCTATAAGGGATACAGGTTCTCTTGTGTTAATCAAAGCCCTTGATTCATCTATCATTTTTTCTCAAGTCCTTAATTTTTATCTACTCTACTCCTTCATCCAGCTAGTAGTCTTCTAGTTAGGTGATGAATAATAGGTATTAATTACCTTGGGGTTCACATGAACACCTTTTTGCATGAATAATCAGTACTGGGTGGCTAAAGAAATTAATACCTTTCCATTTAAATTTTTAGATGATGGTGGGAGTCCATATGCCAGGCAGTTTCATCACTTTTTTGAATAATAGCTTTCTAACCATGGATGCATCATGAAAGAGGGTGGATATTTCACAAAGTTCTACCCCATTGACATTCCAAAGCTCCATATAGTAATGGGTGGAGGTTTTCTTTCTCCTTTTGGATGGGGATTTGAGATATTTTTTCCCTTACTAGCCAACCAAATTTTCCACCCGATGAATGGGCTATTCTTTTGAATACCACCACCCAAATTTAGGGCCTAAATGCCTTCTCAATCTATTATCTACTCCTCTTTCTTGAATAACCTTCTATACACTTATTTCTTGTTACCACCTGTTGGTCACAAATCTGCCTAAGTACAAGATTTCATCACTTGTGCACCCTAGACTCGGCCAACATTGAAAGGCCGAGAGAAAGAGAAGTCTCCCGGGCCAATCTCCAGAGAGGGCTGGCTCCCAAACTAATCTAAACTGGTTTCAAGATAAGGATGCGGGAAAGAAATGGGAAAATGCGGAAAGAAAGGGAAATAACAGAAAGAGATGGAAATATGGCCGAAGCCGATAGTTAATGGGGAGAACAACCTCAGATAGCAAATAATCTCAACAAAATCCTGAAGCTAAGCAGCAACTGACTCTTAGAATGCATATACAAAAATTGGATCAAGCATTAGCCGTAAGTTCGCCTCCAATTATACTCCAAACGTTCAAATGCAAATACAGCCAAATCCAGAACAACAGAATTCAACTTATATTTTAACACTGGACTAAACAGAAGTGACTCAGATAGAAAGCAAAACATGAACAACAGTTTGGATCACCAACTCCAAAAGACACTAAGAATAGAGCAAAATGCATCTAGGATTTCTGCTTCAATTTTTGCAAAAAGGTCCTCCTCCCTTTGCTTGAGATTTTACATTGGTATTTATAGAGGTCTTTCCTCTTCCTTTCGCATTACAACATTTAATACATAAAACAGATTTGAAGAGGCGATCCACAAAATATGCACTTGAAAAGAGAAACAATCCCCCTTAATCTGCCTCGGAGAAATGACATTCCCTTTCATGGGACCAAACTAAAAATTAAACAGAAACAAGGGACCATATTTCTTCATTAAATGACCATTATCGGGGCAAGCCGGAAGTTGTTAGGAGATCACGAACAAGAGCTTTTAATACTGGAGGCGTCTTTAATTTTGGTGGCATCGAAAACTGCCTCATGTTCTTCCATCTTGCGCACATAGGTAATCAACAACATTTAATCTTGGAGCCTCTTTGACCACGATCTCAAAATTAGTTGGAGAGCTTTTATTTGATCCTTATCTTCTCCTCACGTTCTCCTATGCAATTTTGAAGGAAAAATGCAGACTGAACTGTATCGGGCCTTTGTTGTTGCTTCTATCGCGAAAATGAGACAGGTCACGAAAATGCGACATGTCGCGAAATCGTGACACTTTTACCTTACTGCTTTCTCTTCTTGCCACCAGTCGTGAAAATGTGACATGTCACGAAATCGTGACATCTTCTCTTCATTTAGATTTCTCTCCATGACATGTCACGAAATCGTGACATTCTCCTCTATTTTGGCTTTTTCGCTACTCCTTATCGCGAAAATGTAACATGTCACGAAATCGTGACATCCTGTACTTAGCACTGTCTTTCCAGCTTTTTCACCGTGAAAACGCGACAAGTCGCAAAAATGTGACATGTCGCGATATCGCGACGTTTTCTCCATTTTGTCCTTTCATCTTCAACAAGTCATGAAATCGTGACATGTTTCTATCTTCTTGTACTTTGCTATTTTTCGGCCATGAAAATTTATCATGTCATGAAATCATGACATTCCGTACTATCTGGCTGCTTCCTTGCTTTCTCCTCATGAAAACGTGACATGTCATGAAATCATGACATTTCTTTGTGCTTTGCCCTTCCGCCCCAACATGTCATGAAATCGTGACAATTTCTTGTCTTCTCCTTCGTTGCCGCTTCTTATCGCGATATCGTGACAAGTTTCTCTTGCTTGGCTTCATTTCCAAAAATGTCATGATATCATGACATCTTTCTCCCGCCTTGTATTTATCTTCAACCCTTCCACAAAAATGTGACATGTCGTGATATCGTGCCATTCCATACCATCTCACTCCTTCCTTGCTTTCCTATCGCAATATCGCGACATGTCACGATATCACGATATTTTTCATTGGCGCTCCCCTTGGCTACTGTATGTCACGATATCATGACATTTTCCTATCACTCTGCTCTATTGCCACTGCAAGTCATGAAAATGTGACATGTCGCGATATCATGACAATTTTCAATTTAGTTCTCCCTCACCGCAACAAGTTTTGAAAATCCAACATGTCATGATATCATGACAGTTTTACTCCCTTGCTTCCTTTGGCTGCTTTTAGCCGCGAAAACGTGACAGGTCACGAAAATGCGACATGTCGCGATATCGCGACATTTTCTATACTTAGCTAATTTCTGCATTTGGACGCCGTGAAACTACATGACATGTCGCGATATCGCGACATCTTACACTTACTTTGCTCTAACACAAAACTTGTAGAGATTTTTGTATTTTCCCTTTCAAAGTGCTTGGAGGGACAAACAGAGGAGTTAGTATCTCTACAATTTGTGCATTCTCTTGCATGAACAGTAACAACAAAAACAATGTGGCAAAAATGCCAACATTCTTGGTGGCTCGCGGGGTATACAGTTCTACTGTATGCACGAACCTCAGGCCTTTATCCATTGGGCAACAGAGTCAAGAAGCTGGAGGAGCAGAAGAAGTGAGTGTTGGTTGATGTCTTTGGGCTACTGCAACAAGCTCTTGCTGGCGCTCGGCACTCAAAATAGGACCTTCAACAAAAATTTATGGAATAGCAGAACTTCCCTTATTTCTTGAACTACTACATTTTGCCTAGCTCGGTTGAGCTGGGTAATCACCAGGTGTTGTGCAAGGATCTCCATGGCAGTAGTGAAAAGCACCTGAATTGAAAAAATGAAAATGAATGGAGTGATGACCGGCAGATGTGCAGGCCGTGGAACGGGAATGGTGAATGATGGAATGGTGGAAGATGGAGGAGTAGAAGTGGTAGATACAACAACTGAAGAGGGTGCTACTGTGCTACCAGCTGCTGGGATTCTATGAAAATAGATAATGAAATGGAAGTGGATGGAATGGAGAAGGTGGTAGGAACTGTGGAGAAGTGCTCAAAAGACAAAGGATTAGAAGAAAGGGGAAGTGAAGAAAAGGGAACATCAGAGAGGGGAGTAGAAACAACAGTAGTGGCTTGATTATTTACAGAAGAAGGAGTGGGAGAGGAAGGGAATGAAGTAAGGAAGTGGAAGAAAGAAGTAGAGGGAAGCCACTATCTTCTGGGAAGGAAAAGAAAAAGAAAGAGAAATAAACATACCTGCGGGCTCGCGTGCAAAAGGAGCCGAAGTTAACGAAATATTTTTCTTTTTCTTCTTTTTTATTATTTTTTTCTTTTTTTTCTATGTACAAGGTAACCCCCGAATTTAGCTGTGAACTCTCGGGAGAGACACATACCAAAACATGGCTCTATGATCTCCTGGATCCCAGACCTTGAACACACACTTATTGGTCTCCTGATTGATAATCAGCTCGGAGTCACCAAAGATTTGCAACTATCGCGCTCCAAGTTTCTCAGCCTTCTTGAGACCTAGGCATAAAGCCTCATATTCTATTGTATTATTTGTGCAGCTCCAGGTCAACTGATATGAATAGGATCATTGAATTCCAGAAGGTAATACTAGAACAATCCCAGCTCCAGCGCCATTTCTGTATCGTGCTCCATCGAAATAGAGCTGATCTTGCACAGAGTCTTGACCAACTTGATCAGGAGGCAACTCTACTTCAACCTCTTCAGGCTTTGTAATGGAGTAACAACCAATCTCAGTTTCCATCATGGCATTAAAATTGAGCATTGAAAACTCATCCTCCAAGCAAAGCTCATCCAGGACTTCATCCATCAAATCAGGATTGTCCAATTCTTCAGTTATCATGTTGACAGAATGTTTGGACTTTTCTTCTTCTTCCATCTTCTCTATATGAAAAGTAGAAGGCTTCTTATTGTAAATACGGACTCTTCTTCCTTTGAAAGGAATCTCCAAGTGAGAATAATCCAGAGAAAGGTAGCCTCCCAGCCTTGGAAGTGAATTCTCTCGACAAACACATACTGAAATATGGTTCCAAATCAACCACAACTACCTCCTGAATTACTGTAATTTGAGGCATACTATGTAGAGCAATAGGAACATCCTTGATTACACCCACTATTTTCATGGGAGTCCCATCCAACTGCAAGACACCAGGGCTACTTCTTGTATACTCCATACCCATGACTTCACAAACTGCCTTTGGCATGACAGTTGTCGCAGCACCAGAATCAATCATGCAGTTGTGCACTATCCAACCCTCCATCCTGAGTGACAAATAAAATGGGGGTGGTCTATTTTTTCCAGTGACTGAAGAGGTTAGAGTTTGAGACATAACTACCTAGGTTGGAGCCTTCCCCTTACTTTGTATGGTCTTCAGGGATTCCTGTAAGAGATTTACCTATCCAGCAGTAGCTGCAAGGTGTCATACAGACTTACTTTAGCTGGTATCCATTTGAGTTCTTCAACGATGTTGTACTCCATCGAGATCTGCTCTTTCCCTCCATTGGCAGATTCAAATTTGCTTCTATATTGTTGGGTGGCCTCCACTCATTGTCATTTAGTCAATGATGGATACCGCAACGTCTCTCTAGCTTGTTCCTTTGTTTTTGCTTGTGGCTGAGAGACAGAAGCTTGTTCCTTCTCTTTTGCTTGTGGTGAAAGCGGATCCTTCGACAAAATAGGTGGTTGTTGTGGAGCTGGAGGATCATGAGTCTTTGTAGGTATTTGTTGCTTTGTTGCTTGTGTAGGAGGCACTTTCAATGGCTCCATCTTAGCCGGATCTACCAACATTGGTTTCTTGCCATTGCGTGTCAAGACTGCTATGTGTTCCTCAAGAGACTTCACGGAATTAAGATCCACCTCTCGAATCATGTTTACACGGCTCCCTGCAAGAACTTGCAAATAATTTTGGTGGACCATGCAAGTGGACTCATCATGTGGATCATTGCATGAAGAACACCAGTAAGAAGGCTCATGTGAAACTTCAGAAGGGCCAGCCTCTTCACTTACCAGGATCGTTGAGTTCCTCTCAGGTACTTTCTCCATAGCCTTGCTAGGAGCAACTTGCTCTCTAGTTACCGTCGAAAAAAATCTTCATGGCTGAGAGTTCCTCTTCGCCTCTCTCCGCTCCATAGATGTCACCTTGTTAGTGAGAGCTCTCATGGCCGACTGAATTTCTTGCAAAATAGCCAATTGAGGATCTGGGCTTGAGGACACAGGCGGTGCCAGTAGAGGTAATGGAACTGGTGGAGAAGGTAATGCAGGAGTTGGAAGTGGAGAGGTTATCTATGGAATGGGAATCATAGGTACCGAAGGTATGGGAGGATTCCATGAAGATGAAGGGTACATGGATGGAGCAGTGTAAGATGTGGGGGCTGCACCTGTATGCTGGTATTGTGGGAGCTCGGGAAAAATAGGCATAGTCATTTTTGGAGGCAATTTCCCAATGGCAATCAGATCGGCCTCAACCTTCTGTGCCTGGGCATATAGTGCAGGAAAGGTTTGAACATTGGACATCCTAATATTCATACCAATATCTGAATGGAAAGCCCTAAGAAAGTACAATGTTGCTTGTTCATGAGTAGGGCGAAGACCGTCAAGAACTCTCTGCCAAGTTCGGGCAAACCTAACATTGAAATCCACTATCTCCTCTTGAGGATGCCTCTTGATATTATTAAATTGATGCACTAAAGAAAATGGGTCTGCTTGCTCATTGAACCCTTGGATTAGCATCTCTGCTAATTGATCCCATGAAGTTATGGAGTTGGGAGACAAGGATCTATACCAACACAACAACTTACCTCGGAGTGACAGGACGAGCAATTTGATCATGACATCTTCATCTGTGATATTATGAATTGAAGCCAAGGTTGCCACATCTGACACATGCTCGTACATTGTCTTTCCAGTCCCATCGTATGTAGGCAAGGCTTTTATTGCTGCAGTAGGAACTAGATTTTGAAAAGGCAGGTCCAATGCTCCCGAATCGTTCCAAGCGAGAACTCGACGTGGTGGAGGTTGTTGACCAGCCATTTGCACTACAGGATTTGGATCTACTAGCAAGCTCGTAGCAGTACTGGGAGGAGTCGAAGATGGCACAAACTGACCCACTGCCTACGAAGAAATAGCAAATGACGGGTTCACAGGACTTACCAATCTTGAGCGCTCCCTCCAGTTCTGAACATCAATCTCGAAGAATTCGACTGGATCTTCCGATTCTTTGGCACTTGATCTCATGATCATGAAGCAAAGATGCAAATATTTTCACCAGCTTCAGGATTAGAAATTTCTAGGTACTATACAGTCACCTTCAGCAGAGTCACCAGATGAACTTACAATCTCCGCTTTGAGGTCAAGACAGTTCATCAAAATCTTGATTCCTTCGGGTGTCAAAAAATGGGACTTGTGAGTCCCGATTATGGATCTTATTGAGACAGAAACAGTCTGTCCCACCGGGCGTGCCAAAAACTATTGGTCACAAATCTGCCTAAGTACAAGATTTCATCACTTGTGCACCCTAGACTCGGCCAACATTGAAAGGCCGAGAGAAAGAGAAGTCTCTCGGGCCAATCTCCAGAGAGGGTTGGCTCCCAAACTAATCTAAACTGGTTTCAAGATAAGGATGCAGGAAAGAAATGGGAAAATGCGGAAAGAAATGGGAAATAACAGAAAGAGATGGAAATATGGCCGAAGCCGATAGTTGATGGGGAGAACAACCTCAGATAGCAAATAATCTCAACAAGATCCTAGAAGCTAAGCAGCAACTGACTCTTAGAATGCATATACAGAAATTGGATCAAGCATTAGCCGTAAGTTCGCCTCCAATTATACTCCAAACGTTCAAATGCAAATACAGCCAAATCCAGAACAGCAGAATTTAACTTATATTTTAACACTGGACTAACAGAAGTGACTCAGACAGAAAGCAAAACATGAACAACAATTTGGATCACCAACTCCAAAAGACACTAAGAATAGAGCAAAATGCATCTAGGATTTCTGCTTCAATTTTTGCAAAAAGGTCCTCCTCCCTTTGCTTGAGATTTTACATTGGTATTTATAGAGGTCTTCCCTCTTCCTTTCGTATTACAACATTTAATACATAAAACAGATTTTGAAGAGGCGATCCACAAAATATGCACTTGAAAAGAGAAACAATCCCCCTTAATCTGCCTCGAGAAATGCAAACAAGGGACCATATTTCTTCATTAAATGACCATTATCAGGGCAAGCCGAAAGTTGTTAGGAGATCATGAACAAGAGCTTTTAATACTGGAGGCGTCTTTAATTTTGGTGGCATCGAAAACTGCCTCATGTTCTTCCATCTTGCGCACATCGGTAATCAACAACATTTAATCTTGGAGCCTCTTTGACCATGATCTCAAAATCAGTTGGAGAGCTTTTATTTGATCCTTATCTTCTCCTCACGTTCTCCTATGCAATTTTGAAGGAAAAATGCAGACTGAACTGTATCGGGCCTTTGTTGTTGCTTCTGTCACGAAAATGAGACAGGTCATGAAAATGCGACATGTCGCGAAATCGTGACACTTTTACCTTACTGCTTTCTCTTCTTGCCACCAATCGCAAAAATGCGACATGTCACGAAATCATGACATCTTCTCTTCATTTAGCTTTGTCTCCATGACATGTCATGAAATCATGACATTCTCCTCTGCTTTGGCTTTTTTGCTACTCCTTATCACGAAAATGTAACATGTCATGAAATCGTGACATCTTCTACTTAGCACTGTCTTTCCTATTTTTGATTGCGAAAACGCGATAGGTCATGAAAATGTGACATGTCGCGATATCATGACATTTTCTCCATTTTGTCCTTTCATCTTCAACAAGTCACGAAATCGTGACATGTTTCTATCTTCTTGTACTTTGCTACTTTTCGACCACGAAAATTTGTCATGTCACGAAATCGTGACATTCCATACTATCTGGCTGCTTCTTACTTCCTCCTCACGAAAACGTGACATGTCACGAAATCGTGACATTTCTCCACGCTTTGCCCTTCCGCCCCGACATGTCATGAAATCGTGACAATTTCTTGTCTTCTCCTTCGTTGTCGCTTCCTATCGCGATATCGCGACAAGTTTCTCTTGCTTGGCTTCATTTCCAAAAATGTCATGATATCATGACATCTTTCATCCGCCTTGTGTTTATCTTCAGCCCTTCCGCGATAACGTGACATGTCACGATATCATGCCATTCCGTACCATCTTGCTCCTTTCTTGCTTTTTTGTCGCGATATCATGACATTTTTCATTGGCGCTCCCCTTGGCTACTGTATGTCGTGATATCATGACATTTTCCTATCACTTTGCTCTGTTGCCACTGCAAGTCGCAAAAATGTGACATGTCGCGATATCGTGACAATTTTCACTTTAGTGCTCCCTCACCGCAACAAGTAAGTCGTGAAAATCCAACATGTCGCGATATCACGATAGTTTTACTCCCTTGCTTCCTTTGGCTGCTTTTAGCCATGAAAACGTGATAGGTCACGAAAATGTGACATGTCGCGATATCGCGACATTTTCTATACTTAGCTGATTTCTGCATTTGGACGTCGTGAAACTGCAATATGTCGCGATATCATGACATCTTACACTTACTTTGCTCTAACACAAAACTTGTAGAGATTTTTGTATTTTCCCTTTCAAAGTGCTTGGAGGGACAAACAGAGGAGTTAGTATCTCTACAATTTGTGCATTCTCTTGCATGAACAGTAACAACAAAAACAATGTGGCAAAAATGCCAACATTCTTGGCGGCTCACGGGGTATACAGTTCTACTGTATGCATGAATCTCAAGCCTTTATCCATTGGGCAATAGAGTCAAGAAGCTGGAGGGGCAGAAAAAGTGAGTGTTGGTTGATGTTGGACGTCTCTGTAGGGCTACTCAACAAGCTCTTGTTGGTACTTGAAAAAGAGATCACAAAAATTTATGGAAGAACAGAACTTCCCTTATTTCTTTAGAACTACTACATTTTGCCTAGCTCGGTTGAGCTGGGTAATCACCAGGTGTTGTGCAAGGATCTCCATGGCAGTAGTGAAAAGCACCTGAGTTGCAAAAATGGAAATGAATGGAATGGATGACCGGCAGATGTGCAGGCCATGGAACGGGAATGGTGAATGATGAAATGATGGAAAATGGAGGAGTAGAAGTGGTAGATACAACAACTAAAGAGGGTGCTACTGTGCTACCAACTACTGGGTTTCTATGAAAATAGATAATGAAATGGAAGTGGATAGAATGGAGAAGGTGGTAGGAACTGTGGAGAAGTGCTCAAAAGACAAAGGATTAGAAGAAAGGGGAAGTGAAGAAAAGGGAACATCAGAGAGGGGAGTAGAAACAACAGTAGTGGCTTGATTATTTGTAGAAAAAGAAGGAGAGGGAGAGGAAGGGAATGGAGGGTAAGAAAGAAGTAGATGGAAGCCACTATATGGGGGAAGGAAAAGAAAAAAAAAAAGAAATAAACATACCTGCGGGCTCGCGTGCAAAAGGAGCCGAAGTTAAAAAATTTTTTTCTTTTTTCTTCTTTTTCTTTTTTTTTCTTTTTTTTTCTATGTACAAGGTAACCCTCGAATTTAGCTGTGAACTCTCGGGAGAGACACATACCAAAACATGGCTCTATGATCTCCTGGATCCCAGACCTTGAACAGACACTCATTGGTCTCCTGATTGATAATCAGCTCGGAGTCACCAAAGATTTGCAACTGTCACGCTCCAAGTGTCTCAACCTTCTTGATACCTAGGCATAAAGCCTCATATTCTGCTGTATTAGTTGTGCAGCTCTAGGTCAACTGGTATGAAGAAGATCATTGAATTCTAGAAGGTAATACTAGAATAGTCCCAGCTCTAGCGCCATTTTTGTATCGTGCTCCATCGAAATAGAGCTGATCTTGCACAGAGTCTTGACCAACTTGATCAGGAGGCAACTCTACTTCAACCTCTTCAGGATTTGTAATGGAGTAACAACCAATCTCATTTTCCATCATGGCATTAAAATTGAGCATTGAAAACTCATCCTCCAAGCAAAGCTCATCCAAGACTTCATCCATCAAATCAGGATTTTCCAATTCTTCAGTTATCATGTTGACAGAATGTTTGGACTTTTCTTCCTCTTCCATCTTCTCTATATGAAAAGTAGAAGGCTTTTGATTGTCAATACGGACTCTTCTTCCTTTGAAAGGAATCTCCAAGTGAGAATAATCCAGAGAAAGGTAGCCTCCCAACTTAGCAGTGAATTCTCTCGACAAACACATACTGAAATATGGTTCCAAATCAACCACAACTACCTCCTGAATTACTGTAATTTGAGGCATACTATGTAGAGCAATAGGAACATCCTTGATTACACCCACTATTTTCATGGGAGTCCCATCCAACTGCAAGACACCAGGGCTACTTCTTGTATACTCCATACCCATGACTTCACAAACTGCCTTTGGCATGACAGTTGTCGTAGCACCAAAATCAATCATACAGTTGTGCACAATCCAACCCTCCATCCTGAGTGACAAATAAAATGGGGGTGGTCTATTTTTTCTAGTGGCTAAAGAGGTCAGAGTTTGAGACATAACTACCTGGGTTGGAGCCTTCCCCTTACTTTGTATGGTCTTCAGGGATTCCTGTAAGAGATTTACCTGTCCAGGTAGTTGCAAGGTGTCATACATACTTACTTTAGCTGGTATCCTTTTGAGTTCTTCAACTATGTTGTACTCCATCGAGATCGGCTCTTTCCCTCCACTGGTAGATTCAAATTTGCTTCTATATTGCTGGGTGGCCTCCACTCATTGCCGTTTAGTCAATGATGGATACCGCAACGTCTCTCTAGCTTGTTCCTTTGTTTCCGCTTGTGGCTGAGAGACATAAGCTTACTTGCAACCTCTCTTTTGCTTGTGGTGGAAGCGGATCCTTCGACAAAATAGGTGGGTCTTGTTGTGGAGCTGGAGGATCATGAGTCTTTGCAGGTATTTGTTGCTTTTTTGCTTGTGCAGGAGGCACTTTCAATGGCTCCATCTTAGCCGGATCTACCAACATTGGTTTCTTGCCGCTGCATGTCAAGACTGCTATGTGTTCCTCAAGAGACTTCACGAAATTAAGATCCACCTCTCGAATCATGTTTACACGGCTCCCTGCAAGAACTTGCAAATAATTTTGGTGGACCATGCAAGTGGACTCATCATGTGGATCATTGCATGAAGAACACCAGTAAGAAGGCTCATGTGAAACTTCAGAAGGGCCAGCCTCTTCACTTACCAGGATCGTTGAGTTCCTCTCAGGTACTTTCTCCATAGCCTTGCTAGGAGCAACTTGCTCTCTAGTTACCACCAAAAAAAATCTTCGTGGTTGATAGTTCCTTTCTGCCTCTCTCCACTCCATAGATGTCACCTTGTTAGTGAGAGCTCTCATGGCCGACTGAATTTCTTGCAAAATAGCCAATTGAGGATCTGGGCTTGAGGACACAGGTGGTGCAGGTAGAGGTAATGGAACTGGTGGAGAAGGTAATGCAGGAGTTGGAAGTGGAGAGGTTATCTATGGAATGGGAATCATAGGTATCGAAGGTATGGGAGGATTCCATGAAGATGAAGGGTACATGGATGGAGCAGTGTAAGATGTGGGGGCTGCACCTGTATGCTGGTATTGTGGAAGCTCGGGAAAAATAGGCATAGTCATCTTCGGAGGCAATTTCCCAATGGAAATCAGATCGGCCTCAGCCTTTTGTGCCTGGGCATATAGTGTAGGAAAGGTTTGAACATCGGACATCCTAATATTCATACCAATATCTGAATGGAAAGCCCTAAGAAAGTACAATGCTGCTTGTTCATGAGTAGGGCGAAGACCTTCAGGAACTCTCTGCCAAGTTTGGGAAAACCTAACATTGAAATCCACTATCTCCTCTTGAGGATGCCTCTTGATATTATTAAATTGATGCACTAAAGAAAATGGGTCTGCTTGCTCATTGAACCCTTGGATTAGCATCTCTGCTAATTGATCCCATGAAGTTATGGAGTTGGGAGACAAGGATCTATACCAGCACAACAACTTACCTCGGAGTGACAGGACGAGCAATTTGATCATGACATCTTCATCTATGATATTGTGAATTGAAGCCAAGGTTGCCACATCTGACACATGCTCGTACATTGTCTTTCCAGTCCCATCATATGTAGGCAAGGCTTTTATTGCTATAGTAGGAACTAGATTCTGAAAAGGCAGGTCCAACACTCCCGAATAGTTCCAAGTAGGAACTCGTCGTGGAGGAGGTTGTTGACCAGCCATTTGGACTGTTGGATCTGGATGTAGCAAGCTCGTAGCAGTACTGGGAGGAGTCGGAGATGGCACAAACTGACTCATTGCCTGCGAAGAAATAGCAAATGACGGGTTCATAGGACTTACCAATCTTGAGCGCTCCCTCCAGTTTTGAACATCAATCTCGAAGAATTTGACTGGATCTTTCGATTCTTTGGCACTTGATCTCGTGATCATGAAGCAAAGATGCAAATATTTTCACCAGCTTCAGGATTAGAGATTTCTAGGTACTATACAGTCACCTTCATAGAGTCACCAGATGAACTTACAATCTCCGCTTTGAGGTCAAGACAGTTCATCAAAATCTTGATTCCTTCGGGTGTCAAAAAATGGGACTTGTGAGTCCCTAATTATGGATCTTTTGAGACAAAAATAGTCCGCAGATATGGATCCTCTAAGACAGAAACAGTCTATCCCATCGGGCGTGCCAAAAACTATTGGTCACAAATCTTCCTAAGTACAATATTTCATCACTTGTGCACCCTAGACTCGGCCAACATTGAAAGGCCGAGAGAAAGAGAAGTCTCCTGGGCCAATCTCCAGAGAGGGCTGGCTCCCAAACTAATCTAAACTGGTTTCAAGATAAGGATGCAGGAAAGAAATGGGAAAATGCAAAAAGAAATGGGAAATAACAGAAAGAGATGTAAATATGGCCGAAGCCGATAGTTGATGGGGAGAACAACCTCAAATAGCAAATAACTCCAACAAGATCCTAAAGCTAAGCAGCAACCGACTCTTAGAATGCATATACAGAAATTGGATCAAGCATTAGCCGTAAGTTCACCTCCAATTGTACTCCAAACGTTCAAATGCAAATACAGCCAAATCCAGAACAACAGAATTCAACTTATATTAACACTGGACTAATAGAAGTGACTCAGACAGAAAGCAAAACATGAACAACAATTTGGATCACCAACTCCAGAAGACACTAAGAATAGAGCAAAATGCATCTAGGATTTCTGGAAGCAGGGTTGTGAAGTCAGAACAGCAAATTGTGGAAAATTGATCGCAACTGGATCAAGGACATCTAGAAACCTGTATACTCTCTCAGAGACTTTAGAAAGAGCATGTTTGATTGGATAGACAGAAGAAAATTGGTTGTGGCACAAGAGGCTCGGTCATATTAGCTTTGACAATCTAATAAATATTAGCTCAAAAAGGGTAGTGAGATATATTCCCACCATTGGTAAACCTTTAAATAGCATTTATGCTTCATGCCAAAAGGGGAAGCAAACTAGAGCCACATTTAAAACAAAAGAATACTTCATAAGCAAACCTTTAGAACTAATACATACTGATCTTTGTGGACCCATGAGAACACAAAGCATAAATGGTGACAAATACTTTATGTTGTGCATAGATGACTATTCCAGGATGACATGGGTACTATTTTTGAAGCTTAAATCAGATGCCTTTGAAATGTTCAAGATTTTCAAAAAACAAGTTGAGAATAAAACAAGAAAAAAAATTAAATGCTTAAGATCAGATAGAGGAGGAGAGTTCATCTCAGAAGAGTTTGCAGAGTACTGTGAAAAGTATGGGATTAGGAGACAGTTTTCAGCAGCGAGGACACCTCAGTAGAATGGAGTGGTAGAAATAAAGAACAGGACAGTGCAGGAAATGGCACGGACTATGTCGACTGAGAGAAAAATAGCAGATAGATTTTGGAAAGAGGTAGTCCATACTGTGGTTTACATCCAAAATAGGTGCATGTTGAGGACGCATGAAAACAAAACTCCGTATGAACTATGGTTCGGTAAAAAGGCAACAACAAGATACTTCAAAGTTTTTGGAAGCAAGTGTTACATCAAAAGAACTGAAGATAATCTTGAAAAGTTTGAAGATAGAGCTGATGAAGGTATTTTTCTTGGCTATTCGACAAAAAGCAAAGCCTACACTTGCTACAACAAGAGGCTAAAGAAAATTGTGGAGAGTGCCGATGTTAAAGTTGATGAATGTAGGGAACAAGAAAGTAGCTATAAAGAAAACTACCCAATATATGAAGTTATTGAAGGAGATGATGAAAAGGAAACCGAAAAGAAACTGAAAGTTGACTCAGATGAGTTAAGTAGTGACTCAGAAGAGGAAGAAAACAAGAAATTCAAAATAGGCAGCTGGCAGAAAAATCATCCTAGAGAGCAAATAATTGGAGATCCCACAGATGGTGTTCAGACAAGAAGAAGAGTAGTAAGTAACTACTCTCTATTATCCAAAATTGAGCCCAAAAATGTTGTTGAAGCAAGCAAAGATGAAAGTTGGATGACAACAATAAATGAAGAATTGGATCAGATCGAGAAAAACAAAACCTGGGAGTTAGTACCAAGACCTGCAAATAAAAATATAATCGGTACTAAATGGATTTTTCGAAACAAATTGAATGAAGATGGACAGGTAGTCAGGAATAAAGCAAGATTGGTCTGTAAAGGCTATGCACAAGTTGAAGGTATTGACTTTGAGGAAACCTTTGCACCAGTGGCCAGACTAGAGGCAATAAGAATGTTTTTGGCTTTAGCAGTTCATAATAATTTCAAAGTTTATCAAATGGACGTGAAATCAGCATTTCTGAATGGAAAACTTGAAGAAGAGGTCTATATTGAACAACCAGATGGTTTCCAACTTGGTGATAATCCCAATTTCGTCTACAAGTTGAAGAAAGCGTTGTATGGCTTGAAACAGGCACCCAAAGCATGGTATGCAATATTAGACAACTATCTTACTCAACAAGGGTTTAAAAAAGGTATGGTGGATAGCAATTTGTATGTCAAAACAGAAAATGGCCATCTCATTGTCCTTGTTGTATATGTAGATGATATCATCTTTGGCAGCAACAATGATGATTCGTGTAAAGATTTAGCAATTAAGATGCAGAAAGAATTTGAAATGTCAATGATTGGTGAACTTTCATATTTTCTCGGATTGCAAGTTAATCAAAATGAGAAGGGCATATTCATTTCTCAAGTCAAATATGTGAAAGAGATGCTAAAGAAGTTCACAATGGAGGATTGTAAGCCTGTTAGCACTCCCATGATGACAGGTTGCAAGTTGAGCAAGGATGACAAATCTCCCGAAGTTGATCAAACCATGTACAGATCTATGATTGGGAGCCTACTATATTTGACAGCTACCAGACCAGATATCTTGCAAGAAGTTTGCATGGTAGCATGATTTTAGGCGAATCCCAAGGAGACTCATGTGACAGCAGTGAAGAGGATTCTTCGGTATCTGAAGGGTACTATGGAGTATGGGTTATGGTATCCGAAAGGAAAGGACTTCACCCTTATTGCGTATTCAGATGCATATTGGGCAGGATGTGTCGATGATAGAAAGAGTACCAATGGAGGGGAATTTTATCTTGGAGATAGGTTGGTTGCATGGCACAGCAAGAAACAAGAGTCAGTTTCTTTATCTACAACAGAGGCAGAGTATATTGCAGCAACTACGAGTTGTACGTAGGTCTTATGGATGAAACAAACCCCGAAAGATCTTGGCATTAACTTCAATGAGCCAATTTTAGTTAAGTGTGATAACACCAATGCCATTAACATCTCAAAGAATCCGGTTATGCATTCTCGCACAAAACATATTGCTATCCGATATCACTTTCTGAAGGAGAAAGTTGCGAAAGGTGAGGTAAAGTTGGATTTTGTTCCAACTACAGAGCAAGTAGCGGATATCTTCACAAAACCACTACCCAAAGAAATTTTTGAGTACCTTCGCAATAAATTGGGAGTGGTTATGCTTCCAAAGAACTGACTAGCTATCGGAACCACATTCTCAGGGGGAGCATTTATGTATTTGATTATCTTTTTGCTCATATTTGTAATTTTTGCTAACTGTCTTAACGTGTGCCTGAGAATGATGTGCACAGACTCAGGGGGAGTCTGCAGCAGCCCTTTGGTATTATTGTCAAAGGGGGAGAAGAATTACAAGAACTTGCATGTGTGTTGCCAACAATTCCAAAGGGGGAGATTGTTGAGCAAGGTGCAAAAATAGTATTGTCATTGTTGTCAACACAGTCAGACAGATCAGTTGATGAAGTGTACAGGAAGTCAGACAGATCAGTTGATGAAGTGGACAGGAGTTAAGAGGTCCTTCAGAGTATGTACAGTGAGTTTCCAAGAAGACCGAAGTGCCCCAGTTGCAAAAGATCAAAGAAAAAGACAAGTAAGAAAAGTGTCGCGATATCGCGACATATACAGCAGGCAAGAAAAACTGTCGCGATATCGCGACATGTTGGAAGAGAGAGAAGAAGAAAGAAAAACTGTCGTGATTTCGTGACATGTTGGAAGAGAGAGAAGAAGAAAGAAAACTGTCGCGATATCGCGACATGTTGGCAAGAAAGAAAAACTATCGCGATATCGCGACATGTTGAGAAGAAAGAAAACTGTCGCGATATCGCGACATGTTTGGAGAGAAAGCGCAAGAAAAACTGTCGTGATTTCGTGACATGTTCGAAGAGGAAGCGCAAGCAAGAAAAACTGTCACGATTTCGTGACATGTTCGAAGAGAAAGTGCAAGCAAGAAAAACTGTCATGATTTCATGACATGTTCGGAGAGAGATAGTACGAAAGAAAAATGTCATGATTTCGTGACATGTTGGAAGAGAAAAAGACAAGTAGAAAAGTGTCACGATTTCGCAACATATTGCGAAGAGAAAGAGGAGAGAGAAAAAGGTGTCGCGATTTCGTGACATGTTTCATTTTTCGCGATCCAAAGCGAAGAGAAAGAGGAGAGAGAAAAAGGTGTCGCGATTTCATGACATGTTTCATTTTCATGATCCAAAGCGAAGAGAAAGAGGAGAGAGAAAAAGGTGTCGCGATTTCGTGACATGTTTCATTTTCATGGTCCAAAGCGAAGAAAGAATGTACGGACGAAAAAGTGTCGCGATTTCGTGACATATTGCAAGGAAGGTTGTACGGACGAAAAGTGTCACGATTTCATGACATATTGCAAGGAAGGTTGTACGGACGAAAAAGTGTCACGATTTCGTGACATATTGCAAGGAAGATTGTACGGATGAAAAAGTGTCACGATTTCATGACATATTGCAGGAGAGAGAGTCCGAAAGAAAAAGTGTCGCGATTTCGCGACATTTGAGAGAAAGAGAAGAAAAGTGTCACGATATCGCGACATGTAGGAAGAGAAAGCTCAAGGAGAAAAGTGTCGCGATATCGTGACATGTCGTTTTGACCCAAAGGCAAGAGAAAGTGCTAAGGAGAAAAAGTGTCGCGATATCGCGACATGTCGTTTTCGTGACCTGAAGGCAAGAGAAAGAGCAAGGAGAAAAAGTGTCGCGATATCGCGACATGTCGCATTTTCATGACTTAAGGAGGAGAGAGAAAGTAAGAAGGCGAAAGTGTCGCGATATCGCGACATGTTGTGTTTTCATGGGTGCAAAGCCGAGAAGAGGACAAAGAGGCAGAAGTGTCACGATTTCATGATAGGTCACTTTGGCACGAGCAAAGAAGAGAACCCAACCGAAATAAGATATGTAATAGTTAACTGGAGTTATACGGTAGTTACAGGTGCAGTTGGAGAAGAAATTCATGCAGATAAAATAAGAAGAGTTAACTGAAGTCAGTTACGTCAGTTACAGGTGCAGTTACAGTGAAAACGCATGCATGCACAGAAAAGAATACGAATAGTCATGAACAAGAAGATGAACAGTCATGGTAAAGGTATATGTGTCAATACATTGCATGTAACGTGTTTAACAAAATGCCCACTCTAAATATACAAAAGGAGTGATTAACAAGTGGCAGATGAGAATATGAAAGAAATAGTTACAATTGACAAGTGGCGTATGAGAAATGAAAGAAGGCGTTATAACTGGAGTTACAAAGCGAAAGGATTGTTATAAAAGGAGATCTACGTGGAGAATTACATGCTACTAAAAATAGAGAAAAAGTGTTGCAAGAAGAGGGTTGAAGAGTGTCATAAGAAAGAGTTGAGCAGAGCCGTGAGAGCCGAAGAAGTGCAGTAAGCAAAGCTTTTAGTGTGTGTGGCAGTCTGGTGAAAAGTGAGAGAGGTTGGGTAAGCAATAGACCAGTCAGGGTCTTGAAGAAGTGAAGGCATTTTTATGTCAGTCTTATAGCTTAAAATTTGCAGTCCAAGTAGGTGCTTGGAATTAGGGGTTGGTGCTCCTTTCTGTGGGTGCAGATAAATCAGGAGTTGGTGCTCCTTCCAGTAGGTGCTGGTAAAGTGATTGTAAAATTGATATTTTGCAAAGGCTAGATTTGGACGTTAATCCAAGCAATCAGTTTTGAGGAGTAGCCAAATTGGTGAACCTCGTTACATCGTGTGTTGTGGAATGCTCTCTTGTGATACTTGCTTTATCTGACTTAAATATTCATTGTTTCATTATTAAGAGTTGTAGATTTGAATTTTAAATAGCTACACCGATTCACCCCCCTCTCAGTGTCATTGTGAGACTAACAATTGGTATCAGAGCCAGTTTCCCTTATCAAGCTAAATCAGCTAGGGTTGATCTTGGATTAGTCGAAATGGCAGGTGGCGAAGGATTCTCTTCAAACAAAGCACCATTGTTTGATGGAACAAATTACTCATTTTGGAAACTCAGGATGCAGACATATCTGTGTGCTTTGGGTTTCGACATATGGGAGTCGATGAGATAGAGGATACACAATACCCACCACTCCTCCAACCGATGCTGCCGATAAGAAATTGTTTGAGAATAACTCTAAAGCCAAAAATGCTATCATGTGCGGTTTAGTGGACAACGAACTGATAAAGATTATGAGTTGCAAAATGGCAAAAGACATGTGGGACAAACTAAAGAGCATTCATGAAGGAGACGACAAGATCAAGGAGGCCAAGCTACAAACGCATCGAGCTCAGTTCGAAGCATTAAAAATGAATGACGATGAGAACATAGAGGCATACATGCTGAGAGTTAATGGAATCATTAATGCGATTAGAGGACTCGACGAGGAAATAGATGATGTTGTCATTGTGAAAAAGGTACTAAGATCTCTTCCCCAAAGATTTGATGCTAAAGTTTCAGCAATAGAAGAAGCTAAAGATCTAAACAATTTTAGCATGGATGAGATGCATGGTTCTTTGACAGCATATGAAATGAGAATAGGAAAAACTAAACCCATAGACAGAGAAGCTGCTTTTAAAGCACACAAAAATATAAAAGTAAAGCAAGAATCCGAGGAAGAAGAAACATCAGATGAAACGGAAGCGAACTTTGTTCGGAAACTAATAAGGGGAAAAGGAAAATATAGAGGAAAGCTACCATTTAAGTGTTTCAACTGTGGAGGCATTGGACACTTTGCTGCTAAATGTCCACTCAATGAGAAAAACAAAAGTGATGAAGGTTCACATCAAGAAAGAAGTGACTGGAAGAAGAAACCAAATTTTAGAAAAGGCAACTTCAAGAAGAAAAGTTTCATATCCAAGAATGTCGATCCTTCAGAAGACAGCCCTGATGAGGATTCTCAAGAAGAAATAGGTGAAGCTCTTTTCATGGCATTCGAAGAAGAAAAATCAGAAGAAAAACAAGAAGGTGATGAAAAATTTGAGGCCGAGGCTGAAGTAGATTTGGAAGGTGAGTTGGTCACTGCACTTCAAGAGCTGAGTATAGAAAGGAAAAAGAATAAGAAAACTTCAAGAAAGCTTGAGGATGCCAATGAAATCATAACTAGCTTGAAAGTACAGATAGACAAATTTAAGAAAATATCTAAAGATATCAAAGTACAATTAACCATGAAAATAGATGAGTGCAACAAGCTAGAAGAAGAGATTGTTGGCTTAAGGATGCAGCTAGAAGAGATGAATCAAAAAATGACTTGCTATCACAAACTTGAAGGAAGTTCTATGAAGTTGGATAAGATTATAAGCAACCAAAGGTCTACAGGCATCAAATTTGGGTTAGGCTTCATCGAAGCAGAATCATCGAATGGATCAAAGGCCACAACTATAGAACCCATAAAGAATGAAGACAAGATCAGGGTTGATCAAGAAAAAATGAAACATTCTAAAGAAAGCAATAATGCCAGGCACGAGAAGAGTATTGACAATGATGGATTCACCAAAGTCACTCATCAAAGGAGAAGAAGATTTATGGCGCCTACTACAAAATGGCAAAGACCATCACCCAGGTTCACTCATTCCTTTTCTAGGTTATTGTTTTAAATGCAATGGTTATGGACATAAGATTTTTGAATGCAAGTACAAAGTAGCACAAAGGAACTTTTCCAAGTAGAAATGTTTTTTCACCATTGATGGATTATGCAGTAGAATGTTATAACTGTCATAATTATGGGCACATTGCAAGAAATTGTCGAAGCACATTTGCAGCAAATAAAAATCAGGGAAGAAGATTTCAACCAAATGGTTGGAAACAAAATAGAAAATTTCCCAAAAAATAGGTACAAGCCATTGACAAAGAAAAGTCAAAACAAGTGACCAAACCTGCAATCAAACCAGAGTGGAAACAAAAGGAGCAACCCAAGGAAGAAAAGGAATCCTTGATTGTGCAGACAACATTTAAGGCATAGAACAAATCTGCACCATGGATACTGGATAGTGGATGCTCCAGTCATATGACAGGGGACAAACAAAAATTTGAAAAGTTACAGAAATACGAAGGTGGTTCTGTAAAATTTGGAAATAATGATGGCGCTAAGATAGTTGGCAAAGGATCAATTAAGATCAGTGATGGAAAAATCAAGTCGGAAGAAGTCCTGTTTGTGATTGGTCTGAAGCATAACTTATTAAGCGTAAGCCAGATTTGTGACAGAGGTCATGAAGTAATTTTCAAGAAGCAGGGTTGTGAAGTCAGAACAACAAATTGTGGAAAGTTGATCGCAACTGGATCAAGGACATCTGGAAACCTGTATACTCTCTCAGAGACTTCAGAAAGAGCATGCTTGATTGGACAGGCAGAAGAAAATTGGTTGTGGCACAAGAGGCTCGGTCATATTAGCTTTGACAATCTAATAAAGATCAGCTCAAAAAGGGCAGTGAGAGATATTCCCACCATTGGTAAACCTTTAAATAGCATTTGTGCTTCATGCCAAAAGGGGAAGCAAACTAGAGCCACATTTAAAACAAAAGAATACTTCACAAGCAAACCTTTAGAACTAATACATACCGATTTATGTGGACCCATGAGAACACAAAGCATAAATGGTGACAAATACTTTATGTTGTGCATAGATGACTATTCCAGGATGACATGGGTACTATTTTTGAAGCTTAAATCAGATGCCTTTGAAATGTTCAAGATTTTCAAAAAACAAGTTGAGAATCAAACAAGAAAAAGAATTAAATGCTTAAGATCAGATAGAGGAGGAGAGTTCATCTCAGAAGAGTTTGCAGAGTACTGTGAAAAGTATGGGATTAGGAGACAGTTTTCAGCAACGAGGACACCTCAGCAGAATGGAGTGGTAGAAAGAAAGAACAAGACAAGTGCAGGAAATGGCATGGACTATGTTGACTGAGAGCAAAATAGCAGACAGATTTTGGAAAGAGGCAGTCCATACTGTGGTTTACATCCAAAATAGGTGCATGTTGAGGACGCATGAAAGCAAAACTCCGTATGAACTATGGTTCGGTAAAAAGGCAACAACAAGATACTTCAAAGTTTTTGGAAGCAAGTGTTACATCAAAAGAACTGAAGATAATCTTGGAAAGTTTGAAGATAGAGCCGATGAAGGTATTTTCCTTGGCTATTCGACAAAAAGCAAAGCCTACACTTGCTACAACAAGAGGCTAAAGAAAATTGTGGAGAGTGCCGATGTTAAAGTTGATGAAGGTAGGGAACAAGAAAGTAGCTATAAAGAAAACTACCCAATATATGAAGAAGTTATTGAAGGAGATGATGAAAAGGAAACCGAAAAGAAACTAAAAATTGACTCAGATGAGTTAAGTAGTGACTCAGAAGAGGAAGAAAACAAGAAATTCAAAACAGGCAGCTGGCAAAAAAATCATCCTAGAGAGCAAATAATTGGAGATCCCACAGATGGTGTTCAGACAAGAAGAAGAGTAGTAAGTAACTACTCTCTATTATCCAACATTGAGCCCAAAAATGTTGCTGAAGCAAGCAAAGATGAAAGTTGGATGACAACAATAAATGAAGAATTGGATCAGATCGAGAAAAACAAAACCTGGGAGTTAGTACCAAGACCTGCAAATAAAAATATAATCGGTACTAAATGGATTTTTTGAAACAAATTGAATGAAGATGGACAAGTAGTCAAGAATAAAGCAAGATTGGTCTGTAAAGGCTATGCACAAGTTGAAGGTATTGACTTTGAGGAAACCTTTGCACCAGTGGCCAGACTAGAGGCAATAAGAATGTTTCTGGCTTTAGCAATTCATAAGAATTTCAAAGTTTATCAAATGGACGTGAAATCAGCATTTTTGAATGGAAAACTTGAAGAAGAGGTCTATATTGAACAGCCAGATGGTTTCCAACTCGGTGATAATCCCAATTTCGTCTGCAAGTTGAAGAAAGCATTGTATGGCTTGGAAACAGGCACCCGTAGCATGGTATGCAAGATTAGACAACTATCTTACTCAACAAGGGTTTAAAAAGGGTATGGTGGATAGCAATTTGTATGTCAAAACAGGAAATGGCCATCTCATTGTCCTTGTTGTATATGTAGATGATATCATCTTTGGCAGCAGCAATGATGATTCATGTAAAGATTTAGCAATTAAGATGCAGAAAGAATTTGAAATGTCAATGATTGGTGAACTTTCGTATTTTCTCGGACTGCAAGTTAATCAAAATGAGAAGGGCATATTCATTTCTCAAGTCAAATATGTGAAAGAGATGCTAAAGAAGTTCACAATGGAGGATTGTAAGCCTCGTTAGCACTCCCATGACGACAAAGTGCAAGTTGAGCAAGGATGACAAATCTCCCGAAGTTGATCAAACCATGTACATATCTATGATTGGGAGCCTACTGTATTTGATAGCTACCAGACCAGATATCTTGCAGGCAGTTTGCATGGTAGCACGATTTCAAGCGAATCCCAAGGAGACTCATGTGACAACAGTGAAGAGGATTCTTCGATATCTGAAGGGTACTATGGAGTATGGGTTATGGTATCCGAAAGGAAAGGACTTCACCCTTATTGCGTATTCAGATGCAGATTGGGCAGGATGTGTCGATGACAGAAAGAGTACCAGTGGAGGGGCATTTTATCTTGGAGACAAGTTGGTTGCATGGCACAGCAAGAAACAAGAGTCAGTTTCTTTATCTACAAGTAGAGGCAGAGTATATTGCAGCAACTACGAGTTGTACGTAGGTCTTATGGATGAAACAAACCCTGAAAGATCTTGGCATTAACTTCAATGAGCCAATTTCAGTTAAGTGTGATAACACCAATGCCATTAACATCTCAAAGAATCCAGTTATGCATTCTCGCACAAAACATATTGCTATCCGATATCACTTTCTGAAGGAGAAAGTTGCGGAAGGTGAGGTAAAGTTGGATTTTGTTCCAACTACAGAGCAAGTAGCGGATATCTTCACAAAACCGCTGCCCAAAGAAATTTTTGAGTACCTTCGCAATAAATTGGGAGTGGTTATGCTTCCAAAGAACTGACTAGCTATCGGAACCACATTCTCAGGGGGAGCATTTATATATTTGATTATCTTTTTGCTCATATTTGTAATTTTTGCTAACTGTCATAACGTGTGCCTGAGAATGATGTGCATGGACTCAGGGGGAGTCTGCAACAGCCCTTTGGTATTATTGTCAAAGGGGGAGAAGAATTACAGGAACTTGCATGTGTGTTGCCAACAATTCCAAAGGGGGAGATTGTTGAGCAAGGTGCAGAAATAGTATTGTCATTGTTGTCAACACAAAAATCATTGATAGTGAGTTAAGAGGTCATTCAGAGTATGTACAATGAGTTTCCAAGAAGACCGAAGTGGCCCATATACTAAAGATCAAAGAAAAAAGACAAGGTAAGAAAAGTGTCGCGATATCGCGACATATAAAGAAAACTGTCGCGATATCGCGACATGTTGAGAGAGAGAAGAAGAAAGAAAAACTGTCGCGATATCGTGACATGTTGGCAAGAGAAAAGTGAAGACTTGAGAAGAAAGAAAACTATCACGATATCGCGACATGTTTGGAGAGAAAGGCAAGAAGCAAAACTATCATGATTTCATGACATGTTCGAAGAGGAAGCGCAAGCAAGAAAACTGTCACGATTTCGTGACATGTTCAAAGAGAAAGCGCAAGCAAAGAAAACTATCACGATTTCATGACATGTTCGGAGAGAGAAAAAGAAAACTTCACGATTTCATGACATGTTGGAAGAGAAAAAGACAAGTAGAAAAAGTGTCACGATTTCGTGACATATTGCAAGAGAAAGAGGAGAGAGAAAAAGGTGTCACGATTTCGTGACATGTTTCATTTTTGCGATCCAAAGCGAAGAGAAAGAGGAGAGAGAAAAAGGTGTCGCGATTTCATGACATGTTTCATTTTCGTGATCCAAAGCGAAGAGAAAGAGGAGAGAGAAAAGGTGTCACGATTTCGTGACATGTTTCATTTTTCGCTGATCCAAAGCGAAGAGAAAGAGTAGAGAGAAAAGTGTCGCGATTTCGTGACATGTTATTGCAAGGAAGGATGTACGGATGAAAAGTGTCACGATTTCGTGACATATTGCAAGGAAGGAAGAAAAGTGTGATTTCTGACATATTGCAAGGAAGGTTTACGGACGAAAAGTGTCACGATTTCATGACATATTGCAAGGAAGAGTACGGATGAAAAAGTGTCACGATTTCGCGACATATTGCAAGGAAGAAAAAGTGTCACGATTTCGCGACATGTTGCAGAGAGAGAGTCGAAAGAAAAGTGTCACGATTTCGTGACATTGTAAGGAGAAAGAGCTAAGGAGAAAAGTGTCACGATATCGCGACATGTCGGGTTTTCGTGACCCGAAGGCAAGAGAGAGAGCAAGGAGAAAAGTGTCGCGATATCGCGACATGTCGGTTTTCAGCGACCCAAGGCAAAGAGAAAGCGCAAGGAGAAAAGTGTCACGATATCGTGACATGTCGCATTTTCATGACTTAAGGAGGAGAGAGAAAGTAAGAAGGCGAAAGTGTCGCGATATCGTGACATGTTGTGTTTTCACGGGTGCAAAGCCGAGAAGAGGACAAAGAGGCAGAAGTGTCACGATTTCATGACAGGTCACTTTGGCACGAGCAAAGAAGAGAACCCAACCAAAATAAGATATGTAACAGTTAACTAGAGTTATACGACAGTTACAGGTGTAGTTGTAGAAGAAATTCATGCAGATAAAATAAGAAGAGTTAACTGAAGTCGTTACGTCAGTTACAGGTGTAGTTACAATGAAAACGCATGCATGCACATAAAAGAATACGAACAAGTCATGAACAAGAAGACGAACAGTCATGGTAAAGGTATATGTGTCAATACGTTGCATGTAACGTGTTTAATGAAATGCCCACTCTATATATACAAAAGGAGTACAAAAAAGATTAACAAGTGGCAGATGAGAATATGAAAGAAACAAGTTACAATTGACAAGTGGCGTATGAGAAATGAAAGAAGGCGTTATAACTGGAGTTACAAAGCGAAAGGATTGTTATAAAAGGAGGTCTGCGTGGAGAATTACATGCTGCTAAAAATAGAGAAAAAGTGCTGCAAGAAGAGGGTTGAAGAGTGCCGTAAGAAAGAGTTGAGCAGAGCCGTGAGAGCCGAAGAAGTGCAGTAAGCAGAGCTTTTAGTGTGTGTGGCAGTCTGGTGAAAAGTGAGAGAGGTTGGGTAAGCAATAGACCAATCAGGGTCTTGAAGAAGTGAAGGCATTTTTATGTTAGTCTTATAGCTTAAAATTTGTAGTCCAAGTAGGTGCTTGGAATTAGGGGTTGGTGCTCCTTTCTGTGGGTGCAGATAAATCAAGAGTTGGTGCTCCTTCCAGTAGGTGCTGGTAAAGTGATTGTAAAATTGATATTTTGCAAAGGCTGGATTTGGACGTTAATCCAAGCAGTCAGTTTTGAGGAGTAGCCAAATTGGTGAACCTCGTTACATCGTGTGTTGTGGAATGCTCTCTTGTGATACTTGCTTTATCTGACTTAAATATTCATTGTTTCATTATTAAGAGTTGTATATTTGAATTTTAAATAGCTACACTGATTCACCCCCCTCTCAGTGTCATTGTGAGACTAACAAAAAGGTCCTCCTCCCTTTGCTTGAGATTTTACATTGGTATTTATAGAGGTCTTTCCTCTTTCTTTTGCATTACAACATTTAATACATAAAATAGATTTGAAGAGGCGATCCGCAAAATATGCACTTGAAAAGAGAAACAATCCCCCTTAATCTGCCTCGGAGAAATGACATTCAAACTAAAAATTAAATAGAAACAAGGGACCATATTTCTTCATTAAATGACCATTATCAGGGCAAGCTGGAATTTTTTAGGAGATCACGAACAAGAACTTTTAATACTGGAGGCGTCTTTAATTTTGGTGGCATTGAAAACTGCCTCATGTTCTTCCATCTTGTGCACATAGGTAAACAACAACATTTAATCTTGGAGCCTCTTTGACCACGATCTCAAAATAAATTGGAGAGATTTTATTTGATCCTTATCTTCTCCTCACGTTCTCCTATGCAATTCTAAAGGAAAAATGCAGACTGAACTGTATCGGGCCTTTGTTGTTGCTTCTATCGCAAAAATGAGACAGGTCATGAAAATGCGACATGTCGCGATATCGCGACACTTTTACCTTACTACTTTCTCTTCTTGCCACCAATCGTGAAAACGCGACATGTCACAAAATCATGACATCTACCTTCATTTTGATTTGTCCCATGACATGTCACGAAATCACGACATTCTCCTCTGCTTTGGCTTTTTTGCTACTCCTTATCGTGAAAATGTAACATGTCACAAAATCGTGACATCCTGTACTTAGCACTGTCTTTCCCACTTTTTCACCATGAAAACGTGATATGTCACGAAAATGTGACATGTCGCGATATCGTGACGTCTTCTCTGTTTTGTCCTTTCATCTTCAACAAGTCATGAAATCGTGACATGTTTCTATCTTCTTGTACTTTACTTTTGTTTGGCCGTGAAAATTCGTCATGTCACGAAATCGTGACATTTCATACTATCTGGCTGCTTCCTTACTTTCCTATCGCGAAAATGCGACATGTCATAAAATCATGATATTTCTCCTCGCTTTGCCCTTTCGCCCCAACATTTTATGAAATCATGACAATTTTCTATCTTCTCCTTCGTTGCTACTTCCTGTCGCGATATTGCGACAAGTTTCTCTTGCTTGGCTTCATTTCCAAAAATGTCACGATATTGCGACATATTTCTCCCACCTTGTGTTTATCTTCAGACCTTTCATGAAAATGTGACATGTCACGAAATCTCAACATTCTGTACCATCTTGCTCCTTCCGTGCTTTCCTGTCGTGATATTGCGACATGTTGCGATATAATGACATTTTTTATTGGTGCTCCCATTGGCTGTTGTATGTCACGATATCGCGAAATTTTCCTATCACTGTGCTCTGTTGCCACTGCAAGTATCAAAAACGTGACATGTTGTGATATCATGAAAATTTTCACTTTAGTGCTCCCTCACCACAACAAGTCATGAAAATGTGACATGTCACGATGTCGCGATAACTTTGCCATTACTGCTTCCTTTTGTTGCTCCTAGCGCGAAAATCCAACATGTCGCGATATCGCGACAGTTTTACTCCCTTGCTTCCTTTGGCTGCTTTTAGCCGTGAAAACATGATAGGTCAGGAAAATATGACATGTCATGATATCGCGACATTTTCATTACTTAGCTCTTTTCTGCATCGGATGCCGCAAAACTACAATAGGTCGCGATATCACGACATCTTACACTTACTTGCTTTAACACAAAACTTGTAGAGATTTTTGTATTTTCCCTTTCAAAGTGCTTGGAGGGACAAACAAATGAGTATCTCTACAATTTGTGCATTCTCTTGCATGAACAGTAATAAAAAAAAATGTGGCAAAAATGCCAACACCACCCATCATAGTTGTTTTTTCCTCTATATTTTACTCAACCATTAGTTCCTCAAAACTTGGTGAACCCTTGAAAATCATCTTTAAAAAAGAAAGAGTGGGTGGGGGGATGCAAAATTTCACCCACACTTTTGGCGACTCATAGGGGTTTTTCCCTTGTGGGAAAGAAGGACCCAAAAAGCAATGCTTTTGAAACACATAAAATAGTGAGGGGAAGGAGGAGAGAACAATGAGGACACATAAAAAAAAGTAGTTGAAGAAGACTATAAGACAAAGGAAGAAGACAACCAAATGTGAATGGAAAATAAGGTAGGAGGAAGTAGAAGGGAAGAAATTAAGGAGGATGACAAGATTAAACAATAATAAAAACCAAGGAAAGGGAATAATATGGGAAGAGGGGAGGGAGGGAAACATAGGAAATAACAGAAGTAAGAAGACAATGACCACTAACCTCATTAGTTAGTGGTGGCAAAGAATCTAGGAAAGAGAAAAAAATAAAGGATGCACAAAAACAAAAAAAAAGGAGGTAATCCATAGGACACCCCCACAAACCACATTCCCATGAACATACCCCATAAATAACCAAGGCCACTTCAAGAACAAACAAAATACCAAGAGCATTTTTCATTCCCAATGCAACATTTCTTTCTAATGCAATCACATAAAAACCTTATTTGTTCATTATATTTCTTCCAAGGAATATTCTATCATAGCCTGAATCTTGGCTTGATGCTTCAATACATGCTATTTTTACCCTCTGAGGGTTTTGTTTATAGGTTAGCCTTCCCAAATGATCTAAGAGTTGGCACTACTTTTGAAAATTTAGTGTAAATATTTTTGGGGATTGCACAAAGTGGCACCTGAATCTCGAGCCTTGATCCATTGGGTACGGGGTCACAATAACACAACACAAGGAAGAACTCATACTATAAGAAGGAGTTTTTAAAAACCAATGCATCTTCTGGGAACTACTTGTACCTCTTGCCCTAGGTCACCATGGCATAGGATGATGCCATTTGGCCATGTTCCTTATGCACTTTTATTTAGCTATCAGCCTATTTACATAAAATCGCAACATGAGTGGCACGTTGCAACCATTGATTTGACTCAAAAATTATCTAGTAAATTTGCAATGACTAGACCATATTGTATTGTACATGAGCCATTATTTGTAGTTCGATCAGTATTGCCCAAATTCTTTCCAAGCTATAATTTACCCACAACTTGGCATATCATCATACATACCATTACTTATGCAATCGATGATCAATGTGGCAATACATTTTTTCATGTGGGAGCCTTCCTTAGGTATTGGTTCATGTGGTAATAGGCTCCAGTGTCACCACTCCTTGGGATCCACTTGCTATGAAATTCCTATCATGCACACCTTCGACGACTTTATACACATTTACTAGAAGGGTGTTGTTGAGTGGTATTTTCACCCGATTGTGAAAACATACTCTCCTATAGGATTTGGGTTCCAAATCCCCTATTGTAAAGAAATTAGACAAGTAATTTCTCCAAGGTCTCCGCTATGTTAGCATTTTACATTTGTGTATTAATAAAAATAAAGATATTCAATTTTAATGCTTGGAACACCTTAGTGATTGCAAGTAACTGTAAACAAGGGGCAATGTTGGTTTATTTCATCATGAAGCTTTAGTGATTGTTCATTGTTTTTTTTGGATTTTATAATTTTTAAATGTTTATTTTAAATAAGTTAAACTTTCTGAAAAAAAATAAAATGCAGAGAATGAAAATGCAATGCAGAAAACAAAATGAAAATAAAAATGCACTCAGTATGATGCTATCCTATTCCGACAAACCGAAGATGTGAGGTATCCATGCATGCAACCTAACCTATTGAACCTGCAAACATGCACAATCGAGATAGGCTAAGTGTTGGTTTTTAGGGTTTTAACTACGGTTTCTAGATTTAGACATTCGCATGAAGCAACTAAGACAACTTGCATTAAACTCCATCTATATGCCTAAAACCGAAAAGGGGAAAGATAAACATTCAATCATGCATGCAGAGAACAACTCCCTCTTTCTTGCCCACAAGATGCAAATTTCTAAACACTTCTGCATTAAAAATATGTCATGTTACAATAGCAGAATTTTTGGTTTTTCCAAACCAGTCTGTGGAAGAGAAACAACTCAAGCAGGCCCAGAATGGCCTATCGCCTTCAGCTCTGCAACTCTGCTCGTAGCGGTTTTCGACCCCTATACCAATCTTTGCTTCTACTTTTAAACCCTCTTGTGCGGCTCTTTATTTCGCTCTGTGACACTTCGTTTCATTTCCTAGATCTTTTCATTTTGTCTTCCCCGACTTTTCATTATTTTTGGTTGTTGTTCGAGTGTCGAAATGTTTGATCTTCTTTACTAACTGCAGCCTTCCTGTAACCCTTACACCTTTATGCCACGTGTTCAGTGTTTCCTTGCATGTTCTGTAACGGCCCTTCATGAATCGTGAAAAAAAATAGCATGTCACAATATCACGACGTTTTATACCCTGCAGCTTTGTTATTCTTCTTGTACCGCAAAAACGAGACATGTCGCGATATCACGATGTTTTTATACCCGCAGCTTTATTCGTCTTCAAGCACCGCAAAAATGAGACATGTCGCGATATCGCGACAACTTTTCATTTTCTGAGCCGCGATGGAGCAACATGTCGCGATATCGCGACAACTTTTCATTTTCTTGCTTTTCTTTGCTCCTTTTTTAACATCTGGGCCACTGCAATCTTCTTGGAAAGCGTGCAAAAAAGGGGGTCCCCAATTTTGGGGTGTGTTGTGGAGCAGCCACAACAAATGGCGACTCTGCTGGGAAATGCTCCTGAGCATTTCGGTGAGAACCTAACCTGAAATATACAAGCTTAGATACAAGCGTCAGCACATAAAAGATAAACAAATGCCGATAGATCAGAAATACATGAAACATTAGAATCATTAAGTATCAGCTCGGTGTGTGCAATGTGTTCCATTTTCTATCGTTTGAAATTGATCCACATTCCATTGTCAATTTTACATGAATGCATATGTGAGGTTATGAATGATTTGTGCAGCCTGATAAATATGCTTAGAGATATAACAATCTGCTTTATAAAGGCTTAAACTTTCTAGTATCATACACAAACATTTAAAATTATCAAACCCTCTTAGGATCAACTATATGTATAATGAATTGCTTTATTAGATCCCAAAGTTGGTTATGAGTCACTACTATCTTGAACCCATGTGCAAGTGAAAGTGAAATCAGAGCTTTGGGGAATCGGACTCCCAACCTAAGCGAGATGGGAGTTTAACCCTATCCTTACTACTCCGATTTGGAATTCATTACCTCACTTTGAGCAAAATAATTTAACCAGTTATGGATGAAATGGTCATGCTAGTCTATCCGTTTGAACAGTCAGTGGTCTTGTTTTTAGACAAGACATGCTGCCACGCATGGGCATACTTAACCCCATAATCCATGATTTGGCTTCATTCATTCTTTTTCTTTTATTTCTTGGACCTTTGGGATGACTACCCATCCTTGCTAGGGACATGTAGTACGATCCTTCCAATCCAATATTAAGATAAAATGGGAAATATTAGTTAATTTTATTTCTTGGACCTTTGGGATGACTACCCATCCTTGCTAGGGACATGTAGTACGATCCTTCCAATCCAATATTGAGATGAAATGGGAAAAATTAGTTTTACTTTTATTTCTTGGACCTTGGGGATGACTACCCATCCTTTGCAGAGGACATGTAGTACGATCCTTCCAATCCAAGATTTATGATGAAATGAGAAATATGGAAGCTTTGGGGAATCAGATTCTCAACCTAGGCGAGATGAGAATTATGCCCTATCCTTACTACTCCATGTAGGTCAAATCGGAGCTTTGGGGAGTTGGATCCTCAACCTAAGTTCGATGAGGATTTAACCCTATCCTTACTACTCTGATTTTAGGCTTTAAGCTTTATGGAAGTGGTAAAAACCACTGTTTTAAGGATCATGTTGCATAATAGGATAGACATGAAATACTTCTTTCGCCTGACCTTTTCTTCCAAGCAAGGTTTTGATCATTTTGCTCAAGATCCTTTTTAATGTGCATAAAATGTGCTTGGTTCTAGATATCTCGGGCCTCAGTTCCCAACCTTAGGATTTTTTCTTATTTATGTTATAGCATAACCCTAAGAGGATTTGACACACTTCAATGATTTGTATCTGAAATGCATATGCAACTAAGATGGCATGTATATGCAAAGTGAGATGTAATATGAATGCATTGCCCTTTGAATTGCGGATGAAGTATACCACCTATGTTGCCATAAAAATAACTCGACAACTTCATGCATCACAAGTTTCAAACGATATTATTTAAAATGTTTGCGTTACTTGTGGAGCTTTCTACAACACAATTCCAATGTTTCATATTCTCCTGATTTTAGGCATAAGTTGACATCTCAAAAATTTTTTTTTTTTTTTACAAACCAAACATGTCCATAGGACCAACACATAACTTTAAATCAAAACTTATTCAATCCAAAACCAAAATGCAATCCAAAAATGAAAATTTGAAAACACAAACCAAAACCAAAAATCAAAACCTATATACAAATGTACAATATAATACAAGATGATGCAAAGCTTGGACTATCACTTTCCTGGATCCCAAACATGATTAGAACATTTCAACAAAAATATAACGTGATGTGCATGCCAAATGTTGTAGGAATCCAAAAAAAACAATATTAGACCACACCATGCAACAACTTTTAACTTCCCTTGCTCACCCCACCAATTAGATTTAATTCCATTAGTACTCTCATAGGTGAGCGTTAAAATACTAAAATGATTAGACAATAAATGATATTCAATTTTATCTTGTCTATTCTTTAAAGTATCCATTTCATAATTCGATTCATGATTTAGAACTAGGCTCTCTTTATCCAAAATGAGACTTTGTAAGCAAGAGCCTATTTCTAAAAATTTTAAAGCCAAATCATTTTCCAAATTTGTAGGCCAATCAAATTTGTGCAACAATTTACAAGCATCTAGGATATTTACTAAATTAGGATCATTAAAAGTTTTTACCCTAGATTCAATTAGTAATTGTTGATGAATTTGATTTAACAATTCAAGTGCATCAACTTCTTTTCCATTCATTAAAACAGTGTTATCAAAGGTGTGATTGGAAATCATACCTTGTTTTTCATTCACCTTTAATGACATTTCACCATAAACATCATTCAAATTCAAAATATGGTCATGCAAATTTTCCCCTAAATTTTGGAGGCTTGAACCCAAAGGGTTGATCCCCCCCCCCTAAAATTTTTTTTTCCCAAAATTTGGGGGGGGTGTTTTCCCCCCCCCCCCCCCCCCCCCCCCCCCCCCCCCCTCTTTTCTTTTTCTCCCCCCCCCCCCACATGCACCCAGTTGAAAACATGGCCCTCCTTTTCAACCTTCAAATATTCTTGGTCAAAGTGTATGTCCAATGACTCATCTTGATGATCCTTCATTTGAGTTGTTTCCAATTGATCCATCTCTTCGTCATTTAGTTCCCATTCTTTGTTCACTATCCATGGTATCTCTTCATGTGAGATAGAAGTTTCAACGTCTTGCATATCAAGTGAAATATGAGTTTCATCTATAGGGGTGTGAGAAAAAATGCATTATCATATCTCCCCCAACCATTGTAAAAATTGTCATCCAAATCCATGATGTTTGTGGCATGATCTTTTGATTCATTCATCAAATATTTTTCTTCTTTGTCCTTGGTAATGGAATCATTATAATCTTTCAAAATTTGATGAGACTTGAAACCCTCTTCCAAAACATCCTCAAATTGTACAGGAGTTGTAATATCTTCCTTTGAGTAGGCGATTATGTCATCCTGCATATCAATTGGCACACAAGTTTCATTAGCAGTTTTGGAGTGAGTGTAGTCTTCCCACTTCTTCCAAGCATTGTAATAATCATCTTCCAAAATCAAGTGGTGACGTTCAACTACTTCTTCAACATCCTCCAATTCATCAATGTGTTTCTCATCAAATTCATCTTCACCTTCCTTAGATGGTTCAATTATTTCCAATAGTGGGTCGTTTCTTGAATTCAAATTTGATAAGGCTATCATCGTCCAAATTAGTAACCCATGATACAGTTTTATCACAATTTGGAGGGTGAAGAATTTCTTGATTGTTAATTGTACACATCTCATCAATAGTATCTTCCAAGAACAAGTGGTGAAACTCTATCATATCTTCAAATTCATTTATTGGTTTTCTTCCAATTTCACTTTCAACCACTTCATTCAATTCTATGGTAGGTTCCGTCCTATCACATATATCAAACATTGTTGAATTTAGGACCCCTTTATCCGAATAATCATGCATCTCTATGAATGAGATCATTTCTGCATAATCTTCACTAGCGGATGTTGGTTTAGCACTTTGCACCTCCTCTTGGACTACATCTAAGGTGGTTGTAACATTTGGATATTCAAATTCATCCCCTTGATCATTTACCTTAGGTATCATTGGAGTGGAGGGTGCTATATTTGATGGTTGGTGTAGGTTGGCATCAATATCTTTAGAAGGACAATCTCTCATGTGAACATGTTGTGCCTTTTCTTCTTCAAGACCTTGTCGTTCTACCTCTTCTAGGATCTCATAGATTTTCTCTAGAGACAAGCCACCCATTTTTTCCTCAATGAATGAAGCAAGTGTGGGGTGTATGGCTCCCAGGTATACTTCCATGGCTTCCTCTTCTAATGTGTTAAAATTTTCCCACATTTGGGAGTGCAACTCACGAAATCTTCCATTGAATTGACTCAAGGATTCATTAGGCTCCTTACATATGGAGGTAAACTGATTTTTCAACATTTCTAAGTCAACCTGATTACCAAAATGATAAAGATAGGCTGCTTCTAGTTGTATCCAAGAAGTCCTAACCTCCATGGGTAGTTGGCTGTACCAAAAGAATGGTTTATCATCCAAAATGTATGCAAATAACTTACAAGCCACCTCCTCATAGAAAACCTGGAATTTACATAATGTATCCTTGTAGACATATAGTTTTTGCAAGTATCCTAGTGGCACCTCTTGATTAAAACATCGTAGAAACTCTAATAACAATTTAGGAATTTGATAGGGTATCACATGTATAGACAAACCCTTATAATGATCCTCCATCATAGATACCATTCTTTCTCTTAGAGACACTATTTCAGCTCTTAGGGATACAATTTGCTCCTCAAATGTTGCCATTAGTGAACTCAGAATATAACTTTAGAACCAAATCTGTTAGTCAAAAATGACAGAAGGAATCACGGCACATCAGCATGGAATGACTAGCAAATATCCAACCTGCAATGTATAAAAATCAAGTTAGCATCAACTAAGAGATGTATTCATTAAAATCAAATGAAAAGTAATTGCATGAAACAACACTTCGTTAGTCGAGACCAAAATTTTCAAAATTAAATCAAATCACATTATTTCTGTATGAACAATCAAAAAAGCGTTAGAATAATATACAACATACCTGAATTGCTTAAAATAGAATAAAGTAAACCAATTCAGGCCGTCCTTTTAACAATCCGCTGAGTGTTAGAGGACTAAAGATAACAATCAATATAGCATGAGATATACAAAAATTTAAATTTAAATCACACTAAAATAAACCCGTCATGCCCTCCTTCTAGCGCCAATCTGTTGAGTGGTGTTAGAGGAGGCCGAAGATGCTAATCAAATGGACTTGAAATATTTAGCAATGTAAAGCTCTCAAACAATTATAAACCTGTAGCATTTAAAATCATAATGAAATAAACCGTTTCATGCCCTCCTTCTAGCGCCAATCTGTTGAGTGGTATTTTCACCCGATTGTGAAAACACACTCTCCGATAGGATTTGGGTTCCAAATCCCCTCTTGCAAAGAAATTAGACAAGTAATTTCTCCAAGGTCTCCGCTATGTTAGCATTTTACATTTGTGTATTAATAATCTCAAATAAAGATATTCAATTTTAATGCTTGGAACACCTTAGTGATTGCAAGTAACTGTAAACAAGGGGCAATGTTGGTTTATTTCATCATGAAGCTTTAGTGATTGTTCATTGTTTTTTTTTGGATTTTGTAATTTTTAAATGTTTATTTTAAATAAGTTAAACTTTCTGAAAAAAATAAAATGTAGAGAATGAAAATGCAATGCAGAAAACAAACTGAAAATAAAAATGCACTCAGTATGATGCTATCCTGTTTCGACAAAACCGAAGATGTGAGGTATCCATGCATGCAACCTAACCTATTGAACCTGCAAACATGCACAATCCAGATAGGCTAAGTGCTGGTTTCTAGGGTTTTAACTACGGTTTCCAGATTTAGACATTCGCATGAAGCAACCAAGACAACTTGCATTAAACTCCATCTATAAGCCTAAAACCGAAAAGGGGAAAGATAAACATTCAATCATGCATGCAGAGAATAACTCCTTCTTTCTTGCCCACAAGATGCAAATTTTTGAACACTTCTGCATTAAAAATATGTCATGTTACAATAGCAAAATTTCTGGTTTTTCCAAACCAGCTGTGGAAGAGAAACAACTCAAGCAGGCCCAGAATGGCCTATCGCCTTCAGCTCTGCAACTCTGCTCGTAGCGGTTTCTGACCCCTGTACCAATCTTTGGCTTCTGCTTTTAAACCCTCTGGTGCGGCTCTCTGTTTCGCTCTGTGACGCTTCATTTCATTTCCCAGATCTTTTCGTTTCGTCTTCCCTGACTCTTCATTATTTTTGGCTTTTGTTCGAGCGTCGAAACGTTTGATCTTCTTTGCTAACTGTAGCCGTCCTATAACCCTTACACCTTTATGCCACGTGTTCAACACTTCCCTGCATGTTCTATAACGGCCCTTCATGAATCATGACAAAAAATAGCATGTCGCGATATCACGACATTTTATACCTCGTAACTTTGTTACTCTTCTTGTACCACGAAAATGAGACATGTCACGATATCGCGACATTTTTATACCCACAACTTTATTCGTCTTCAAGCACCATAAAAATGAGACATGTCGCGATATCGTGACATTTTTCTCCTTCGAGCCGCGTGGATGCAACCTATCACGAAATCATGACGTTTTTCTCCTTCGCTGTGTTTTGTTGTACTTAGCCGCGAAAACGTGACATGTCACGAAATCATGACACTTTTTCATTCCGTACCATCTCGCTGCTTTCTGTCATGAAATCGTGACGCTTTTTCATTTCGTACCATCTCGCTGCTTTCTATCATGAAATCGTGACACTTTTCTCTTTTGGGCTGTGCAGATGCAATCTATCGTGAAATCGTGATGTTTTTCTATTTTGGGCTATGAAGATGCACTTGGCCATGAAAACGCGACATGTCGCGATATCGTGACAATTTCTTTCATCTGCTCCTTCCTCACTTTCCTGTCATGAAATCATGACATGTCGTGATATCGCGACATTTTTTCACTTTGTCTTCTCTCTCCTCTATGAACCGTGATTTCATGACATGTCGCGATATCGCGACATTTTTCACTTTATGCTGCATCCTATTGCTCTTAGCCGCGAAAACGCGACATGTCGCGAAATCGCGACACTTTTTCGTTCCATTGTACTTCGCTTGTCTGAGCCGTGAAAATGCGACATGTCGCGATATCGCGACACTTTTTCATTCCGACTGTACTTTTGCTATTGAACCGCAAAAACACGACATGTCGCGATATCGTGACAATTTTCTTTTTAAAGCCGCGACGGAGCAACATGTCGCGATATCGCGACAATTTCATTTTCTAAGCCGCGATGGAGCAACATGTCGCGATATCGCGACAACTTTTCATTTTATGAGCCGCGACGGAGCAACATGTCGCGATATCGCGACACTTTTCATTTTATGAGCCGCGATGGAGCAACATGTCGCGATATCACGACATTTTCATTTTATGCGCTGCGACGGAGCAACATGTCGCGATATCGTGACATTTTCATTTTATGCGCCGCGACGGAGCAACATGTCGCGATATCGCGACATTTTCATTTTATGAGCCGCGATGGAGCAACATGTCGCGATATCGTGACATTTTCATTTTCTTGCTTTTCTTTGCTCTCTTAACATCTGGGCCACTGCAATCTTCTTGGAAAGCATGCAAACAAAGGGGGGTCCCCAATTTTGGGGTGTGTTGTGGAGCAGCCACAACAGTGCATTGATTGATCCTTCTATGGATGAGATATCCTTGGGACCTATATTTTGATCAAATAAGTCTTTATGAAGAAGGCTTGGCCCTTGATCATTGTTCTCTTGGATACAAAAATGGTGCAAATTTATTCCCTTCTTATAAGTATAATTCCCTTGTTGGTCCTGGTCCTAAGTTTTCTCGGAGAAGGTGCAAGAAATAAAATTGCTCATCACAAGATTCATGCTTGGGTCTCCTCTATGTTATCTTGAGAATATATCTACCCCTTGTATTCCATACAACTATAGCGCTGGCTCATGCATAGTTTCAAATGGCATCCATGGCAAATACTGTGTAGTCAAAAAGGCAATATCAGTGGATAGAAAAATAGGTGGGAGGGTGGAATCTCTTGAAGATATCTTCCCTACTTGGAGTAGGAGTCACTCATCCTATAGAGCCTCCTAAAAAAATTGAGGAAATATATTTTCCCTTGATTGATACAAGAGGAGGCTTATATCCAAACTAAAAGCTCAAACATAATATAGGTGAGCCTAGGCGAGGGATGGTTGGTATTCAAAGGATATCCTTTCCCAACTGCTTTTGAATGATATATTGAAATCTATAATGGATTTAAAAAGGGTCCTCTTGATGAATGAGAAATGTTTTTAAGAGTTATAATGGGTCCATGGAGCCATAAAATGTGTCAACAAGAGCTCCTGCCAAGCCCACCCAAGAGCATATGGTTTTTTTCCCAAGGGATCGGTACCACCATATCACCCTCCCTTCTAGAGACAAGACCAAAAGTTGATCATGATGTCTTCATGTGATATACCATAGAGAGGAGCTAGTACAACAACATATTTAAGATGCTCTTAAGTAGTTCCCATGGTGCCATTATATTTTTTCAAGGCTTTCAAGGTATCCTTGGGAATTTCATTCCAGCATTGGAATTTTAGTGGACCAGGGTCATCCCATTTGAGCTAACACACCTGAGCTATTTTAGCACTAGTCTTCAGGAGTCTCAATTTTTGTATTGCATTTAGATTCAGAGTTAGAGTCACCATATGAACATACTTTCTTTGTTAGTGAGGTCAAGGTTGCTCATCAATCCTTGAGTCCTTCGAGTATGGAATTCTTTTAGAACATAAAGGAAAATTATCTCATGATCTATATATGATGCATAGAGGATTCGCCAGGTGATTTAAAGGATATGGGCAAACCAAATCACCATCAAGCTCTAATTTCCTATTACATGAATACTTTATGAATCCCTAGAAGAGTCACCAAAATTGTTGGTCAAAAATTTGATATCGAAGGGTATGGACCAATGCCTACATTGAATAGATGCTACCAAGGTAGGGCAGTTTATATTTGAAGAAGGTTGATTCCTTATGGAGGTTCCTATCTACCTATGTCACAAAAAAGGAAAGAGAAAAGGAAATAAAAGGGATATCATATCCAGAACTCACAAAGAAGGTTATGATCGCATCAATATGCATGCACCCTCAACATAATCAGCTGTGAATACAAGCATATGACCCATCATACCACCCAACGAGGTCCTCACTTAGTAATTAGCATAGCAGGTTGAAAGTGAATTCCAAGAATGATAGACAAGTGGATGAAATCCAAGATTCAAAATTAGAGTGCTCCCATCAATCTAAATTTTGCAAAAATAAACCCCCAACCCTAATTGTAAATACGAATTCCAAAACTACCGAGTAGACCCCATGAAATCTAATTTAGTAGAATTAAATAAAAATCACTAAAGTAGCCAAAGCAAAAATAAGCATTCACATTTAACATAGAATGTAAGAAGATATTGGAAGCCAAATAGTCATATTCTTGTATTCACATAGCAATGATAAGTATTACATGAGAATTATAATGGCTAAAGAGCCACACTTAGGAATGGCCAACATTCCACTATTTATAGAAAATTTACAATGAGTTTGCTCCTTAGGATAGTGGTGTTTTTCTATAAGGGAGGTAGGTGCTCTTGTGTTAATCTGAGCCCTTGAGTCATCTATAATTTCTACTCATGTCCTTAATTCTTATCTACTCTACCCCTTCATCCAATCGATGGTCTTCCGAGTTAGGTGATGAATGACAAATATTAATTACCTTAGGGTTCACATCAACACCTTTTTGCATGAACAATCGGTACTAGGTAGTTGAAGCAATTAATACCCTTCCATTTGAATTTTCAAATGATGGTGGGAGTCCAGATATCAGACATATGCCTCACTCATCCCATCGTATAATAGCTTTCTACTCGTGGAGGCATCATGAAAGAGGGTATATGTTTCCTAAATTTTTTCCCTATTGATGTTCCAAAGCTCCACCTAGTAATAGGCAGAGGCTTTTCTTCTCCTCTTGGACAAGGATTTGATATGTTTTTGCCCTTGCTAGCCAGCCAAATTTTCTTCCTGATGAGTGGGTAGTTATTTTGAATACCACTACCCAAATTTAGGGTCTAAAAACTTGCCTACTCTATTATCCATATCTCTTCCTTGAATAACCTTCCACCTACCTCTTTCTTCTTACCACCCATCACAGTTGTTATCGAATATATCTTCCATTCGACCATTAGTGTCTCAAATCTTGGTGAACCCTTGAAAAACATCATCTTGAAAAAGGAAAGAGTGGGTGGGAGGATGCAAAATTTCACCCATAGTCTTCTTTCTTAAAAACTAAAGTTTATGATATTTTAAAGGTCCTAGTTAAAGAATAATTTTTTATAATATAGCCAACTATAAAATGATTCATGCATGGCCTTTGTAACTTGTAACAAGCAAAGAATTGATTTTCAATGTTGTGGTCTTTGCCTTATAATTCTACAAAAAGAGAGGTCATATACAATGGATAACTTTAATAATATACCACTACCAATAACAAAGCATACTATATTGCTCTTGTGTAGGCATTGGAAGTAGTAAAATATATTATTATTATTTGAATTTGTGTATATAGCACCCTTCTTATTTATCATCAAACAAATAGAAAATAGAAAATTAATGCTTACCATCTAAAATAATGGATAAAATAGCAAAATAACTTGCTAATTACTTAGTCCTGCATCATTGACCATAGTAAACCAAGAGAATATAATTCCAAATCTATAATGATATGCAGGGATTTATTATATGGTGACAGTAAGTAGGTGATTTTTTTACACTTAAACCACAAAGAATGTGAGTTTTTTTGCCCAATAATAATTAGTTTATTTCTAAGTTTATTTTGTAAAGAAATAAGATTTCATATTGCAATGTCATAAACAAGATGAAATCAAACTTAAAAATGGTGACTTAATTGTGCATATTATTGATATCCTCAAGTTTTGAAAATATGTCTTTGTTATACATGGTTGCTTAATGGTATAATTATAAGCTGAAAAATTTGTTATCTCTAAAATTTCTTAAGGTCATCTTATCCCATTCAGTAAAATTCTAAAGGCTCTTTACCATGTCATAGCCATGAACCCCTTAATATTTTGAATGCAAATCTAAACAATTCAGTGGTAAAATTTTAATATTCTTAACCTGCTAATATTTTAAAATGACTTCATTGCTCAGTTGGCAATATATGGTTCTTCATTTATTGAATTTATCAAGGATGTGGTGATAGTTGTTCTAGAAGCACAACTAGATATCTTACAGGAAAGAGCTCATTGAAACATGGTTAGTGCTAGATGGTTGTGCCTTGTTGAGAAACAACACATCCCCACTGAAAATAAAATTTGGATTCCTTTGAAATGATTAATTTTTATTTCCAATGGGACCCTCTTGAATTTTTCTTGTTTTTTAATCCAAGTTTTATTTGCATCAAGTCCTTAAATTTTACCTACATAAAGGTGCTAAAATTGCTTTCCCAACATGTTTTTTTTAATTAATTTCTTCTGAATATTTATGCTTCAATGGTATTATTTTTGGTTAAGTGTTTCAGAATTTTTTATTTTCAATAGTTTCCTAAGGTTTGAAAGATTTAAAATTAACTTCTAAAGTTCTTTGAAATTTTTCATTTTGCCCTAATGTTTACTTCAATATTGGAAATGCTATATTTTCTACCACGGGAATCTATTTTGAGTGATTCAAATTCTGGATGAAATATCTTGAACTCACCTTTCCAATGGTACCAAATTTTTAGAGTTTTAGGTATGATTTACCTTAAAAAAAAAAAACTTTTCCTATTTCCAGCTGGTAAACTTATTAATGCGATATATTCTTATCCAAAGTGAATTTTCAAGTTTTTTTCCACAGATTTGGATATCTATTTGGCTCTTTTAAATGCATAGAAATTTTTGTCCAATTCTAAGAACTTTTAATTTTACCCCTAAAATTCACAGCACATAAAACTGACAACTTTTGGGCAATTAAAATTTATTTTTGAGTATTTGAAAGTCATTTCCAAGAATAGAAGGTCCTTCACAAATATTTAAAGTGCAAAAGCTAAAGTGTCGAATCATTAGAACCCATGTTTGATTTTTTTTGGAAATTTTACAAAGTGCCCAAAAAATTAGTCAATATACAAATTCTAGAAAATTTGCTAAGTATTGGAAGAGAAAGAAATGAAAAATGTAGTGCTATAGTGACATTTCCAAGGAAGGAAGAGAGAAAAATGAAAAATATAGCACTATCGCAACATTTCCAAGGAAGGAAGAGAGAGAAATGAAAAATGTAGCACTATCGCAACATTTCCAAAGAAGGAAGAGAGAGAAATGAAAAATGTAGCGCTATGGCAACATTTCCAAGGAAGGAAGAGAAGAAAATGAAAAATGTAGTGCTATCGTGATATTTCCAAGGAAGGAAGAGAGAGAAATGATAAATGTAGTGCTATCACAACATTTCCAAGGAAGGAATAGAAGAAATGAAAATGTAGTGCTATCGCAATATTTCCAAGGAAGGAAGAGAATAAAATGAAAAATGTAGCACTATCACGACATTTCCAAGGAAGGAAGAGAAGAAATGAAAATGTAGCACTATCGTGACATTTACAAGGAAGGAAGAGAAGAAATGAAAAATGTCACGCTATCACGACATTTCCAAGGAAGGAAGAGAAGAAATGAAAAATGTAGCGCTATTGCAACATTTCCAAGGAAGGAAGAGAAGAAATGAAAAATGTAGTGCTATCACAACATTTCCAAGGAAGGAAGAGAAAAAAATAAAAAATGTAGCGCTATCATGACATTTCCAAGGAAGGAAGAGAAGAAATGAAAAATATAGCAATTTCGTGACTTGTTTAATTTTCGCTACTTGTCTAATTTTCGCAACTTGTCTGATTTTCGCAACTTGTTTGATTTTCGCGACTTTCTCAAGGAGATAGAAAAATAAATGATATTAAAATATCAAACCCTAGGGATTAAAATAATAATAATTAATTAATTAAAATCTCAGCCCTAAAAGGTATTTTGTGGCAACCTTTGGAAAAGTAATAAAAAATTTAAAACCTAAAATTTAAAGCTTGAACCTTAGGAAAAATTAAATTAATTACATTTAATTTTAAAGCTATTGTTTTAACATTTGCCCCTTTTAAAATTTTGCAAGAATTTGTCGGTAGATGCATTTAATGGCAAAATTAATGACGAAAGTGAATTTCAACGTGAATCAAGAAAAAGGGATTGTGTGAGGATAGAAGGCCCGGGAAGTCAGTGATCCATCTAGATTTTACAAATGAGGAATTAATGAGATGCTCTTACAACTTGTCGGAAGGTGAAGATACACTTGCATGTAGTTATCTTTTAATGAAGATAAAATCAAATTTTATCTTCTCCATTTATGGCAAGATACCCAGGCAGATTTTCAGAGTGATTGTGGTTGATCATATTTCTATTTAAAATGCTTTTATATTGTAAAGCTTCAACAATGGTTTTTTTAATTTTTTTAATTTCCTTGGTAGAAGATATTTTATGACAAATCAGGGCATGTTCTTAGTCTATAAATACTCTCATAAAATGTAATCGAAGAATGTGAAAACATGGAAATAAATATTTCTATTAATTTTTAACAAAAATTATTTTGAATAGTTTCTTTTGTACTTGAGGTCGGTGTGGCATCATTTTCTAAAATAGTGTGGCCAGGAGCCTAATATTTTCTAAACTGTGATAAGTGCACCTTCTTCTTTTTTCATCTCTCTTAAGGATTTATTTAATTTAATTGTAAATATGTAATTGTTGAGATTGTGTTAAGTTGTTTAGCTTCATTCTATTATTTTCATGCTTGAGGAAATTATAACCTTAAGGTTCATGCTAGTGTTCTAATTGCTATGTTCTCACTATACAAGCTAGATTACAGGTGAGAAAGACCAATTGTCATTACTCCCTTAAGTTCATAATTTTCCTTTTATCTTTGTGTTGTTATGTCCCATGCTCAAGGTTGAAAGTGGTCTTAGAAATTTGGATACTTTCTTCATTTTATGTTGTCTTGTTGTGAAGATAATTAATTTGATTGATTTTGGTAGTTGTAATTTGCAATTGAATTAGACATCCTCTATTTTATACCCTACCCTGCTCTCTCTATTTTATTTTTGAAAGTTTTTCATTTATATATTCTTTAAAATACTTTATTTATTTAATTTGCTAAAATATGAAGAGCTAGATCAAATGACATATAAATCTGATTGATAAACCAAAAAATCAACAGATGGAAGTTGAACCCCCTTGCAGGTACATAAGTAGTCCACTTGAAACTATTATAGAAGTGGAAAAGAGTGAGGATGTTCGACCTAACCTTGTAACTCACACCTTGGATAACCAACAAGATCCTAAAGTGAGAGGGAATTTATTCCCATTAAATGTTACTTATGTTTTTATTTTACTCTCCGTAGGGTGTGAATGAAAGTCGAACCAACATGCCTTTGTGGGTAGCTCTTAATGATAATGTCTATGTTGGATAGAAATGAATACAATATCTTATACTAGTACAGAATAAAATATGGATACGTCAAATTTTCTAGATCTAATATGGATACGACTAGATACAACATTAGAAAAAACATGTTTTTAAAATATGAAAAGAAAAAATATATGACAAAAATATTTACAAGCATATAAATTTTTAATAGGATATTATTATTAACTAGGTAGCTTAAAAAATTCACCAGGCACCATCATATACATAAGCCCCATCTAGGGTAAATAATTCTGTAAAACAATTACTGAAAAATCAAATCTATAAAAATAATTTAATTTTCAAGAGATAAAAATGATTATGTTGGAAAGTAATTTTGTATGGCATATTAATCCATGGACTATCAGACGATAACTAGATGTAAGGGTATATAAAATTGTAGACACCAAAATCCAACCACTTGCAAGTCATCTATACCTTCCTGTCAGCCATGTGTCGGTCATCCACCTTCCCGCCATTATTTGGCCCAAATCCACACCTTCCCGCCATTATTTGGCCCAAATCCACACTTTCCCGCCATTATTTGGCCCAATTTCACCTTTCCCACCATTTTTCATCCCCAAATTTATTTAAATTAATATTTATATATATATTTTAATATTTTAATATTTTAATATATATATTTAAATAATAGTTTAAGTGATTTAATCTGAGCCGTCCATCCTTCATTTAATCTCATCCGTCCATCCATATTAATCCATTCCACAACCAAGATTTATTCTCTACCCTTGGATCCGCTTTAATCTTAGCCACACGTTCAAAGTGTCGTTAAAACCCTAAAGTGTGCCCTAAGAGTGGATTATAAATTGAGTCACTTTGATGGCTCAAACCCTATGTCTTTTGCTACTTCTATTTTTTATTCTAATTCTTCTACTGCTATCTCCTCTCTTCTGCTACCCTTTTCGTCGCATCTATCGCCATTTTCGTCATCGCTTTCGCCGCCATTCCTTCTGTAGCACTCTGCAGAATCTCCCATTCCTGTCGCAAGTGCCCACGGGTGTTTACCCCTTCACCAAGTGCCCACGGGCATTTATCAAGTGCCCACGGGCGTTTACCAAGTGCCCATGGGCATTTACCCACAGCCACAGACTCAGACCGACATCTGTAATCCAGATCCAGAAGCACGTGGGCATTCGGCGAGTGCACCAGGGCGCCTTTCGTAGCCATTTTGACAACAACATTACTTCCAAGAGTCGCCTGGTCTAGCTGCGTTAACAGAGAACAGGTATAAATTAGTTTAAAGCAAGTAGCCGTATTTTATGTATTAATCATTATTGATTGCCTCGCATTCCATTTTTATAGGGTTTTAGATTGTTTTCCGAGGGCTCACGCTGAGTGGAGCCCTCTCATTAATTTCTAATTCCTTGATAGTGTTAATGTGTGCAGGTTTTTGATAACAGATCCAGTTTATTGATGGCAGCTGATTAAGTTGGAGTGGTCCAAGCAAGGGATACGACAAAGCCCACTCACTCTGTTGGGATTGAAGATACGTTCTTCGGAAGTGCCACCATTTGTGCCAGCTAGGGTTTCGGAGAACCCTAGCATAATTTGTAAATCGTGTATCACAAATAAAGGGTTATAGGCCCAGTTGTATTCAAAAAGGAGTTTTTAAACTCCATCGATTAATAGAAATCGTTTGCTTTTGTGCAACTATTCTGTACTCTGTCATTGTGATTATTTATTTTTATTTGGCGTGTATTTTTAATCTACAAATGGCGATCACGGTGGGACCACCTAGGGTTTCATATTTTTAAATACTTGCTTTACTAATCTGTTCTTGTTTTCTGTTTCATTTTGCAGGTTCCAGAAATCGCGAAATTTGTTGTTCCAGCGAACTAGCGTTTCTGAGCTTGCAGAAAACGCAGCAGACGCAGAGGGGCGTCTGGAAGTCCAATACGAAACGCAGAGGTGCGTTTCAGCCTGTGCAGACTCCCGTGGGCATTTGAAGTCAGTTTTACAAAAAAGCGTAGGCTTCCAAGTAAGTGTTGTACTTTTTACGTTTTTGGTTTTTTTGCCATATTTTGTTTCTTTTTCAGATCATTACTTTAAAATGAACAAAAACTAAGTAATCTGGAAAAGAACAATTATTTTTAATTACATTTTTCTTTGCATTGCATTATTGATTGTTGCTTGCATTAAAAAAATTTTTTTTTGCATACCTAGCTGCATATTAGAATAGCTACGAATTATTTGTTTTAATTATCTAAGTAGGACTATTGATTGGATGTCAATAGTACTCCTGCCATTGGGTGATTCCAGGCAGAGAAGTGGACGAACCTTCCGGTTGCTCCTTTGATATCCGATATCATTGGTAGGCGGGGGTTTTAAATGGTGTACTCCACTTCTTCAGAGGAAATGACATGTTTTCAGTAGCCTCTTGCTTAGATCATTAGAACTTTTGATTTATAGCCTTGTATGTACACATTAGATAACTAAAACATTTAAAAAAAAAAAAAAAATCATTGCATTTTCATATTGCATTTAAAACAGTAATATCTGGATTTCATCACTAGGTATTGCTTGAAGTTTAGTGACGATGGAATTCATCTCCATCCATTAAACTTCTGCCTTAGACACCATAGGTCACCCCCGAGCAAACTTGCTAGATTTCATCACCAATAAGAATCTCGTTGTCCTTTCCTAGCCATAGTTTTTACCTTTTTTTTGTGAATAATTCAAGATTAGATCACATGCAAAAATCATAAACCGGACACTTAAAATTTACTGCAGATTAAGATCAGAAAATAATTAATTAACCGTAGGTAAGACACATTGGTTGAAACCTAGGTTGTGACTGTTTTCTGATAATTTTTTGTAGTGTAAATTTATCATTCTAGTTTTGCATTCTTCTTTTCTGAATTTGTTTAGATTTATTGCTCTATGGTCTTAACAAGGAATCAATCTAAAATTTTAAATCTAAATAATCAAATGGGAAATTCATAGAACATCCCCACCACCAACATGACTACTTATCCTAGTGAATTTCAGGCAGGTTCACCTGCAGGTCTTTCACGTCCTTCTACCGTCTATCACATGGCCATGCCCATGGAGGAAGACAATTCCTGTCATATTACCCACATTGATATGGCCCAAGAGCAAACTCACTTAAGATATGGCACTGGTTATGTCCTTGAGCCAATCCAAGATTCCCCTATGCAAGATTCTATTTTTCAGCGGGATATTGCATCAACCATACCCGCCTGGTTTCACTCAAGTCTACACTAACCCTTTTTTTGAGGCTAATGTGGTATCTGTTCAGCCGGCTTCATCTCCAACATCTTCCCGGATGCTCAATTGTTCTCCTTTGGAGACAAATGTAGTGTCTTCCCGACCACTTTCTCCTCCATGTACCCGGGTGTACACCAATTCTCTTTATGAAGTTGGTGGAAACTCCTCTAACCATAACCAATTTCAACCCGCTTCTTCCCAAACCATTTATGGTTTCACCCTACCTGGGGCACAGTCTACTGTTTCTTCCCAGGTACCGCCTACTTCAGCCACCTTCATTGCCCCTTGCTATGCGAGTCCTCCGTGACTACCATGGCAACCTGCCCTCCACCTTCATCCAATCATCCCACCTCCCTTGGGTTAGAGATTAATAAGGTTAAGGAGTATCTCGAAAAATTTATTTTGCAACAATAGCAACAAAATGCTCAACCACCTGTCGTAGTAAAACCTACACCCCAACCAATTTCTACCCAACCAGCTTTTATTAGATCAGGCCCCACCTGGGTACCCCAATCTTTGGTGGTGTCCATTCCTACCCCACCTTTCTCCCAACCTAGTCCAGTTCATCATTCAAACCAATCACCTTCTTTTCGGTATCATCCATACCAACAACCTGTCCATTCTACACCGCCTAATTCAGGCAATTTTATCCCATCCCATCAATTTTCCAATCCTCCATTGCATAATCATAATCATCAAACGAGTCAGAATTTTAATGAAGATTATCGACTCCATGCTATGCAACAACAGATTGAAAACCTTATGCTTAACGCGCCTGGCTCATTTAGTCAGAAACCTACGCTAAGGTCATTGATCAATCAACCAATTCATCCTTCGGTACCTTCACCATCATATCCGACTGATTTCACATTACCGAAGTTTGACAAATTTTGAGGAACTGAGGATCCTCATGAACATGTGAGCTCATTCATGCATGCTTGCTTTAGAATCCAAAATAATGATGCTCTTATGCTCAGAACTTTTCCTTAGACATTAGGAGGAGATGTTGTACAGTGGTACAATCATTTAGCTCACCATAGCATTTATGCTTACGAGCAATTGATTAATCTATTTTTAGAACGATTCTCCCTGAATGTACAAAAGAGAGTCTCATTAGCTGACTTATACAAGCTCAAGCAACATGACGATGAGACTATTTATGACTTTGGAAACCGTTGGAGGGCTATCATTAATAAACCGCCATTCTCCCTACCAATGGAGGAGTTAACCAAAATGTTTACCCAAAGTTGTCTAAAACCTATCTCTTGGTTACTCCAATTACAACAATACAGGACTTTTGAAGAGGCTTTAGCCCAAGCAAGTATCATAGAAGACATTAAAGTCCAAGAGGGTGTTTTAAAACCCCGTAGAAAAGAATGGCAACAAAAGGGCCAACAACAAAATAATAATTATGGCCAAAACAAACAAGCACAGGCTAACACAGCCTCAAATGTTAACCAAGTTAATCAAGTGGTGGCGAGTCAACCCGTAATGGCTCAACAACAACAAGTAATGCAAAGTCAATCGCAACCAATTGCTTATCATGCGGTACCCGCCCCTACTCAACCAGACTCCCAATCTTGGGCCAACCATGGAAACTCGACCTTGGCAAAACAATCGTCCCAAGTGACAATTCACACCTTTAGATGAACCATATGCGGTCATATTCAACAAGTTATATAGCACAAATCAATTAACGTTACCTGAGTTTAAACCTTTAGACCCATCTAGAAGGGGGAAGTATTACAAGGAGTACCTATTTTGTCCTTATCATAGGCAAAATGGACACGATATCAATAATTGTATAGCTTTCAAACATGTGATCCAAGATCTTATTGAGATTGGAGCCATTAAATTGGATAGCCCCTTAGCCCAACAAAATAAAAATCTTGGTATATTTCAAACACCCCTTCCACATCGGGAGGAAGCTCCAACAACTCGGGGGGAGTAACTCGGTAACTCCTCCTAATCAAGTCAACCATGTACAACAATACCAAGGTTTTGTGGGTACTATTAACGTAGTAACCCGGGGTCAAAAGGGGAACCAACCAAATCGAGGCTGAACCACGACCACACTGCAAAAACCCCCGATCCACCTCGGGTAACGATGACCCAACGACGTGCTAGTACTTCTCAAAAACCGCTAAATCATTCTACTCAACGCCAACGACCAATCATGTCATTGAGTAGCCAGTTAACTACAAGTTTAAAAATGGCTTCTGCAAAGTTATCGATCTATGACATCATTCAACAATCTCCTCTGCATAGAGAGGCATTAATGGAAATATTAAAGTCAATCGAGCTTCAAAATCAAGATACTAATGCCTTCAACAACTTTGTGGGGAGTATTCAAACATGCATGGAGCCCTCCATCACTTTCTATGATTTTGAAATCAAACCTATGTCAACAGAAAGTATAGATACTCCACTACATATCATGGCCAAGATCGATAACAAGCCATTCAAGAGAGTCTTAATTGACACCGGTTCCTCAATCAATATCATTACAACATCGGCGTTGAGTCATCTAAAGTCACATCGCCATCCCTTATCACAAAGTCAACTTTTACTCTTAAAGCATTCAATGATGCTTTATCTTCCACTGATTGGCACAATTATCTTGCCCATTGAGGTAGGGGCCCGAACTTTGCATACCTTGTTTCACATCTTGGAAGGGACCATGGCATACAATGTATTGCTTGGACGGCCTTGGCTTAGGGAGATGAGATGTGTCCCTTCTATACTGCATCAATGTCTGAAGTATGTATATGAGGGACAGGTTCATTGTGTACCTGCTGGACTACTGAACCCTTCAAACATTGCAACTATGTCTCAAATCCTTATGAGATTGTGTTGCCATCCACTCATCTTTTCTTGACCCCATCTATTTCTTCTATACCATCTTCTTCTAAAGCTCCCATTCCTGAAGAGCTACCCATCATATCGCAACCATCTTCATCTTCCGCTATTCCATCTCATTCACCACTTTCTTCATCAACTAATCTTCCTTCTTCTTCATCGGTGACCACATGCACATGTGGCCATGACCAATCATCTCTTTCCACGTCATTACCCCCTTCTTCTACACCTTCTTCAACATCACCTATTATTCCTCCATCTTCCCAACCATCACCAGTTGATGTTTCACAAGTTAGTGAAGCATCAACCCAACCAAATCTTTCCAATTCTTCTATCCCACATTCTTCTATTCCATCATCTAGTCCATCTCCCTCCCAAGTCAAGGTCCATCTCACCGATGCAGGTATTCGTGAGTATGCCATTCAAGATGTCCACATCACACCGTTCAATGTGCAAATAGTTAAAGATTTTGGTCGTCCACATGACCAACATTTATCCATTGGATCGGTTTATAACATGGGTTCTATGCCAAATTCCATTAATTTTGTATATGGGGGAATAGAGTCATCTTCTAGTCCTACTACCATACCAGAACCCAAGAATCCAGTCCCTGCCAATATCGAAAGGATGGAGGGTTTTCCCTCTCGCTATTTCCACATACATAATTGGCAGCAATTTGGCCTAGGTCGATACGAGCAAGGGGTAACTGAACGCATCGATATGCCATACCAGAGACCCACTGAGCATTTTGGTCTGGGCTACCAACCACTTCCATCCCTTTATTCTTTTGAACGAGCTTTCCAAAGCATTAATCTTAATTCAGAAGAAGAAATCCTCCACCCCGATGAATCTGAAGATGAAGTCTATGAAGAATTTGACGTCATGTCAAATGGTGATGAATCTAAAGAAGAGTCGGCGCCCATTGTTCCCCTCACTAAACAAGACGAGTTTTATCTCCAATTGTTCCCTCTCCAAGAGGCCATCTTTCGCTTGCTTCTTCCACAAGAACGAGGTGAACCACCCCTCCGCTACATCCATAAGCCATAATCCAAACCTATATTATATGTATATACTAAAATAGTGGTTTTCACCACTACCAAAAACAAAAAAAAATCAGAAAATTCCAAAAAAAAAAAAAAAAATCAACTTCCTACCAAAGGTTCTCCCATTTTAGCAGTTCTTAAGACTGGTGAGGATTGGATCATAGACGAGATCAAGGCACAGGAGCTTGATGACATTTTAGATGACATAAATCTGATCCCTACTCCCCATCAGCTTGAGGAAGGTTCCCACATGTCTATTGAAGAAACTATTGATGTAGACCTTAGTCCAGACCAAGATGGCACCCAAATTGTGAAACTGGCTAAAAGTCTATCATCAGAGGAACAAGAGCAAATGATTGCTCTACTCAAGCGGAAGAAGGAGATATTTGCATGGTCTTACAAAGACATGTCAGGCCTAGACCCTAATTTGGTTGTCCATAACCTCACCTTACAAAAAGATGCTAAACCTGTCAAACAGAAACTTAGGAAAATGCATCCTACCGTGGCTCTCATAGTTAAATCGGAGATTCAGAAACTTTTGGATGTTAAATTTGTCGTCTCGATTGATTATCCTGAGTGGCTTTCTAACATGGTACCCGTTCGCAAGCCTATCGAGGGGATACGTGTTTGCACCGATTTTTGAGATCTAAATAAAGCGTGTCCTAAAGATGACTTTCCTCTTCCAAACATTGATACTCTTGTCGATACTGCACTGGTCATGAAATGCTTTCGTTCATGGATGGATTTTCAGGATACAACCAGATTCGAATAAACCCTGAAGATCAACACAAAACAACATTTACTACACCTTGGGGAACTTTTTGTTACAGGGTGATGCCCTTTGGCCTTAAGAACGCAGGTGCAACCTATCAATGAGCCATGACTTATATTTTCCATGATTATATGCATAAGATTATCGAAGATTATGTGGATGATTTATTGGCAAAATCTAAAACTCGACAAGAGCATTTTGATGTATTGGAAAAGTTTTTGATAGACTTCTAGAGCATAAAGTAAGGTTGAACCCTAAGAAATGTGTCTTTGGTGTTACCTCAGGCAAACTCCTAGGTTTTATTATTTCTAAACGAGGTATTGAGGTGGACCCAAACAAGGTCAAAGCCATTATGGAAATGTGTCCCCCAACTAATTTGAAGGAGTTGCATAGTTTACAAGGAAAGATTAATTCAATCCGTCGTTTTATTGCACAACTTTTTGATAAATGTAGGCCATTTTGCCACCTACTACAAAAGGGGGTACAATTTTCATGGACAGATGAATGTCAGAAAGCCTTTGATGACATCAAGCAGTACTTAGCATCTCCGCCAGTCTTAGCTCCACCTCGTCCAGGGGTCCCTTTCAACCTTTATATCTCAGCAACAAAATTTGCCTTAGGGACAATGCTTGCACAAAAGAATGAAAAAAATCGCAAGCAAGCTATCTATTATATTAGTCGAACTTTGGTAAGCTATGAAACCCGATATGCTTATGTGGAAAAGTTGTGCTTAGCAATGGTTTTTACCACTCAAAAACTTCATCATTATATGCTTAGTCATACAACATATGTCATAGCTAGAGAAAACCCTCTACGTTATATGATGTCTCGCACTTATAATAACACTCATACCGCTAAATGGATAATGTTGCTTACCGAGTTCGATCTTGAATTCATTAGCCAAAAATCCGTTAAAGGTCAAGTTATAGCCGATCAACTTGCGGAAGCTCCGCTACTTAGTGATCATCCTTTGATTATTGAGCTCCCAGATGATTCGGTATTTGCTATCTCTGAACAAGAAGAGGACATCATTCCGGAGGAAGATGTTGACATCACGTTATTCTTTGATGGCTCTAAGTGCACGAAAGGTCAGGGTTCTGGAGTTGTGTTTCATACACCTCAAGGGATTCCCATCCCTTTATCATTCAAATTAGACTTCCAATGCACCAATAATACAATAGAGTATGAAGCCTTAATTTTAGGTCTTCAATCAGCCATAGCTATGAGCATTAAGCGTATTCAGATATTTGGGGATTCTCAACTTGTGGTTAAACAAATCACAGGAGAATACCAAGCCAAAGAACCTACCATTAAGCTTTATCATGATGTAGCAATGAAGTTGCTCTCTAAGTTTGATTGGTATGAGATCACTAGTTTGCCTCGTTCGACTAATAGATTTGCGGATGTCATGGCCTCTCTTGGATCATTGATTCCAAAGGACTCCCTTGGAGAGGCACAACCCCTAATCATTTCCACAATCTCTAAGTCTGCAATTGTCCGTGTTGAGTCTAAAGATGAAAAAGATGTTTGTTTTATCCATTCGGATCCATATGAGCCTTGGTCTAGTGAGATAGTAGCCTTCCTCAAGTTTGGAACACTTCCACCTGATTTGTCTCGAACTGCTCATCGCTGTTTTAAGCAAAAGGCAGCTCGTTTTGTTCTTTTGGGGGATGTGTTGTATAAACGTGGATATGATGGAGTACTCCTCCACTATCTAGAAGCAGGTGAAACACATAGAGCTATTTCTAAAGCCCATGATGGTACTTGTGGTGGTCATTTTAGTGGAATGGCCATTGCGAAGCGTATTTTATGTATGGGGTATTATTGGCCCACTATGGAACAAGATTGTTGCAAATATGTTAAACAATGTAAAAAGTGTCAATAACACGCTAATTTAATCCATATACCATCACAAGCTTTACTGCCCATCCAAAGCATTTGGCCCTTCTCACAATGGGGTCTCGATTTAATTGGCAAGATTTCACCCGCTCTTCAAGACAAAGATACTTTCATCATTACAATGCATCGAATACTTCACAAAGTGGGTTGAAGCTATTCCTCTAACCAGTACGATAGGTCCTAGAATTGTGGAGTTTATACTTCACCATATCATTTGTCGTTTTGGTATTCCCTCTAAAATCATTTATGATAATGGCAAGTCTTTTAAGAATAAGGATGTTCGAGCTCTTTGCGAAAAGTATAATATCCAACATAGTTTCTCAACTCCTTACTACCCACAAGCCAATGGACAAGCTGAAGCTTCAAATAAGACCATAATTGCTATTCTTAAGAAACTTGTTAAAGAAAATCATAAATATTGGCATACACAAATCCCCTTGGCATTATGGGCTTACGGAAAAAGCATCAGAACTCCCATTGGGGCAACGCCATTTTCTTTGGTCTATGGAGCTAAAGCAATCATGCCTCTTGAGCTCGAGATCCCTTCCTTGCGAATTTCTTTGCAGGAATTTATTGATGATGATACTGCTATACAAGCACGTCTTGATCAACTCACACTCATAGATGAAAAATGAATCAATGCTTTAGAGCATTTGCGAGTTTATCAAGACCGATTGAAACGTGCTTACAATGCCAAAGTTCATCTAAGATAATTTCAAGTAGGGGATCTTGTCCTTAAAGAGAATCAACAAAACACCAATGCATTGCCGCATCTTCAAGATAAATTCACGGCTAATTGGTTAGGTCCATATATGGTCACTGAAAGAGTGGGTAATGGAACTTATAGACTTGCCAGTTTAGAGGGAGAGGAAGAACCCGAACCACTTAATTTTATACACTTGAGGGTATTCTACGCATAGTTTGAATTTTATATGTACGTATATACATGGCTTGTACAATGAAAAAAAAAAACAAATAAAATAAAAAGAATTTGCATTTCATTGTTAGTTGCATACATCTCATTCAAAAACATTGCATTTCATGTGCATACATCTCATTGAAAACCATAACATTTCATTTCCAGCCATAGTTGCATATCATGTTAGAGACCATTCTATCTTTTGGATATAAAATTTGGTCAAGCAAAAGTCATGTTGCCTTAATCAGGGGCACCGTCATAAAATCCATCAAACCGAATTGTCATTCGTACACCCATTTTCCATTTGCACATATTTACATTGCCAAAATGTTTTCAGTCACTCAGCCATTCCTAGTGTTTTAAGCAAACTTCGAAATGCATGTCAAAATTCTCTAGGGCCATATCACAAATGACACTAAATAAAATCTTGAGTATTGGGAAATGATTTCAAAAGCAGTCTTGAACCTATCACATTTTCACATCTTAAAAAATGTCTTGTGTCAAAGAGAGATAACACCATCCTTGGGTTGGGCCTTGAAGTAAAAAGGGTAATCCTCGTTTGTCCTATCATGCAAACATAGTCCATAAAACAGTGGTTCTTACCACTATCACAAGCAACCACAAAATATAAATATAAACAAAGTAGTAAGGATAGGGTAAAATTCTCATCATACTTCGGTTGAGAATCCGATTCCCCAAAGCTCTAAGGAAATGAACATTTTTCACACACCACTGATCCCAAATAAGTTGTAAGGATCATACTACTCTTCCAGTCAGACGGATAGGTAGTCATCCCCAAATCTTACAAAGGTCAAAAACAACATGGACTATGGAGTTAACCTTCACCGGGGCTATAGACGCTTGACTGGCAGTGGAGTATACTCATTGCGTGGCGACATGTCTCTCCTCAAAGAGAGACCTATGAATGCTCATACGGACAAAATAGCTCCGGGGTCTTATCCATAACAGGGTTACTTAATTTATGCAAGATGAGGTTAATGAACACACTTGCACACACACAAGTTTTTGATTTCCTAGAGTCACTACCATGCTTCTGATTTGGTTAATGAACTCGCATGCACACACATTTGGTCCTAGTTGAATTAGGCAGTGTTAATAAGTTTGTTTGATATCACTAGCATGTTTGAGTCTTTGTAAAATAGTCTTCCTCCATATTTTCTTCCATATCAACCTCCATATCTTCTTCCATATTCATGTCATTCCATACGTCATTCATTCACAAGCTACCAAGTTCGGTGCCCCTGATTAAACAATTATGATAACAATTGGCTAAATCTAACTATCTAAAAGTATGAGTGCTTCTTAGTGCATATTTCATTTACTGAGTCTAGCATTAATCATCTATAAGTTTGCATTCCATTTCATCACATATGCATCAAAAACATTAAAACATATAAAAACATGCATCACAAAAACATAGGCATTCACACAAAAGAGAGTAAAACACCAAATAAATAAAAGCCATGTATATATATATGTATAAAGGTCAAACTGTACAATGAATTCCAACAAGCTACAATATACAATAGGGCACCAAGGCTCATAAAGAGTGCATCTAAGCACTAAGCTAATCATCAAAAGAGGACCCCTGAGACCTAGTAGGAGCCCTAGACCTAGTGGTGTGCCTAGACTCACTAGCTCCAGCCAGGCTGCCTCCGCTAGCCCTACTGCTTCCAATATCTCCCAGTCTTCCTGGGACAATGACCTCCTCATCCCCAAAATGATAGGGGAGAATCGGTGTCGTGCCTCTAACACCCTAAGCTGCAAAACAACAAAACAAAAATTGGTTACAAATTTTTTTCCCAAAAAAAAAAACAAATAAAAGTACTTGCTTAAATAAACAAATACCTCAGCTGGCTGCACTGGTGCGTCCACTCCCATCTCCTCCATAGCTCTCGTGTGCTTCACTCTCCCACACAACCTTTCACTTCACTTCACTTCATTCTACTCCCTCAGACGCACTTCTCTCAAGCTCGAACGCACAAATGAGCGAAATTCTCGTTGAAACTGTTTAAATAGCTGGTTTTGGTGCCCTGAAATGTAGTGGGGCATTTCATGGTGCATTCAGATGCAGTGGGGCATTTCATGATGCATTCAAACACCGGCGGGCGTTTCTGCCACCTCCAAATGCATACCGGCATTTGGTGTCAGTATGGAATAAAAGAACAAAACTTACAAAATTGAAGCTTACCTCCTCCAAATTTCATCAAATTGCATCCATCCATTCTTCTTATCATAATAAAACATTTTGTGAAGGTTACAACATTTTTGGAAACAAATTTTGTCATTTTGCTCAAAAAGCGCATCATTCATCATTGATTTACAAATTGGGTTAAAAACATTCAAAAACTTCACAAAATTAACAACATTCATCAATTCTTCTAAGCTATCGTCAATTTCATTCATTCTTCTTTCATCATGCATATTTTTGCCAAATTAAATTAAAGTAAACCTCGTATCTAGTGGTATATTCTATCACCTTGGCGATTGCAACGATTTGCATCCATGCAATTCGGTAAGAGGATTAAACCACCATAAGGACACTTACCATTTATCATCATCAATTATTTCACTTTTTGAAAATTGGAAATCAATTTTGGGTATTCTACTTTTCAAGTGACCTCATACCAAGATTAATTTTCTCAACAGTCGTCATTGATGGCCTAGTTCATGGGGCCTTAAACATGGACAATCTTCAATATCATCATTATTTTGAGTCTTGCTAGAGATTAAGGCTACCTAGGTTGATTGGTTTCGACCCGAGGAATTATCCATACAGTCACTAGGAGCATCTCTGAAGTTCTGGACTCTTTCATATTGCATCTCTACATATCAATGGTGCCAACAAGGTGATTTCATCAACAGTATAGATTCACCCACAGGAGTTGGGGAATCCGTTATCAATTTTTAACTTCCCTATAGTGGAATTCATCTTACATGATCATGGAACTTACAATTTGGCAAAAATCCCTTTATAACCGTTGGGGCAGAAAATGGTTCATTTTTTCACATCACTCATATCGTCTTCAATCATATTCTTTTCTGGTTTGTACACCAACCCCTTTTCTGTTGGGACATAAACAGATGGTTCATACACCAACCCTTTTTTCACCGTTGGGGCAAAAACGGTTCATTTTCTTCCGAATTTCTTCCAATTTGCTCGTGAGAACCATTCTCGCTCTCCAATTGAAGGGGTAAGCTGATAAATTTTAAATATTCTTTTATTCTTTGGTCTTCAAAGTTGTGCTTTAGTCTTGAGAGAGAGTTGCGTCTGATCCAGCTTTTCAGGTGTCCTAAGTTTTTGTGCTGCATTGTGTCTTCACACAAAGCAACTCAAAAAGAGGCATCTGTAGACACCAAAATCCAGCCACTTGCAATTCATCTATACCTTCCTGTCAGCCACGTGTCGGTCATCCACCTTCTCGCCATTATTTGGCCCAAATCCACACTTTCCCGCCATTATTTGGCCCAATTTCACCTTTCCCACCATTTTTCATCCCCAAATTTATTTAAATTAATATTTATATATATATTTTAATATTTTAATATATATATTTAAATAATAGTTTAAGTGATTTAATCTGAGCCGTCCATCCTTCATTTAATATCATCCGTCCATCCATCTTAATCCATTCCACAACCAAGATTTATTCTCTACCCTTGGATCCGCTTTAATCTTAGCCACACGTTCAAAGTGTCGTTAAAACCCTAAAGTGTGCCCTAAGAGTGGATTATAAATTGAGTCACTTTGATGGCTCAAACCCTATGTCTTTTGCTACTTCTATTTTTTATTCTAATTCTTCTACTGCTATCTCCTCTCTTCTGCTACCCTTTTTGCCGCATCTATCACCATTTTCGTCGCCGCTTTCACCGCCATTCCTTCTGCAGCACTCTGTAGAATCTCCCATTCCTGTTGCAAGTGCCCATGGGAATTTACCCCTTCACCAAGTTCCCACGGGCGTTTATCAAGTTCCCACGGGCATTTACCAAGTGCCCACGGGCGTTTACCCACAGCCACAGACTCAGACCGGCGTCTGTAATCCAGATCCAGAAGCACGCGGGCGTTCAACGAGTGCACCAGGGCGCCTTCCGCAGCCATTCTGACAACAACATTACTTCCAGGAGTCGCCTGGTCTAGCTGCGTTAACGGAGAACAGGTATAAATTAGTTTAAAGCAAGTAGCCGTATTTTATGTATTAATCGTTATTGATTGCCTTGCATTCCATTTTTATAGGGTTTTAGATTGTTTTTGAGGGCTCACGCAGATGGAGCCCTCTCATTAATTTCTAACTCCTTGATAGTGTTAATGTGTGCGGGTTTTTGATAACGAGATCCAGTTTATTGATGGCAGGCTGATTAAGTCGGAGTGGTCCAAGCAAGGGATACGACAAAGCCCACTCACTCTGTTGGGATTCAAGATAGGTTCTTCGGAAGTGCCACCATTTGTGCCAGCTAGGGTTTCGGAGAACCCTAGCATAATTTGTAACTGTGTATCACAAATAAAGGGTTACAGGCCCAGTTGTATTCAAAAAGGAGTTTTTAAACTCCATCGATTAATAGAAATCGTTTGTTTTTGTGCAACTATTCTGTACTCTGTCATTGTGATTATTTATTTTTGTTTGGCGTGTATTTTTAATCTACAAAAATATCTCAAAATTATTCTAAATATACATAAATTGTAGACCTAGAACTTAAACTAACAAAATAAATTTTGCAAACAATTGAGATATAATGCATTGGATTCATATTGGTTGAGGATTAGATATAGAATGCAACTATATTATTACAATTGTATCTATCAATATACTGGAAGTGCAATTTATTTAAGCAAGCAATAATTTTAGAGGCCTTTTGAAGGTCAAATATGCTATACAGACCCTATACAAAAATATTGATGTTTTGAGTGTTACATATCACTGTCACAAATGTGTATTGCAAATTTTTAGAGCAGTTGGAAATAATAGTATGACTTATAAATATCAATTATTATTTCTATGATTTTTACCTCTATGGATACCTATGAATATTTTCTCTTTTTTACTTGCCATAAAATCCTTGCTTCTAAAGTAGATTTAGAAACCTAAATAATTCTGGCACTTATCTTGATCTTATTCACTTGTGTTGATGTTAACCTTTTAGCATAAGATTATAATATAAAATAACTATGGCTTCTTTCTCAAAAACTAATGTTTGTGATGTTTTAAAGCTCCTCATTAAAGAATATTTTTTATAACATAACCAAATATAAAATGATTCATGCATGGCCTTTGTAAATTGTAACAAGCAAATAAAATTGATTCCCAACTGTTGTGGTCTTTACCTTATAATGCTACAATAAGAAAGGTCATATACAATGGATATCTTAAATAATATACCACTACAAACAACAAAGCATATTGTATTGCTCTTGTGTAGGGATTGAAAGTAGTAAAATATATTATTATTATTGTTTGAATTTGTATATATAACACCCTTCTTATTTATCGTGAAACAAATAGAACATAAAAAATCAGTGCTTACCATATGAAACAATGGATAAAATATCAAAATAACTTGCTAATTACTTAGTCCTATGTCATTGACCACAGTAGACCAGGAGACTATAATCCCAAATCTATAATGATATGCGGGTATTTCTTGTAAGGAGATAGTAAGTAGGTGATTTCTGTCTACACGTAAACCACAAAGAAAAATATGAATTTTTTTGCCCTAGAATAATTAGTTTATTTCTAAGTTTTTTTGTAAATAAATAAGATTTCATATTGCAATGTCATGAACAAGATGAAATAAAACTTAAAAATTATGATTTAATTTTAATCTAAAGACCCTCATGCATAAACACAACATTAGGGTTTAAATTTTAATCTAGGGTTTAATATAGGGTTTAAATTTTACAAATCTCATGCATTAACACAACATTACAAACTAAAAAATTCCAAACCCTAATCGTAAAAATACCTAAAATAATGTAAAATTTATTGAATCTAACTAGCCTCATTTTTTTATTCATGCCCTATTTTGTGCCTTCGGCTTTGGCCCCCATATCTCACCATTTTGTGTAAATAGGCAGAAGTTTCAGAGAAATTTTAGGGTAAACCCCAACCAAAAATGAATGGCACTAATTAAATCCCGGGAGGCCTAGAAGTTTTAGATAAATTTTAGGGTAAACCCCAGCCAAAAAATGAACAACATGAATCAAATCCTAAGAGCCCTAGGTTGTGTGCATGGTGTGGAGGTTGTAGTAGCTAAGGCATAGTGTGGAGGTTATAGTAGCTAAGGCACAACATGGAGGTTGTAGTAGCTAAGGCACGGTGGTTGTAGTTAAGACGTGGTGGTTGCAATAGTTAAGGTATGGCATGGATGTTATAGTAGCTAAGGTGTGGTGTGGAGGATGTAGTAGCTAAGGAATGATGGACTAGTTTTAGTAGCTAAGATGCAGAAAATTGTTTATTCGTAAAGCTTCAAAGAAACAATGATGTCACTACATGGGGGTTTAATCCCATGTATTAAAAAACCTAAACTACCCCTAAGAGGGTGGTTTATAACCACCCTCTTAATAATAAGAGGGCGGTTTATAACCACCCTCTTAAGAATAAGAGGGTAGTTTATAACCACCTTCTTAGGGGCACCCAAAAACATTTGGTATGGTGATTATAAACTACCCTCTTAGATCACCCTAAGATGGCGGTTTATAACTATCATCTTAGTATGACCCCTAATATGGGGTTTTATAATCATTGTCTTAGTTCTATGAGTGTTGTTTATAGCCACCCTCTTAGAAGAGGATGGTTATATTAAGAGGTCTATTAGGGTGGTGTTTTACCACCGTAAAAAAACACCTTAATTTAGCCACCATTAAAGCCATTTTTTGGTGTAGTGTCTACCTAGGACTCATGTACATGTGGACTACATGCACATTTACAACTTGCACATTGAAACTTGTGCATTTATTATAATACTTGAAGTAACTAGCTTACTTCACTCTAAAGTAAACTCCTATTCTAGTTATGTATCAAAGGTGATACATTTACATAACCCAAATGATGTAATATACTCTAACACCCCCATGTATTATATTATTTGGGTATTGAAGACTTTAGTCTTCAATATGGATCTTCTTATTTCAAGAACCTATACTCTTCTTCTCTAATTATTGTGTCCTACTCAATCAAGTGGTTAGTATCATAAGATGTCATCTTGGTTGACATAGCTTTAATTTCATGTTCCTTAGTTTTGGTCTTCATGTTGTTTGTGTCCTTTCTTTTGTTATGTTTTCTTTTCCTCCTTATTCTTCTTCTTATTTGTTTTTGTGTTGGTACTAGAGGAATATATGCTTCATGAGTTAGTCTATCATCACAATAATATTGATTGAGATTCATGTTTTGAACAAGTTCAAAAATAATTAATGATAGATACATCATCAAGCATTCTTCTGGAGTGATTATAACTGATTTTTGTGCATTCCACCAGGTTCTAAAAAGGACTCCATGAAGATAACTAATTAACATTGTGAAATTGCCTTCCTTTGCTTCTTTGAGGAATAATGAAAATTTCTCCTTTTCGTCAATGGATAAAATTTTGTATCCTTCAAAGTTGTTTATTAGGTTTTGAGAGTAGAATTCTACTTCATGAAATAACTCATCACCATTAAAAGCATTTCTTACTATCTCATCCATAATCAATTGAGTTCTTCTAACTCTTTAAGGTTTTGATAGATCCTTTTGTAGTAGTCTAACTTATGACTCCCTGGTAGATTAAGTTTATGATCAAACTACTAGCTATGAATTTTTGATATATAGTATTATTTTTGCTTCCTTAATATTTGTAGAATACTATATCTTTCTCAAATGAACCAATTTGATAAACCTATCCAAGGCTTAGGTTTTTGTAGAATCCTTATGTCTCCCTAGTGATTAGAATAAGCTATAAGCTTAATAAAGTGCTTAGTAATTAATAGTTCACTTTTGAGTTGATTTTGTAATAACAATAATCAACTTCTATTTCACCTTATCTCTCCTAATGAACTATGCACTTAATTTAAAGTTCTCTATGGTTGGATTTCTTTTGTCCCTTTAGTATGAGTATGAGACAAGTTTAAGTATATAATTCCAACTCCTTTAAGTAAATGAAAACTTCCTTTTATAGCCCTTGATATTCAATAGTTTAAAGTTTCTAAATTTCAATAATCTATTTTGGTGTAGTATTCCTTATAACTCCCTAATTTGGAATATTAGAAAACAATAATATTTGCAATAATAGAGTTTTAATTTTCCAAGTAGAAACCCTTATATCTCCTATGGTTTTAAATTGCAAATATTAAACTATTTAAGTATATAAGTCTCCTTTAATTTTGCTTTCAAATGTATGGTTGATTTTGCTATAGTTTCAACCTTATATTATACTCCTTATAACTCCTTAATGAAAGCAATTTGATTAAGGTAAAACCCTTACCTTTATAATGCTCCAACTCCTAAATAGTGAATGTTGGATGTTGTCTTGTTGTGTGTTGTTGTCTTGTTGTGTGTTGCTCTCCTTCAATGGTAGATGTATGACAATGGCATCTAAAATTCAATGTTGCTTTGACCCTTTTGGTAACCTTGACCTTGATCTTTAATGCTATCCATTCCTCTTTCACTATGTATGGACACTCCCTTATGCTTGCTATGGATCTATTGCTCTCCTCCTTGAGTTTAGGTGCTTTAAATAGTGTGAATGTCTCTTGACATTGGAAAAGTGTCACTCAAGAGTTACATTCAACACTCAATCCTCCTTGTAATATGTTGATGCTCTTTAAAACTTGGTGTATTCATTGCTCATATGGTAGATAGATGTTAAAGTTTCTTTGAGCGTTGGTTTAATGAGTCTTCAATGCTCTTGGTTAGCTAAAATGATTATTACACCTTTCACTCCTTTGAAATATACCTTTAACGCTTCCAATATGAGCATTATGTTCTGGATGCTCTCTCTCCCTACGCATGCGTTATGTAATACTCTCTTTTATTCTACCAAGTGGCACTTGCATGTGAGGACATCTTCAATGTCTCATTTCCTTCAGTATTTCTTCTCCAACGGGTGTAAGTTGTTCAATCTTGGCTTCAATGCTTTTCTCCTTCTTGCCGGTGAGTGCTAGCTTATGCGTTTTCCAATGAATGATGACTATATTCTCCTTAGGGTTGGCTCTATCTATGGTGTTTCTAGGATGCTCCAACACTACTCTTTTGGTAGATGATATGGCTTCAATCAATGGTTGCTTTGATCACTCTTTTCCTAGCTAGTGATTCATCTCCAATCAATGATAGCTTTAGCTGGTAGTTTATCCAAGTGATCAGTTGGGTAATGTATCCCTTATCCACCTCTTGTATTCTATGCTTGGTTATCCTTAGATATATTTTCCTTACAATGAGTTCTATGCCTCCTTTTATGTGTTGTAGGCTCTTATTACATAGGCATTGATCTGGTGTTTCTATACACCTTTGGAAATCAACTTATGAGCCATTTTGATGGCTCAATCTCACTACCTTGATATCTACCCCCTTGACATCAATGTTGTGGTCGCTTGATGATTGTATAATGTTGGTCGATTGTAATACCTTTTAGTGGCATTAAATTTGTCCTTCTAATATTTTTTAAAGGACAAGAATGGTGCTCCTTTTTCCACTATAAATATAATTGTAATAGTTAAGATAGTATACCTTAACTTGCACCAAGTTTTTGGACTGAAAGTCTCTTTTACAAGCTCTCTAAATTTTTGATAAGATAACTTCTTGAGAGAAAATATTAACCTCTAATTTCTACACTTGGATAACTTAGTAAGAATGAATCCAAGTTCTCAATCATGCAACTAATGTGCTATTCAAGAGGTTTAACTTTGCACTATTGCTCACCTTAACTAAAATATAGTGCAGTAATAATGAACTCTCAAGGTAACTTGAAGTATGCACTGATTTTCACTAAAATCTAAAAGTATTTAGTGCATCTAAAGAACAACTAGTTTAGTGCAATATTAATATCACCTTATTACTCCTTCAAATAAACTTGAAATATGCACTTAGTAATTGCTCCTTGTAGAGAACTATAATTTATGTAAATAGATGTAGTCTTCTCTGCTATAACTATAGGAATATGATAATTTTCTTTCTATCAAAATATATCTAACTCCTATTTTAATGTGCAGGTATTGACCTGACTTCTACACTCCCTTTGAAGACTTTTAAAATGAATCCACTCCTTGCAAATTTCACTTTAATATGGTGCTTAATGAATATCTAAATAAACATAGTTTTAAAGTTCAACTAATGAACCTTTTACACCCAAGTTGCTTACCTTTAATAACTCCTAAAGATGGTGGATGTTCTTGGTGATTTGATTCACCAAATTGCTGCCCTTGACTTGATGATCTTGTAGATTTTTCTGGCTATCCGCAATAGATCCTTAACTCACCAATTCACAACTTAGTAACTCCTCTATCTTGCTACTTTGAAACTATAGTATGGTGGTTTTGATTTTCCTTCAGAATTCTCTCTATAGATCTAAAGTTTTGTAGCTAGTAATGCTATCTTGATTTCTACTCTCTCACAGTCAATTTATCTATTGAAATGCTATCCTTGAAAAAAAAAATTTGGTAGGGAATTCACCCAAATCGTAGTTGAATTTTTCTTTTAAGAACCCTTTAGTATTCTGCTAAATATTTAGAAAAACCCTATCTCTGAATGAGAATGAGCCTTTTAGCCTTCAATGGAAATCTTCAAACCTTTCAGGTTTGGTAGTAAATTTAGGCTCCTATCTCCTTCAATATCCTTATCAAATTCTAACTTCAATCTAGGCCTTCTTCTCAAGAATCTAAATGTCTTGAGGTCTTCAATAATCTCCTTAGAATTTGACACTCCTTGCCAAATTCTTCTTCTTTTGGTCTTGTTATCGGATGGCGATAATTATCTCAAATTTTTCTCTATCAGTAATTTCTCCTTGGTGGTAGATTTTTCCTATGGGTTCTCCTAGGAACTCCTTTAATTTCCTTCTTTTAATTATGTAATAAGGCTCTCCAATCCTTCTTATTGTTTCTCATTGAGACCTCCCCAAGATATTCAATCTCATAGCTTCTCGAGCCTTCCAAATGAGACCTTTCCTTCAACCTTCTACTATGGAAGTGTTGGTAATGAGATATTCCTCTTGGATCTCTAAAATTTGTTGCTATTGGAATTATGGAATAGGACCTCGCTGGTCCTTCTTTACTTCTACAATTTGCAGGTTTTAATGGAGATCACCAACCTTCGATATTCTAGAATTATAAGTTTTGTAACTAGACATTCTAAGGGTCTCTTGAACTTCTTCAGGTTGATTTATTTAATTTGCTATATGCAGTCTTTAATGGAGATCACCAACCTCCAATATTTTTTTGGACTCTTCTCTGGAGTCTTTTGAATCAATTGTAAGGCTACTATGGCATTTTCTTCTTCTACTATCTGTAGGTCTACAATCTCTAGTAATGAGATCTTTTTTTAGGTCTCTGAAATCTTTTCTACTTGTTGTTGTAAGTGTTGGAATGATTCTAACAAATATGTTCTTCCTAGATCTATGTAGGAAGCTTCTCGACTCTCTTGAATCTCCTTTTCCTACAACAAGATGTTAGAAGCTAAAATGTATGACACTCTTAAATCTAGAGATGACTAATCTTCACTAGTTGATTTTTCAATCTAGTGGAATCCATGTTGAGTCCTAGTCTTCATGAGTTTTCCTATAACCCTATGGAAAGAATCTAGCCAAATGTAATCTCAAAAATTCTATAAATGATATTTTTGTATTTCTCTCAGTCTCACTTGTGGCTCTCCCTATTTTCTATCTGATCTACCATGTGCTCTGATACCACTGTTAGCTTTTTATGGGAGATAGTATGACCACAAGATGTAAAATAACTAATATGAGATAAGTATGAACTAATGGCACAATAATATGTAGGAAAATAATAAGATGAACATCTACAAATAACTTAGAAATATGCCATTAATGGAAGTGATAAAAATAGTACAATGTTATATAATGGAGGACATGAACACTCCATGAATAGATATAAAATAACTACATTGTACCATACTCCTAAACTATAACACACACTCTCTATGTTCACTTCCCCACTATATTTACTTCATCTCTATATTTTCTTCCTCTCCAAAACACTCACTATGAGGTATTTATATAGGAAGATAGATTCCTTGGCCCTTACTCTACCTAGGACTCATGTACATGTGGACTACATGCACATTTACAACTTGCACATTGACACTTGTGCATTTATTACAATACTTGAAGTAACTAAATTACTTCACTCTAAAGTAAACTCCTATTCTAGTTATGTACCAAAGGTGGTACATTTACATAACCAAAATTATGTAATATACTCTAACAATTATATGACTTAACCTCTATTCATGAGAATGCTAAAATATCTTGAGCCCCAACATAATAGGAGTGGAATGTAACCAAGTAGATTCTAGACCTACAAGTTGAAAATCCTACATCTAACAAGAAGAAGAGAGAGGACCCTACAACAAAAGGAAATAATTCTAGGTTAGTAAAGCAAGACTTCATAGCCCAATAATAAGTTCATATAGGTTTTAAATTTTACTAAGTAAAATTCCCCTGAAGGTGCTAAGAATGTAGTCACATTTTTTTATCTATATTCATAAGTGCAAATACGTAGTGCTAGAATTGTATCTATTTTCCTAAAATATTTTACCTTTAAAGCTTGAAGAGCCTTTAGGGACCCAATATTATTTCAAATTATTTTTTAGGAACCCAAGGAAGTAATTCCAGACTTAAAATTTCGCATTCATTAAAGCAGGAAGCTTTTTGTCCAAATTTACTTCATATTTTTAAAACTAGACTTACAAAGTCTCAAGGGCCAAAACAAATTTTTGGGTGATGTTAGCAAGGCTCTTTAATATATTTGGTCCAATGAGAAGATTTTGGGTTGCATATTATTCATTTCAAAAAATAATGAAAGCCCAAAAGGAAACAATCTAGAATATTTTTACAATGACATTAGCCTGTCCTCCAAAAATTTTGACCTAGCGAAAAGCCCACATTAAGCAAAAAAATCAAAGCACAAGTTAAAGAAAAACACCTAATATTTTATTAGCATGGAGAATGACATCAACACCTAATATGTTAAACATGCTTGCAAATTAAAATTATTTTAATAAAAATCACCTAGCACTTTTAAAACAAATTAGTTAGTCCTATAGACACCAAAACCTAACCACTTATCCTCCATCTATGCCTTACCACCATTTTCACACCCTATTTACATATTTATATAAGTGAATTAATCCTAGCCATCTGATTTTACTTAGTCTTGTCCATTGATCCATATCAATCCATGCCATACCCTAGATTTAATATCCACCCTTTGATATGCTTTTATCTTAGCCACATGATTAGTGTTGTTAAAACCCTATCATGCCCTAGATTAGATTATTAATAGGAGATATTTTTATGGCTCAACCCCTAAGTCATATTTGAGTCCTAAGCATCCTAAATACCTAAAGCAGTTCGTGTCCTTAGCTACCTAAGTTTCCATCTAGTATTCGAGAACTCTCACCATCCTCCCTCATTCACCATAGTCATCACATCTGCCACTAGCCCTTTCATCCAGCCAAATATTCTTCTAAAAATTTCCTCCTTAATCCACAAAACATCTTCAGGTGCTTCCCCTTCACCGCTACGTATCACTAGGCATTTTTCACCATTATCGAGCGCTCATGGGCATCTACTGCTAATGTCAAGCATCCATGGGCATCTCATACCAGAAGCCTTGTAACCCTACTAGCCCTCAGGTGATGTTAGGGCATCACTGCACTAATACCCTACAATGGATATCACATATTAGAAAATAAGTTCAGCAAGGTAAATATTTTTAGTGTTATTTCATTTTATGCATTTTTTAGTGTTTGTTCATGTTATTTGCATTAGGTAGCTAGTGTTTGTGTATTAATTATTAAGGGTCTCACATTGTGGAGCCCTCACAGTTACTACTAACATATTTTTTATTTTCTTATGTGTAGATCTAGAAGTGTTATATTAGCATTGGATAACTGCTTAAGCTGGAGTGACCTGGAATGGAGTGCTTTTGTAACTTGTTATGTGAATTTACAATTTGTGGTCGCAACACAATTTTATGCATCCAAATAAATTAGAATATTCACAAAACCTATTAGTATGATGTAACAAATGTATGGATGCAATATGGAATTATCTGGTGTGGATAAGCCATTGTGTTGTAAACTTGTTCTTTTTTCCAAATTGATGTCGAACACTAGTTGGTGCTTTTGGCATGCACGAATGCCCACCTATGTTTGGGCATTTTACAAATGCCTTGGTACACTTTAGTGTGCCAAGAAATGTCCATGGGCATCTCAAGGTGCCTAAAGAAACTATAAATAGCTTTCTGGGTGAAAATGAAGCTCATTTGTGTGTTTATGAGTTTGAGAAGCTGCATCTAGGAGAGGTGAGTGGAGTGGAGTGAAGTGAGTTGAGGTGAAGAAATTTGAGTGTGAAAGCTATGGTGGTGGAAGGAGAGGTTACCAGTGTTAAGGCTGAGGTTAGAGTTTGACCTGCTGAGGTAAGTCCTCATTTGTAAAAAACAATTGTGTGTTTTATTATTTTGTGTGTATTAATGACAAATGTTGTGTGCTATGTTGCAACTTAGGATTTTGGAGGCTTGGCATTGGTTTTCACCTCTCATCTCAAGGATGAGAAAGGCATTGATGGATGAGGAGTGGGAGTTGTTGGAGACTGTGGGGCTAGTGGATGTGGCCTAGGTGAATGTAGTGAGGGTAGGCAAGGGGTACCTCTTTGCCTTAGTAGAGAGGTGGGATTCCAATATGGAAACCTTTCAGTTTCCTATGGGAGAGGTGAACCTCATGCTTGAGGATATATATCGCATTCTCAAGGTGTTAGTGGAGGGTGTGCACATCGAGGTTGGATGCTATAGGGGGATAGATATGAAGACGATGTTTGGGAATGGATGAGAATGTGTGAAGGTGGAGAGTGGGGGTATTCATTACTTTTCGATGTATGTGGACAAGGAGTTGGATGTCCTCTAGGCTTTGGTGATGTTTGTGTTGGCCAACATCATGGCCCTAATTACTGATGGTAGGCTTGGATAGGGAGTAGCATTATGTGAGGATATGGGTGGGGCTGGAGCAGTAGGTGGCAGAGTGGGATGTAAGGATTACGAGGCTCCAAGTAGGTCTAACAAAGAGGGAGTGTCAACATAATGTCGACATAGTGCACATTCAGTCTCGTCATAGGTATATTGAGGCTTTGGAGGATAGTTTTATGGAGAATCATATTCTACTTCCTAATCCTCTAGCATTATTTGTATCTGAGAATGGTAGGCATGGCAATTCTAGGCATAGCTTTAGGTCTAGGGCTCCTTCTAAGTCACAGAGATCCTCTTGGAGGGTGTAGTTAGTGCTTATATGCATTTTTTGTATATGAGTCTTGGTGCTCGATTGTATGTAGTTGTTTAGCACTCATTGTACATTCGATATTTTATATATATATATATATATATATATATATATATATATATATATATATATATATATATATATATATATATATATATATATATATATATATATACATGGATTTTATCCTTTTTGTGTTATATGTTTTGTGTGAATGCTTTTGTGCAATTATTTTTTTGGAATGCATGTTTATATGGATGATTAATGCAAGGTATAGAATGCATATGTTCTAATGATCGTTCATTGTTTATATTTTTCTTGGCCATGTTTTAGCATTTTTGTTTAATAAAGGGCACCAAAATTGGTGGCACATGTAGTGAATGACACATGAAGTGACATGTATGTTGACCTAGAAGAAGATATGGATGTTGATATGGAAGAATATATGGATGTTGATATGGAATATTGTTTTAGAAAAACTCAAAAATACCAGTGGCATCAAACAAACTCACTAAAACTACCTAATCCCTCTAGTACCAAATGTGTGTGCTATGAATTCATTTACCAAATCAAGAGCATGGTAATGACTCAAGGTAATCAAGAAACAATGTGTATGCAAGTGATTTCATTAACTCATCTTGAGTAAATTAGGTAAACCTATTATGGATGAGACCAAGAAGCTAGCTTATCCGTATGTGCGATCAGAGGTCTCTTTGAAGGAGATGTGTCACCACATATGAGCGTACTCCACTACCATTCAAGTTTCTATAGCGTTGATGGAGGTTAACTCCATAGTCCATAATTTTTGTTTTTGATCTCTTGAATTTTGGGTATGACTACCTAACCATCTTACTCGAAATGTAGTATGATATTTACAACCCAATGATCAGTGGTGTGTGATGTAAAATATTTATATTTTTTTTGGTAGGGATTTATCCCTACTCTTTCTTTTATTTTTGTAATTGTGATAGTGGTGAAAACCACTATTTTTGTGGACTATATTGCATGATAAGATTAGCAAGGATATGCATTTTTCACTTCAAGGTTCAAACCAAGTATGGTGTTATCCCTCTTTGACACAAGATGTTTTTTTAAGATATGAAATTATGTTTGGTTCAAAAATATTTTGGAGTCAATTCCCAAAACTCAAGATTTTCTTAGTGTATATGTACAATGGTCCTAAAAGGAACTCAATATCTATTTAGAGTTTTCTTAAAACACTAGGAGTGACTAAGTGACCAAAAACACCTAGGTATTATGAATGCAAATGGTAATTTGGCTTTGTGGCATTGTGTAGGTGATGTTGTTAAGGTGCCCCTGATTAAGGCAACATAATTTCATTGGACTAGTTAATGCCTTGAACTTAATAAATAATCCCTAATATGAAATGTGGATGGGATGTATGAAGTACAATGTGTGAAATGGAATGTGTGATAATGCAACATTTTTTAATGCCATGTGGATGCAAATGAAATACAATATTATGGATGAAATGCATGCAAATGAAGTGTTATTTTGTGAATGAAATGTATGCAAATGTTTTTGTGTATTAGCCATGTATATTTACATATATATATATCAAATAATGCATAGAATTCTCTCAAGTGTATAACATTAAATGGTTCAAATTCTTCCTCTCCCTCTATACTGGTAAGCCTATAAGTAACCTTACCCACTCTTTGAGTAATAATGTATAGACCTAATCAATTAGCTATGAATTTATCATGAAGATGCAGTAAGGCATTGGTGTTTTGTTGGTTCTTTTTAATACCAAGATATCCTACTTGGAATTCATTTAGATGAACTTTAGTGTTGTAATTACACTTTAGGTGGTATTGATAAACTCGTAAATTCTCTAAAGCATTGAATCGCCTCTCATCAAGAAGTGTGATTTGGTCTAGACATGTTTGTCTAGCAGTTTCATCATCTATGAATTCTTGCAAAGAAATTTGCAAGGAGGGTATCTCCAGCTGAAGAGGGATGATTGCTTCAGATCCATAGACCAATAAAAATGGCATTTCCCTTGTAGGTGTGTTGATGCTTGTTCGATAAGCCCATAATGCCAAGGGAATTTGTGTATGCCAATATCTATGATTTTCTTTGACAAATTTCTTGAGAATAGCAATTAAGGTCTTATTGGAAGCTTCATCTTGTCCATTTGCTTGTGGGTAATAAGGAGTCAAGAAACTATGTTGAATGTTATATTTCTCGTAAAGTGCTTGAACATCCTTGTTCTTAAAAGACTTATCATTATCGAAGATGATTTTTGAGGGGATACTAAAATGATAAATGATATGGTTAATTATAAACTCCAAAATTTTAGGTCCTATCATATTGGTTAGAGAAATTACCTCAACCCACTTTGTGAAGTATTCAGTGATTGTGATGATGAATTTATGTTGTCCTGAGGAAGGAGGTACAATTTTGCTAATTAGATCTAGACCCCATTGTGAAAAGGGCCAAAGGCTTTGAATGGTCTATAAAGCTTGTAATGGTACATGAGTTAAATTAGCATGTTCTTGACACTTTTTGTAATGTTTGACATATGTGCAACAATCATATTTCATTGTGGGTCAATAATAACCCATGCATAGAATACGCTTTGTAATGGCCATTCCATTAAAATGACCACCACAAGTACCATCATGGGCTTCATCTATGGCTTTTTGTGCCTCACTAGACTCAAGATAATGAACGAGGACTCCATGATAACCATGTTTGTACAACATGTACCCTAAGAGGACAAAACAAGCTACTTTTTTCTTGAATTTGTATTTGGTAGTTCGATACATGTCAGATGGAAGTGTTCCAAACTTGATAAAAGCTACTATTTAGCTCAACCAAGGCTCACATGGATCTAATTGGATAAAGTAAACATCCTTTTCATATTTAGATTCAACATGAAAATTTGCAAATTTAGAGACCGGTGAAATGATAAGTGGATGTACCTCTCCAAAGGATTCTTTTGAAATCAACGGTCCAAGAGAGGCCATTGCATCTACAAATATATTAGTCAAATGTGGTAAAATACTAATTTCATACCAATCAAACTTAGAGAGAAATTTCATTGCTAATTCATGATAAATATTAATGGTAGGTTCTTTGCATTGGTATTATCCATTGATTTGTTTAACGACAAGTTGAGAATCACCAAAAATCCTGATATGCTTAATGCTCATAGTTATAGATGATTGAATACCTAAGATTAATCTACATACTCTACGATATTTTTTGTGCATTGGAAGTAAATTTTGAATGATAAATGGATAGGTACCCCCTGGGGTGTATGAAACATGACTCCAGCACCTTGACCTTTCATGCACTTAGAACCATTAAAGAATAGTGTGATATCGACATATTCCTTAGAAATGAAATTTTCTTCTTGTTCAATGATAGTGAATACTAAATCATTTGGAAGCTCAATAATCAAAGGATAATCACTAAGTAGTGGAGCTTCTGTGAGCTAATCGGATATGACCTGACCTTTAATGGATTTTTGTCTAATGAATTCCAAGTTGAATTTAGTAAGGAGCATTATCCATTTAGCGGTGCAGGTGTTATTGTAAGTGTAAGACATCATATAACACAAAGTATTTTATCTAGCTATGACATATATTGTGTGACTAAGCATATAATATCAAAGTTTATTAGTGGTAAAAACCACTACTAAGCACAATTTTTCTACATAAGTGTATCTTGTTTCATAGCTTACCAGTGTTTGACTAATGTAATAGACAAGTTGCTCTTAATTGTTTTCATTCTTTTGTGCAAGTATTGTCCCTAATGCAAAGTTTATTGCTGATACATAAATATAGAATGGCATCCCCAAATGACTGGCTCTAGCTAGGGTAATAGGTTCCAATAGTGGAAATTATTCAACAGCCACTAGCAAGCCCTCCAAAGTTGACTCTCTTTTTATCTTTACATATGCATCCTTGTATATCAATGATGCCTAAAGGCACATTCTTCAATAGCATCGAATCACCCTAAATTTGGGGTAACCACATTTGGTATTGACCTTCCCACAAATGGAATACATCTTACATGATCATGGTCTCTACACTTGGAAAAATTCCCTTCATCTGTTGGGGCAAAAGTAGACATAGTTTTCATCATATTTTTCACAAAACCCTTCATATATTAGGGAAAAAATAGATGCAATCATATCACATTGTCCATAAATCCATTTTCCACCATTGGGACAAAAATAATATCACATTTATATCATTTATATTGTCCACATTTCATTTGCACAAATTTTTTAATTGGCTCACAAGATTCATCCACAACCTCATTCGCCAATTGCAGGGGTAAGCTATGAAAAATTCAAATTCTTTAATTTTTTTGTCTTCAAGTGCATTTCACATCCCAAAGAGAAGTTGTTGTTGCACCTTGCCCAAACAGGTGTCTTGTATTTTTGCACTGCATTGTATTTTACGCAACGTAGTACAAAAAGGGATATTTGTAGTCACCAAAACCTAGCCACTTTTCCTCCATATATGCCTTCCCACAATTTATACTTCCTATTTACATATATTTTTATATATTTATCTTATACATATTTAAATATTAATATTTTATATATTATATTTTATATATATTTAAATATATATAAGTGAATTAATCCCAACCATTTGATTTCACTTAATCTAGTCCATTCATCCATATCAATTCATGCCACACCCTATATTTAATATCCACCCTCTAATATGCTTTTATATCAGCCACACGATTAGTGTCGTTGAAACCCTAGCATGCCCTAGGTTGTATTATTAATATGAGCTATTTTTATGGCTCAACTCCTAATTCATCTTTGAGTCCTAAGCATCTTGAATCCTTGAAGTAGTTCATGTCCTTGACTACCTGATTTTCCCTCTAGTATCCAAGCACTCTCACCATCCACCCTCATCTACCATAGTCATCACATATATCATTGCCTCTTATGTCCAGCTAGATTTGCTTCTGCAAATTTTCTCCTTTAGCCATCAAATACCTTTAGGCATTTCCCCTCCATCTCCAAGCACCACGAGGCACTTTCCACCATTACCAAAAATCCATGGGCATCTACTTCTAATGTCGAGCACCCGTGGGCACATCAAACCAGAAGCCCTGTAGCCCTACTAGATCTCAAGCGATGTTATGGTTATACTGAACCAGTCCCCTACAATAGATATCATAGATCAAAAATGGTAGATTAGCAAGGTAAATATTTTTGTTATTTTATTTCAATATATTCATATTTGTATGCAATTTTATTTATTAATAACTAGGATTTTATTGACATCTGAGGATATCATGTAGTAGAGCCCTCATAGTTATTACTAACTCCTTGTTATTATCTTATGTGTGTAGGTTTAAAGATACATAAGCATTGTGTAGCTGCTTAAGCTGAAGTGGCTTGATATTGGATAACCAGAAACCCACTCACCTATTTTGGGAGTAGAGATGCACTGTTGAGACACCACCAGCATTGTAGCTAGGGTTTCAGAGAACCCTAGAATTGTATACACTTGTATCAAAGAACTCAAAGATTCTTATTGTAACAATGGAGTTTTGAGTCTCTCCCCATTAATATAAAATCATATATTGTGCAATATTATCTTTTTTGGTTCAATTTATTTATATCTTGTTATTTGGTTTCGTGTTTCTATCTTCACAAGTCCAATATTGCTATTGTCAAAAAATGAAAGTGATAGCCACCCCAATAAATCACAATTGCAAGAGGGCTAATAGAGAACATGTTGAGTATGTTGATGATACTTAGTGAAGTTAGATCATCCTTGATTATGCATAATCATTTTTGTTATAATTGTACATAATAGTCGGTTTCATTTCTAGCTTAGAGAATACTATAAATAAAGGAATGCTCCTTAATATAAAGGGTCAAATAATTCAAGGTTTACCTTTTGTAAGCTTAGTGTTCATGCTATTCAAATACAATAAAGACATATTTGGCCTCTCTCAATTGAAGTGTAGAATTATTTATTATGGTAATATTGGCACTTTTAGTATTTTTATTTATACTTAGTTGAAATATGAGTTGTTAAGATTAAAGTTATGTTGGTGGGTTAATATATGTTTAGATCCATATGGGTTGTTTTTGGATAATATATTTGAACCCATGTTTTAATATATTTTGGTTAATATATTTGAACCCATGGTTTTATGTCCATGGTATTGTAAAATCCATTCTTGTATTGTTATTTAAACTACACTTGCATCAAGATTTGAATACAAGTGACACACAGTGATGAGATATGAACATTATTATATTGAAGATGATTAAGTTCATACAATAATGAGATATTATTGTGCTAGGTTTTTCACTCGTAAGGATTTTCCCAACTGAAATATTGTGTCATGTGTGTATTTTTTATCTTCTTATTTTAATTATATAATTACTACTTTTTTAGATTTAGTTTATTAGACCTTTTTGCTCTTCATTTGGTGTTAGAGCTAGGTTTTAGCTTTGTTCAAGAAGGGTTTCAAACTTGTGATAAATTAATTCTTTAGTGGGAGCCATATGTGAAGTAATCTAAGAAAGGGAAAAATATGGGAAAAATATGGGTAGAGATTGAACATTTTGATGGGTAAAATTTTGAATTATGAAAACTCAAGATGGAAGATCTATTTATTGATAAAGATCAGTAAATAGTAGTCTTGAGAATAAAATCAACATCAATGGAAGATGAGGATTGGTTGAATATCAATAGGAAGACAAGGAGTTCTATCAAATTATGTTGATCTAAGTTGGTATGTTAAATGTATCAATAGATACCACAACAAAGTCATTATGGGCTAATCTGGGAACTTTGTATCAGATAAAGTCGCTAGTAAATAAACTCTTTCTTAGAGAGTTGTATTCACTTTGGATGAATGATGGTGACTCGATGGTTGAACATATGAATGCTTTTCATATTGTGGTAAGTCAATTAAACTTTGTTGAAGTAAAAATTGATGAAGAGAAAAATTGTATTACTTTACTTTGTTTATTCCTTGATTCGTAGGATAACCTAGTTATAGTTATCACTAATACTACTACATTGAAATTAGATGATATAGTAGGAACATTGCTACTTGAAGAAATGAGAAAAAAATATTCTAATAATTATCATTAGAAGGATGTCTTGGTTATGAGAGTTCATTCTCAAAAAATAATCAAAAAGAAATCAAAAGAAAGGAAATTGAGATCTGGGGGTAAATATATTACTCTAGAAAAGAGGAAATGCTAGAAGTGTGGTAAAATAAGTATTATGAAAGAGACTATAGATATAGAAAGGTTGATAAAATTCAATCATCTGGTGAAGAAAATTCTATAGAAAAGAAAACCACAAATGAAGATTTATGGGACTTATTCTTAGTTGCAGCGTGCTCAAGTGAATGCCATGACTCATGGGTAATTGATTCAAGTGTTTCCTTTCATATGAATCCTCATAGAGATGGGTTCTATGAATGTGATAATATAAATGGAGGTGAAGTATTATTGGGAGACAATTTGACATATAAAATAATAGGTCAAGTAAGAGTCAAGTTGAGGTTAAAATATAGAAGAATTAAAACCCTTCCTAGTGTGTTGTATTTCATGTTTGGCAAGGAATCTGATATCCATGAGTAAGATGAATGACATGGGTGTGACTATCAAGTTCAATAATGATAGTTGCAAGATGGTTCATGGATTCATGGTGTTGGCAAGGGGATTTCATATAGAAACTTTATTCAAACTTGAGGCTAGAACTATGAGTATTAATTACAATAATTCTTCACTTGTAGAGGAAAATAATAAGGTAGAAGTGACTCTGACTATTCTTGTAGTGAAGATAATGTTATGGCATCAATTTTTGGACTTTGATAGTCTTCATTAGCATATGTTTTGTTGTATTACGTAGCTAATGTTAGTCATGTTCTAGAATTGGTTGAGAGCATATAGGAGTTTAATTAGACTTAGTCTATGTTTAGGTTAAGCTATGTTGAGCAGGTTTTGTTATGAGAATAAGGTTGGCTACCTATGATTGTGCTATGTTCTGTTAGATCTCAGCACTATATATTGTAAATCAAATGCAAGCAATAATATAATTATTTGATTCACTCATTGTGGTATCATAGATATAAGGGAATACTTTTTTTTGGATTGCCCATCACTTGTGAGTTCAGTCCAGAGAGAAAAGAGCTACATTGAAGGTAATGTTTGTTTGATATGCAACTGATCTTCATGTGAGTCTGATGAGAGATGTCAAGCTGCACAGAATGGAGAACACTTGGAGATTACTACAATGTGATTTGTAGTAGTCAAGCACTGGAAAGTTCATCGTCAAAATATATTGGACTTCCACCTTGAATTCATGAGAGAGAACATTGCGTATACGAGGCGCTCAAAAATTTGCAATGTGAAAGTTGTAAAGTTTGATTGAAGAGTCAGGAAAAAGCATTGGAAGACATTATTGGAGACATCGTATAGATACATGATTATTTTTTGTAACTTGATCTTGAAAATATTTTTGCAGTGACATCGTGGTGTCTTGATTGGTCTGATTCTGCGTGCATGGTGTCTTGATTGGTGTGTATAAAATAAGGTTTAAAAAAAATCTCAAAGGATAGTTCATTGAAAGAGATCGTTCGAGAGGCACCATTGTCAATGCAATTCAGAGGCTACTATTGTAACTTGTAGTGATCTTAAGAAATAAAAGTATATACGAGTGACGTCTAAGATCATAAAGAAATGTGAAAATTGACCTGTAAATTTATGATTTGTTCGATATGCTAAGTGCACAATCCATGGAGATATGCATAATGATTTGGGCGATCCATGGAGTTCTACGTAACGATTTGGAAGATAATCACAACGAGAGTTCATTTGGAACATTTGGTTGTGGAAGAACATAACACTGTAGTCAAAAATGGATTTTTTTTTTTAATTGATGCACGATGTCTGTGCGTTAAGTCAAATGCTAGAGGAGAATTATTATTTTTGACTACTATCAAGACGTTGGAAAAAGTTGTGATTGGATATGTGCATTTGGAATGCTATAAAAGAGGATCATGTTGGTCTACAATAAGTGTGTGAAAAATAAAATTTGAAAACTGCATTGGAGAGGTGACCTGAGTTTGCTGTTATAAGGGGTAATAAATTTATTCTCATTTTGCTATGAGGAGGATTGAAATCCTACGCATTAGGAAGCTGTGAGGAGTGTCACATTTTGTTGTTTGATAAAATTTGTATTGAATACTTCAAAGTTTATTTTGTGATAAATATTTGAAAGGAAATGATGGGGGAGCCAAAATTTCTCACACCAAACTCTCAAAACTCTCAACCATGAGCCAAAATTTTGCTCACGCTAAATTCTCAATTCTCATTAAACAATTTAAACAAAACCAATTACAACACTAGCCTGCAGGCGTAGTTTTCTTTTCTTGATGCAAGCTACCTCACGTTCGGAGATCTGCCTATGCTCCTAGGAAGAATACAACTCTGGAAGAAAAACAGCCTCACAGGTCCAGAATGGCCCTCTTGCCTTCACGTCTGCAACTCTGTCTCGGCCATTTTTTGACCTTGGAAGAAAATAGCTCAAACAGGTCCAGAATGGCCCTCTGGCCTTCACGTCTACAACTCTGTCTTAGCCATTTCCAACCCCTTGTGCATGCCTTCGCTTCCCCTTTTAAAATCTTTGGTATGACTCTCTGTCTCTCTTATGCCTCCCATCGTCCTCTGGTCACGAAAATGTGACATGTCACGATATCATGACATTTCTCATCCCTTGCGCCTTCTTTCGTCCTCTTGTCGTGAAAATGCGACATGTCGCGATATCATGACACTTTTTCTCCTTAGCGCCTTATTTCATCCTTTTGTCGTGAAAATGCGACATGTTGCGATATCGTGACACTTTTTCTCCTTTGTGTCTTCTCTTGTCCATGGGTCGCGAAAATGCGACATGTCGCGATATCGCGACATCTTTCCTTTTTGCCTCCTCCTCGCCTTTTGGGTCACAAAATCGTGACATGTCGCGATATCGTGACATCTTGGCTCTACTTTCTCTCTCTCTGCTTCGGGTCATGAAAATGTGACATGTCGCAATATCGTGACAGTTTCCTTCCTTGCTTTCTTTCTGCTCCTTCGGTCACGATTTCACGACATGTCACGAAATCGTGACATTTTCTCCTCTGGCCTTTCTTGTCTTCTTTCGGTCACAATTTTGCGACATGTCGCGAAATCATGACATTTTTGCTCCGCGCCTCCTCTCTCTTCTTTCGGTCGTGATTTCATGACATGTCACGAAATCGTGACATTTTTGCTTTGCGCCTTCTCTCTCCTTCCTGAGTCACGAAAACATGACATGTCACGATATCGCGACGCTTTTCTCTATCGTGATATTGTGACATCAAGGCGAACACTTAGATTTTTTTTTGTTGAGGCAAGATTGCTCTGCTGCCACCGGATGCTCCTACATCAGACAACCAGGGTGGATTGAGAAGTGACTATTCTGTCACCTTCTTTTTCAACATCTCAATTCTTGCAAAATCTTCAACCTCAGCATGACTCTTTTCTCCTCGCTCAATCCCTCTTCACAACTCCTCTTGTAGGGCTTGCACTTGCCTCTGCAAAGCTCTAAAATCTTCTTCAGGTACCACATTTCTCCCACCACCATGGTTTCTTCATGGAGGCATTCTTCCTCGCTCTCTTCTCACAATATTTTCACAGATCCTGGTGTAAACTGCCTCACGTCCGGTGATCTGTTTACACACTCAGGAACCCTAAGCTCTTCCATAGATTCTGGTGCAAACTACCTCACTTTCGGTGGTCTATTTACATACTCAGGAAATCTCACTCTTCAACTGATCCTGGTGCAAACTGCCTCACTTTCGGTGATCTATTTACACACTCAGGAACTCTAAGCTTTTCAATTGATCCTGGTGCAAACTACCTCACTTTTGATGATCTGTTTACACGCTCAAGAACTCTAATCTCTTCAACTGATCTTGGTGCAAACTGCCTCACTTTCGGTAATTTGTTTACACACTCAGGAACTCCTGCTCTTCCACAGATCCTGGTGCAAACTACCTCACTTTTGATGATCTGTTTACACACTCAAGAACTTCCACTCTTCTACAGATCCTGATGCAAACTGCCTCATGTTCGATGATCTATTTACATGCTTAGGAACTCTCGCTCTTCCACAGATCCTGGTGCAAACTACCTCACTTTTGACGATCTGTTTACACACTCAAGAACTCCCGCTCTGATACCACTTGATGGGGGATCCAAAATTTCTCACCCCAAACTCTCAAAACTCTCAACCATGAGCCAAAATTTTGATCACACTAAATTCTCAATTCTCATTAAATAATTTAAATAAAACCAATTACAACACTAGCCCCCAGGCGTAGTTTTCTTTTCCTGATGCAAGCTACCTCACGTTCGGCGATCTTCCTGTGCTCCCAGGAATAATATAACTCTGGAAGAAAAATAGCCTCACAAGTCCAAAATGGCCCTCTTGCCTTCACATCTGCAACTCTGTCTCGACAATTTTTTGACCTTGGAAGAAAATAGCTCAAACAGGTCCAAAATGGCCCTCTGGCCTTCACGTCTGCAACTCTGTCTTAGCCGTTTCCAACCCCTTGTGCATGCCTTCGCTTCCCCTTTTAAAATATCTAGCATGACTCTCCGTCTCCCTTTTTTCTGATGCTTTCGTTTCATCTCCCGTGCCTCTTTGTTGTTCTGGCTTTCGAAACATTTCGACTCTTCATATTCATCTGCTTTCACTGCACCTTGGTGCCACGTGCTTGTCCAGTGCTGCCACTGTAAGTTTGGTCCACCTGTCAACCATTGATGATGTTCGACATACCATCGCTCGACCGTTTCCTCTGTAATAGCTCCTGTAACTATTTGCGCTTTCTTTTCTTTTGTTTGGTCACAAAAATGTGACATGTCGTGATATCGTGACACTTTCAACTTCCCTACCTTCCTACCCTCTTCAAGTCACAAAAATGCGACATGTCACGATATCATGACACCTTTGGCTTCTCCACCTTCCTGTCCTCTTCGAGTCGTGAAAATGCGACATGTCGTGATATCGTGACACTTTCGGCTCCTCTGCCTTCCTGCTTTCCTCGAGTCATGAAAATGTGACATGTGATATCGTGACACTTTTGGCTTCTCTGCCTTCCTGTCCTATTCGGGTTGTGAAAATGCGACATGTCGCGATATCGTGACACTTTTGGCTTCTCTGCCTTCCTGTCCTGTTCGGGTCATGAAAATGCGACATGTCGCGATATCATGAAACTTTTGCTTTTTGGCCTTCCTGCCTTTCTCGAGTTGCGAAAATGCGACATGTCGCGATATTGTGACACTTTTGGCTTCTCTGCCTTCCTGTCCTATTCGGGTGGTGAAAATGCGACATGTCGCGATATCACAACACTTTTGATTTTTGGTTTTCCTGCCTTTCTCGAGTCACAAAAATGTGACATGTCACGATATCGCGACACTTCTTCTCTCTTGCGCCTCCCATCGTCTTCTGGTCGTGAAAATGTGACATGTCACGATATCGCGACATTTCTCCTCCCTTACGCCTTCTTTCATCCTTTTGTCGCAAAAATGTGACATGTCGCGATATCGTGACACTTCTCCTCCCTTGCACCTTCTTTCGTCCTCTTGTCACGAAAATACGACATGTCGCGATATCGCGACACTTTTCTCTCTTGCGCCTCCCATCGTCCTCTGGCGTGAAAATGTGACATGTCACGATATCGTGACATTTCTCATCCCTTGCGCCTTCTTTCGTCCTCTTGTCATGAAAATGCGACATGTCGTGATATCACGACACTTTTTCTCCTTAGCGCCTTCTTTCGTCCTTTTGTCGCGAAAATGCGACATGTCGCGATATCGCGACACTTTTTCTCCTTTGCGTCTTCTCTCGTCCATGGGTCACAAAAATGCGACATGTCACGATATCGCGACATCTTTCCTTTCTGCCTCCTCCTTGCCTTTTGGGTCGCGAAATCATGACATGTCATGATATCGCGACATCTTGGCTCTGCTTTCTCTCTCTCTGCTTTGGGTCAAATGCGAAAACGCGACAGTTTCCTTCCTTGATTTCTTTCTGCTCCTTCGGTTGCGATTTCACGACATGTCGTGAAATCACGACATTTTCTGCTCTGGCCTTTCCTATCTTCTTTCGGTCACAATTTCGTGACATGTCGCGAAATCATGACATTTTTGCTCCGTGCCTCCTCTCTCTTCTTTCGGTCGCGATTTTGCGACATGTCACGAAATCGTGACATTTTTGCTCCGCGCCTTCTCTCTCCTTCTTGAGTCACGAAAAAGACATGTCGCGACATCGTGACACTTTTCTCTATCGCAATATCGCGACATCAAGGCGAACACTTAGAAATTTTTTTGTTGAGGCAAGATTGCTCTGCTGCCACCGGATGCTCCTGCATCAGGAAAGTAGCACTAAAATTTTTAAAAGCTTTATGAAACAGCAGATGTACTGTTTCAAATAATACACCAAGAGGAGTCTATTTGTTGTTGTGTTTTGCAAGTAAAACAGAGATATTGGTTGTTGATTGTTATTGTTTGGTGCAAGTAAATAAGGGAGTTGCAGGTCTATTGACAAATAGTAGGCAAAAAATAGAGAGGTATTTTGTAGTTTGTTTTTTTTGTTGCTCATTTTGAGAACAGAGAAATAGTTTAATGTTTGCCAATAACAATCTTCCCATTACTGAATTTAATGGGTTAGATTATGAGTATTGGTCTATCAATATAAATACCTTGTTAGAATAAATATTTGTTCTCTTAAGTTCTACTAGGATAGTCTTACTTGAGTTACCACTCTTCCATGATTCAGGTGAACTCTCATTTTAGACTAGTTTATATTTGTTCAGTTGTTGTAATCCAATGGCTCACATTGATCAACTTTGCTATTTATACAAAGTTGATCCCATGGAATAATCAATCAGTTCTTGATATTTTCAAGTAATGTTTTACATATATAGTTTCATGCTTTCAATATTGTTTCTCAATATCTCAACATGGTATCAAAGTAGGATTAGATTTTGTGAGCATTCAAGTTTTTTTAAGATCTGGTTTAGCTTGTCCTTTTTTTTGAAAAAGTTTCTTTTACTAAATTAATTCATTTGGAAGTTGTAGGGTAGTCAATTCTTTGATCTATCATCTTGTGCCTTTTTTTAGCAATGAATTTGTTTGTCTTTCAACAAAATATAGATCATTATTTGAATTTATTTTGCTTATGGTATGTGGTATCCTATTGGAAGCAGATAATATTCATGGTTTATAGCTTGCTGGAGACCTCAAGGAGTAATTTTAAGTAGTGTGGCCAATATTGCATCTCATCTAACTAAAAGTATTTGTGTGCAAATAGGTTATGAGCTATTCTTTTTATGTAGCATGGTTTTCTGTTGCAAGCAAGATTGATCTCGTATGTTGTTCCTCATAGCCATATAGATCTATTTTGTTGGTTGCTCATCTTACCTATCATTTGGTGTGTCTGTTTCCTGGTGATACCATCATTGAAATAATTGAACTTGTTTTTTTGACTCATAAATTTCTATTTCCAATTCCTATCTACAAGTCTAATGTTTGAGTACATAAATTTATTTATTTTTTATGAGAACATCAAAAAATTTCATGTCACAAATGCATAGTGCAGTGTCTTTCTTGGTGAACATGCAGTAAAAATCTCATACGACCCAAATTGAGGATGTTGGGTGAGGACACATGATAAGGACTACATAGGGCATGTTGACAGGTAACATGAGACCAGATCTTATCGCTTCTCTGGAACTAAGTGAATGAGCCACAATTACCTTCGCATCCTCTATTGTTATCAGTGAGCTTCATCTTATTGAGTCAAATTAAGTCTTCAGTGAGTTCACAACATGGAAAAGTGATGCAGGAGGAATCAACTTAAGTCTTCGGTGGGTTAATATTTTTTTATCCTCATTTTAAAAATACCTCGGTGCACATATAATAGTCAAATTCTCTCCACGCATAAAATCACTCACCATAGCCCCTTTTATTCTCTTTGTTAGATCATTGTAAGATCCAAAGGGAATTATTATAGCCTTTGTTAGCTCTCCATTTCCTGAGATTCTTGATATCCATTGGCGGGATATCCTTAAGACAACTTGCTATCCATTGGCAGGATTCATCTATTTATTCCTCTTCTTTGGATACACTGAAATATTCTCGATTTTCATCATTGTTATCATCTATATTGCTGAGAAGCCTCACTAAAATTTGTTGTGCAAGATTTGAACTTGCTATTTTCTGCACTAAGGATTCATTACGAGCGCTAGCACTATGGATATTTTGACTTCGTTAGCCCATTATTTGTATCTCTTATGACATGTGTTTTTTAGAGGAGTGCACATTCTACTGCTTTGGGCATCGTAAAATGTGCAAAGACAACATGGTTTCTTTGGACTTGTCAGCTTCGAAATAATCACCTGCTCCACTGATTGCTCTTTTGCAACAATATTTAGATGTACAGGTTTCGATGTCTACAGCACCAAGCGCATCATGATCCTCGCTGTAATTTTTTGAGGCACACCACTCTTTTGCTGCCCAACATCAATTTCTATTGTAGGTTAAAGGTCACCGCTATATTCCAATCTACATCTCAAGTGTTAGTGGACCCGCTTTCTTTCAACTATACTTTACATCACCTACAAAAATGGAAAGTTTTATATAATCTAACTATTCAATGTGGATTAAATTTCTCTCTTCATTTACATTGTTTTAACTCTGAGAAGTAAAAAAAGTGAATCACTTTTCTTAATTCTTAAAATTTTCCTATTCTTATAGCCTATAGGCTAAATATTAGCATTTATAAAAGGCTTTCAATTTTTACTCCTTATTTTAATGTGGTACTGTTTTTATTTTGTGAGAAGCATTGTAACCTTGCATCAAATTTTTTACTCCTCTCACTATTCTCTTGAGCCTATTCCATAAAGGCTATCAAAGAGTGAAAGAGTCCAATTGTAATTTCATAAATACAAATTTTTTTTTGGGGGGTTTGGTGCTGCTTCTTGCACCTATTTTCTGCCTTGGATCAAGGGGGATGTGTTATTTTTCATTGGTGCCTCATAGCTGAAATGTTTTTCTGGATATTTCTGCATTCAATGGGGTAATTGCTTCTACTGCATTATTTTTATGGGTAGTTATTGGAGGTGATTATTATGATATATAGTTGGTGGAGTCATTTTGTGGCACTTGGTGTTTGTTGCTTGCATCTCATTCTTTGAGCATCTTCTACATGTTATGGTTGCTAACATATTTGAAAATATATACAAGCAAGCAAACATATACAAGCATCTTCAAAATTTAGCACAATTTTGGAAAAATCTAAAAACAAGCATCTCACTTTAATAATCACCTATGTTCCACATATCATTCTTCTCATATACCTATATTCTCCCTCACGTAATGGCGGGTCATTGAGAATTTCAATATAAAGGTCTGGCAGATTATTCTTGTTTCAAATTGTCTATGTTCCATGTATAATTCTCCTCATATACTTATATTTTCCCTCACATAAGGGTGGGTGTATTTAAGAGATCAATATAATAGTCTACTACTGCTACTTCTTGCTAAATTGTAGACTACTGTATGATTCAAAAATGGGTTTTCTACTACTGCTACTTCTTGCTAAATTGTTTCTGGACAATCCTTCTTTGGAAGAGGGTTAGCAATCTTCTCTCTAGGCAACATGAGTTCACTCAATTCAATTGAACCACTCACCCCTCATAACTATCACACATGGAAAACCATGATATTAAATCTTATAACTCAAAAATGTCTCACGCATTTTTTTGAAGAATAACAACCTACATTTGAAAAAGAATATGAAATATTTGTTCATAAAGGAAAGATGTATGAATAAATGGGTATTATAACCACAAATGTAAGTGAAAGCTTATGGTTTCACATATTTGAATGTAAAAATCCATTTGAGAGTTGGAAAAAACTTAAAAACTTGTTTGGTAAAGTGGATCAAATAAGATCAATGCAGCTAGAAGCGGAGTTAACAGCTCTATCTCCTGAAGACTTCAGCACTGTTGTTGATTTCCTCACCAAATTCAAGGACCTCCTCACTCAATTAAAATATAGTGGCAAGAATAAAATATAATAAGAATACATCTATCTTATTATTTCAAAATTAAATGGAGAATTTAATATTTTTGTAACCACATTTTTGTCTACAAAATATGCACTTGGTACAAATTTTAAAATGCCCGCTTTAGAGGAGTTTTGTGATAGGCTAACTAGAGAGGAGATGAAACTTTCAAAATATGAGACCTCTCCCTCCTCCTCAAAAGCCTTAGTAGCTTCCAACTTCAAACACAAATTCAAAAAGAAAGACAAAGCACCTATAACGTGTATTCATTGCAAGAAAGATGGACATTCTGTGAGCAAATATTAGAAAAGACTACAATAGCTTGAGGTAACAATGAAATATCACAAAATAGACATCAAAAAAAACATTGGAAAGGACCTAAATTTTCAAGGTAAAGCTTCTAATATTTCATCAAAATATTGGGTTCTAGATTCAAGAGAAACCCATAATATGACATCTTCAAAAGAGTCATCTACTTCTCTCTTGTCAAGCACCACTTGCAGCATTAAAGTTGGTGACTCATAATGTATCCCTGTCAAAGGAAAAGGTGACATAACCATTGATGGTGGTCATATAAATAATGTTCTCTATGTCCCTAATATTACTACAAATCTTCTCTCTATCTATTAGATTTGTACTTTTGCAAAGGGTAAAATAGTTCTATTTTCACCAACAGGAGTTGAGATAAGATACTTTCAATAACCCTACTCCCTCATAGAAAAATGTGACATTGATAATAAAACTCACCTATTTCACGTCAAGGGATTAATATATTCATATAGATCCTCCTGTTTTGTTGCTCATGGAGACCTTGAAAGCAAAATTTGGCATGAAAGGTTTGGACATCTCAGTTATAGCTATTTAAGGGAATTAAGTACTCATGAAATGGTAACAGGGTTACCAAAAGTCTCTTCTATTTATGGATTATATCTTGGATGTGCTCTTGGTAAACAACATCAAGATCCTTTTCACCCAAGTAGTTCACAAAAAGCTTCATCTCCTATATATTTAATCCATAGTGACTTAATGGTCTTCCCGAAGCCTTATTTCAAAGAATAAAAATATGCCTTAACCTTCATTGATGATTTTTCAAGAAGAACTTGGGTCTAGTTTTTAAAATACAAAAGTGACGTTCTATCCCACTTCAAGAGTTTCAAGACCTTGGTTGAAAATCTGGCCACATGAAAAATAAAGCAGATCCACACTGATAATGGGGGGAATACTTCAGCAATGAGTTCTCCAAATTTCTCTCAACTCATGGCATAATTCATCAACATCCAGTCTCCCATAATCCATAGAAAAATGTCTTAGTAGAAAGGAAAAATAGATCTTTGAATGAAATGGTAAACTGCATGCTAAAATCAAGGGATATTCCAGCAGTTTTTTAGGTTGAGGCAATTAACTGTGCAAATTACGTACAAAACCACACACATCATAAAGATCTTAATCATTTAACTCTCGAGGAAGCATGGACTGGCTCAAAACTTGATGTATATTTTTTTTGAGTTTTTGGGTGTACTGCATGGGCCCACATCCCAAAGAAAAAGAGAAAGGCTCTAGACAAAAAAAGCAAGCAACTTATCTTTGTTGGTTATTGTGAGGATATGAAAGCCTACAGGCTCCTTGATCCTATCACTCATGAGGTATTTTTTCACATAAATGTTCAATTTTATAAAGCATTCCCTTCTAAATATCCTCATTCATCTTCTACCAACATTAACTCCCTTGAGCCATAACCTCTTTTTGAGCCCCAATATGATGAATAACCCATCCTTGAGATAAATGATCAAAATGAAGATCTTATACTTCAAACACCAACTCAAAGTACTACCATACCCATTACTCCTTCCACAATGCCAAAATAGGCATGCACCATTGTTCAAGAGGCCACTCCTTACATCCAAAATCGTTCATCATCCATATTAAGAAACTCCATGGGTTCTGGTATTGTCTGTCAGTCCATTTCCATAGATCCTCAATCCTTCAAAGAAGCAACTTGTATAAAATAATGGGATAATGCCATGGAGATGAATTTTCTTCCTTAATAAAAAAAAAAACTTGGGATCTAGTCCCTCTACCTAAAGGGATAAAATGGGTTCGCTATCAATGGATTTACAAAACTAAGTATGCACCTGATGGAAAAATTGACAAACACAAAGCTCACTTTGTAGCTAAATATTTTTTAGAAATTGAAGGCATAGATTATTCTGAAACCTTTGCACCAGTTGCAAAAATGGATTTTGTTAGGTTGGTTCTAGAACTTGTTGCTTTCCAAAAATGGCCAATTTTTCAAATGGATGTTAAAAGTGCTTTCTTGCATGGTGACTTAAAAGAGTAAATATTCATGGAACAACCTTTTGGATTTATTCAATACTCCTCCCTTGTTTGTAGACTAAGGAAATCTCTCTATGGTCTCAAACAAGCTCCTAGAGATTGGTATGAAAAAATGGACTCCTTCCTTCTTTCCTCAATTTTTTCTCATTGTGAGTCTGATGCAACAGTCTACATCTGGAGGGATGAAAAACACATCACCATACTTATTCTCTATGTTGATGATCTACTACTCACTGGTAGTGCTATTTCTCACATTCATACTATCAAAGAGTCTATTTCTAAGAAATTTAAGATGGCTGATTTGGGTTTGGCTCATTACTTCCTTGGGTTTTAGATAACTCAAACAAATACTATAATTTCAATGTGTTAATAGAAATATACTCTATATCTTCTTCAACGATTTAAGATGATTGATTGCAAGCCTTATTCCACACCTTTTTAGTCTAGAGTCACTCTAACTACTTCCTGCAAGTCCCCTTTATGTGATGCTACTCTCTACAAATAGCTTGTAGGAAGTCTATTATACCTCACTCATACTCACCTAGATATTTCATATGTTGTTGGATTAATATCCAGATTCTCACATCAACCTCATTTCAGCCTTTGGTAAGGAACAAAGAGAATACTCTGCTACTTACAGGGAAAAACTCACTTTGGGATTTTATTTGAGGGTGTATCCATGGATATCATTGGTTACATAGACTCTGATTGGGAAGGTTCAGTTGAAGACAAATTTTCCATCTCTGGCTATGTTTTTTGTCTTAGTTCTTCACATATTTCTTGGTCATGTAAAAAACAAGCAATAGCACTATCATCTACAAAGGCAGAATACAGGGCAACAATTTTTGCCACTCAGGAAGCTCTTTGGATTTGTTAGATAATGAAGAAATTTGATTTTTTTCATGACCAACCTATTACCCTTTGGTGTGAAAATCAAAGCATAATTCATATTTTCCACAATCCATTTGAGCATCAATGCACAAAGCACACTAAGATTCACATGCACTTCATTTGGTAATATATTCAGTCAGGGGATCTAAACTTGGAGTACATTCCCACAGAAAATCAAATTGTAGACATATTAACTAAATCCTTTCCTTCTCTGCGTTACATTCAGTTACAAGAGAAACTTGGGGTTATGCAGTTGCATTAGAAGGGTACAAAGAAGTTTTCACATCTCTCTTATTCTTATTGTTATTTTTCTTCTTGGAAGATGGTTTTTTCCCATGTGGTTTTTTCACCATCTCTCCTATATGTAAGTAGATGTACATGAGTACTTAATACGGACATATTTCTTGGACTCATTTTTTGGTGTTCAATAGAGGATAATATTCGCCATCCAAAGACATGCCTCTTCTTCTTCTTCTTCTTTAAAGATTGTCTTTTCCCATGTGGTTTTTTTACCATCTCTTCTATAGAATTCATTATACATGAGTACCTCATCAAGCCTTGTTGTCGGGACTCATATCCTATTGTTATATTCACCCCTAGTATCACTTAATGATGGGTGTTAGAATAAATCTTTGTTATCTTAAGTTCTACTAGGATAGTCTTACTTGAGTTACCACTCTTCCATGAGTCATATGAACTCTCAGTTTAGACTAGTTCAAATTTATTGAGTTGTTGTAATCCAACGTCTCACATTGATCAACTTTGCTATTTATACAAAGTTGATACCATGGAGTAATCAATCATTTCTTGATATTTTTAAGTAATTATTTGCATATCTATTTTCTTGCTTACTCATTGGCAAAGGGCTATGTGATATAGTCGAGGAAGGCTACACTGAACTAGTAGATTGGACTGTTTTAAGTGCAGTAAATAAAACTAGAAAGAAGGATGCCCAAAAGAATAATTTGTTTTCCCTCTACCATCTTCAAGTAGCTTTGGAGAAAAGCATATTTCCAAGGATTATTTCTTGTTTAACTTCCCAAGATGCATGGGGTGCCTTGAAATATGGCTATCAAGGGAGTAATCAAGTGAAGCAAGTGAGGCTTCAAACCTTGAAGAGAGATTTTGAGAATATCAAAATGCAAGATGATGAAAAAGTAGGTGATTATTGTGTGAGAGTGAAAGCCATTGTAAAAAAAATGCAGACCCATGCAATCATAAGTGGAATCATAAGTGGAGTTTTTGATTAAGGAAGAAAACTGAAGTGGTTGTGAAGAAAGTGTTGAGAACACTTCTTCATAAGTGGAATCATATTGCAATCATTATTGAGGAGTCTAAATAATTATCTACTCTAACTTTTTATGCACTAATTGATTCTTTGATATCTCATGAAGAGAGACTATAGGGTTCTCCTTCATCAAGCTTTGGAGGTGATGAAAAAACATTCTCATACAAGGAATGTGAGTCTTATGGAAGAGGACAAGGAAGAGACCAAGGAAGAGGATAAGGAAGAGGCTAAAGGAGAGGTAAATGAATAGGTAGATCAAAAGGTGACAACCAAGGAAGAGTAAGAGAAAGTGATAAATCAGAGAAATCTTGTTACAATTATGGTAAGCTTGGTCACTTTGCTAAAGATTGTTGGTCCAAGACTTATCAAGAAGGTAGAGGTCAATATGGAAACTATGGAGAAGAGGAAGGAGCTTCTTCAAATTTATTCCTCACATATGGAAAATCAGATCAAAACCTTAATGAAACTTAGATTTTGGATACTGGTTTCTCAAATCATATGAGTGGTAAAGAAGAGCTATTTGCTAAAATTGATTCCACCTACAAGTCAAATATCAAATTGGGATATGACAAGGCACTACAATTTGAAGGCATGGTAGCCATGGAGGTTCCAAAAAAATAAGGTACAAAGAAGGTTAACAATATCTAGTACACTCCTAAACTCCAACATAATTTTCTTAGTGTTGGACAAATCATTTAAAATAAATATAAACTTGTTTTGAAGATGGAAAATGTTTAATTTTTAACAAAAATAATTGTAATAGAGTTGTCACAAATGTACCTATGACAAATAATAGGTTATTTCCTCTTAAGTTTTAGGAACAAGGAGGTGCTCAACTTGCTAGTGTAGTAATAGAAAATCCAAGTGTGCTTTGGTACTTGAGATATAATCATCTTAATTTTGTAAGCTTAAAGTTGTTGAATTCGGTGAGTGGACTACCAAGAGTTGAAGAGCACAAGGAAGTGTATGAAGGATGTTTTTTAGGAAAAAACTCAAGAACAAAGTTTCCAAGAGGACAAGCATGGAGAGCAAGCCATCCACTACAATTGGTACATCCGGAAATTTGTGGTCCAATGCATACCAAAATCTTGGGTGATAATTCTTACTTCTCACTTTAATTGATGATTTCTCTAGAATGTGTGGGATTTATTTTTTGAAAACTAATATGAAGCTTTTAAATGTTTTAAGTATTTCAAAAATAATGTAGAGAATCAAAGTGAGTATGTTGTAAAAATATTAAGGATTGATAGACGAGGGGAGTTTTGTTCAAATGCATTTCTCAAATTTTGTAAAGATTGTGGGATCAAAAGGCAATTAACTACTGCCTACAACTCACAAAAAAATAGTGTGGCTAAAATGAAGAATCGCACTATTGTAGAGATGGATTGATTAATGCTTCAAACAAAGAAACCTAGTAACATGTATTGGGTTGATGTTGTTAGGACAAGTGTTTACATTTTGAATAGGAGTCCCACTTCTAGTTTAGATGGGATAAATCCATATGAGGGATGGTATGAAAAAATTCCTAAAGTAAAGCACTTCAAAGTTTTTGGTTGTCTTGCATATGCACACATTCCTGATGAGACGAGAAAGAAACTTGACCCCAAAAGTCAAGCATGTATTTTCATTGGGTATTGTGAGTCTTCAAAAGCATATAGACTCTACAATACAAAAACATGTAAAGTTGTAATTTTTAGGGATGTGATTTTTAATGAAGGGGGAGTATGGGATCATCAAAAAAAATTTGATTATGGATCTCAAGATGCAAGCTCCTCTCAAGTGCAGCTCATTAATAAAATCAGCACTGGAAATCTTCCTCCAAAGAAGAGCTCTACTCCAACAAGTGCAATAAGTGCTACTCCAAATTTTTCTCCAAAAATATTAGCAAGTTCTTCTCCAATGCCAATGGAGATAGATTCACCATCAAGAGGTAAGATAACACTTCAGTACCATCCCTCCTACCAAATGTTGGATAAGAATTTTCAAAAAATATACACTAGAAGTCAAGCTAGTGAGATGAATGAAGTTTTGAAAAGACTTGAAAATTTACACATGCATGGTGATAAAGACTCCCAAGAGCCTAAGGGAGATGTTGTAAACTATGATTTAATGAATAGTGTATATCTAGATCCATCTAGTTATAAAAAAGAATGTTCTCATGATATATGGCAACACGCCATGAAAGAGGAAATGACCTCTATAAAAAATAATGATACATGGGATCTAGTGGAGCTTCCTAAAGGCAAGAAATATGTTGGATGTAAATGGGTCTATAATACCAAGTTCAATGCTTATGGGAGAATTGAAATACACAAGGCAAGGCTAGTAGTAAAAGGGTTTACTCAAAAGTATGGGATTGACTATGAGGAAACCTTTGCTCCTGTTGCTAGACAAGAGACCACTAGACTAGTAATTTCTTTGGCTGCCCACAAAGGGTGGAAAATTAAACACATGGATGTTAAGAGTACCTTTCTCGATGGTTACTTGAATGAAGAGGTTTTTGTGCAACAACCTCAAGTCTTTTAATAACAAGGTAAGGAGAAACTTGTCTACAAATTGAAGAAAACATGTATGGCCTAAAGCAAGCACAAGAGCATGGTACTCAAACATTAATGGATACTTTCATAAGTATGGATTCACTAGGAGCAAAAGTGAACCTACTATCTACTACATGAAACAAGGTAAATACATTATCATTGTGTGATTATATGTGGATGATCTAATATTCATGGGTAGTAGTGATAAAATGAATGAGGAGTTCAAACACTCCATGATGAAAGAGTTTGAAATGAAGGATCTAGGTCTGATGCATTACTTCCTAGGAATGGAGGTTTGTAAAACAAGAAAAGGGATCTTCATATGTCAACACAAATATACTCAAGATATGATCAATAAATTTTCTATGGAGCAATGCAAGTCTGTTGCAACTTCAATAGGTCATGGGATCCAATCAAGCAAAGAATATGGAGCACCAAAAGTTGACATGACCACTTACAAGACCATGGTTGGGAGTCTAATGTTCCTCACCAACATAAGGTTGGATATTCAATATGATGTTTCTCTAGTATCAATGTATATGACTAATCCATCTGAACTTTATCTACAAGAAAATAAAATAATTTTGAGATATGTAAAGGTTACATTGGATTATGGGATCCATTACCACAAAAATGATGATGTAAAATTATTTGGCTTTAGTGATAGTGATTGGGGTAGCAATATAGATTATAGAAAATCTACTTTAGGGAATTGTTTTAGTCTTGGGTTAGGACTAATTAAATTGAGTTATAAAAAGTAAACGATTGTAGCACTATCATATACTGAGTCTGAGTACGTAGCAATCATAAATGCTAGTACCCAAGCCTTATGGTTGAGAAAAGTACTTGAAGAAATAGGTGAAATAAAAAATGATCCTACCATATTGTATTGTGACAATATGAGTGCCATTCAATTGGCACATAATCCTATCCACCATAAGAGGTCCAAGCACTTTGACATGAAGTATCACTTCATTAGAGACATGGTGGAGAAACAGATGGTTGAACTTCGACATTGCAACACTTTGGATAACATAGTGGACATCTTCACCAAAGGGGTTGCTAAAGCACAATATATAAAGTTGAGAGACTATCTTCTCAGCCCTCTCAAATTTAATGGGGATAATGTTAGACTTTGATAGTATTCATTAGCATATATTTTGTCGAATTACATATCTAATGTTAGTCATGTTATAGAATTGGTTGATAGCATATAGGATTTTAATTATGAAGAACACAAACTTATACTGATAGGGGGGTGCACAATATAAGAGTACTTTTTACTTTTATTTCCAAATCAATATTATGCAGTGTATAGATAGTAGTATCAATAACAGTAATAAAATCAACGCACAAAACACCATACACAATAGAGACACCACAATTTACGTGGTTCACCCAATGTGGGTTACTCCACGGAGAAAATATTTCACTTAAATTTTCTCAATCAATATCTTGGGAATCCTTCCCAATTACAATGTTTATGGACCTTTATCCAAAGAATATGTTGATCTCCTAAATTTGGTTCATAGATCTCTATCCATAGGAGAACTTCTTATCCTCTGCTTTTATTGGTGATCCTCTAGAAGACTACTACCTCCATTGCAATGGATTGTGGATATCTCTCCACTAAAGACTCTTATCCCCACTCAAAAGACCTGTCCTCATTGCCCTGGTTGATGTATCTCTATCCACTAGAGACTATTGTCATATCTACTCTATCACCCCCAAAACTTTATCTCAATTATATACTAAAAATACTCCAGTTGTTCTAGTACAGTTCTGCTCAACTCTTGCACTAAACACAGTCCAGTCGGTCTAGCACAAGTCTACTCAACAAGCTCACTCAAATCTACACTAAACATAGTCCATTCGGTCTAGCACAAATCTTCTCAATATCTATAGCTTATCTGGCACAAAACTGTACTCAAATATACACCAAGCTTTGCTCTCAAATCTACACTAAACATAGTCCAGTCGGTCTAGCACAAATCTATCCTCGATCTCTGTTCTCAAGCCTTAAATCAAAGCTTGACTCAAACTTTGCTAGATCTACCCCAAATCTTAACTCAAGGTTTGAAAAAATCAATCAACTCTACTCTCAAGTCTTCTCAAAGACTTATCTCAAATATGTATTGTAAGCTTCCACAAAATATCACACCAATCTATCCACAAGTCCTCTCTATAACTTGCTCAAATCTGCTCTACAAGTCCTCTCTAGAACTTGCTCAAATCTGCTCTACAAGTCCTCTATAGAACTTGTTCAAATATACTCAATAAGTCCTCTCTAGGACTTAACCAAATTTGTATTTTAAGCTTCCATATAAGCTCACACAAAATTAGTCCACAAGTCTTCTCAAAGACTTGCCTCAAATTTGTTTAACAAGTCCACACAGAACTTTTCCAAACTCATAGAAACATATAGAAAATTGTTAGAGACTCAATATGTTCTATACTCAAAGATAAATCACTTCCTTAACTCAAATCAATCTCATAGAAGCATAAAGAGAATTTTTAGAGTCTCAGTATGTTCTATACTCAAAGCTCAATCACTTTCTGAACCCAAATCAATCTCATAGAAGCATAAAGAGAATTTTTAGAGACTCAATATGTTCTATATTTCAAAGCTCAATATCTTTCTCAAATCAAATCAGAATATAGGATAGTTTGTTTTATGGAACTTGAACAATCACTTCTTACATCCACTTGATCAAATCTACTCAACCAATCACTCAAGAAAAAATCCTTTCTCATAACCCTAGTCCAAGCATGTAATCACCAACTCAAAATGTTTCCAACAATAATCAACAACAAATCTCACATAACAATGATACTCATGATCTTTCCAAAACCTAGTTCAAGTTCTTTGCACAACAACTCACTTCAAAAACAATGCTCATAAAACAATCTTCACATAACAATGATACTCATGTTCTTTTCAAAAACCTAATTCAAATTCTTCACACAACCAATGGCATCAACAACAATTCTTATCAAACGAGGTTTAAATCACAACTTTCAATTTCAAAAAACCTTGAAGCATTTAACTCAAACAATTTTGAAAAGGAAACCCTAATAAAATTCTTTTCACTCCAAACTTTATTTTCTAGAATGCCAATAAACCAACTCAATCAAATAAGAATTTTCCCATACCTTTTTGCTTGAAAAGGAGTTGATCTCACAAATATGCCATACTCACAATTACTTCTTTGCCAATCTCAATAAGGGTTAGAAGATAATTTTCTCAATAAAATATATCACAAAAATAATATCAAAATTACACCTTATCACTCCAACTTAATTAATAATCAAAACCCTCACAATAATAATAAAAAATCTTTATTCAATTTAACACAATACCCAAAAGTCTTAATCCTCCAATATACCAATATAGCAACTTAAGACTTTATTAAAAACTAACACCAGAAATATTCTTATAACTCCAAGTAATAATTCTCAATTACCACCACTTATTTACTAAGAAAATACTTCTAAATAATTTCCACAAAATAATCCTTATACCTCCCTGTTGGGCACTGAATTGCACCAAGTTTTCACTTAGTACTGCAGCTGTCTATCTTCCTACTTTCTGTCCAGGCTTACACCCAAAAGCTACAGCTCAGCACTCAACATTGGATGGACCATAATAGGAGTTTCCAATCCAACCTCCAGAGTAGGTTGGTTCCCTGTCAACTTAGCAAGTTGTTGACACAATTATGCTCACATAGGGTTTGTAGTTTAGGGTAAGATAAGGTTAGGGTTAGAGAGATGTAGATAATAGTGGATGGATAGGTTAACAACATTGCACTACCATAAAAAGCTCCCAAAAAACCATACTAAGGACATACATTCAGATCAACCTTTATCTCAGAATAGATCGTTTCATATATTAAGCACAACAGAGAAATGTTGTAGTAAGCAATTTCAATATCCAGGGAATGATAATCCAAATAACAGAATTCACCAAACACTTAGATTTTATAGAAATATACTTCCTAACCACATAGAATGAATTCAAAAGTAGATTTCAATTACTTATAATAGCTAGTAATCCAAAATAGGCACAAACTAACCATCTAAGTATTTACAGAAATGCAACTTGTGAAATCTGAACCTCTGACATTAAATATGAGAACGTGAACTTGAGTTGAAGATCAATGTATTGCTCCTTTCATTTAGCTCTTCAGGAATATTTACAATGGTATAGGCAAACATGCTAGAGCTGACCCTTCAAAATGAGGGTTCAACCTCTACTTATAGTTTTCTTATTACAATAATCAAGAAACAATACACATAATCTTGTTACAATAGTACAACAAAGATCTTAGATGGCATCAACTCATTGGTTCGTCCTCCGAGAAATCCGTTGAAATAAAATCTGCCATGATATCTCGGGGTCTGCAACTTGCTGATCATTCAGTGGAATTGAAGCTCAGGTGTTAAATATCACGTATTTCCATTGATCCTTATTGGTAGTGAATTACCATCATCGATCTGTAACCGCCTCTGGTTTTATCTTATAAATCCTTGATGCTTCATCTCCCGATGACTGTTACAATTTTGATACAAAAATGTCTTTAAAATAACCAAGATTTTGCAGCTTAACCTCAACTTTCGATCTTCATCATCACATGATTTAGATTAAATCTAGCATAAGCTAAATGCCATTCTGCTTTAAAAATTATGACATCCTCTTTCTTATTAGAAATAGCAGAATCTCCAATCTGGACCTCTGAACCTCAAATCCACTCCGATATATTAATATTTAGTATTATATCTTTCAATCTGGGTTTGGATCTAGTCATGTACTTCTTCTATCATGAATTCACACTTTCATTATTCCACCACCCCATATTATCTTCATTATGAAAAGGGAAGACTTGTTCATTCTGGAATCGCCATTCTACACTTTTCTGTTGCTGACATCATCATCTCTTAGGAACTTTTGCAGATTTGAAATTTTTCTTCATCCCAAAGTCGAAAATAAAAAGGATATTCTCAAAATCATCATTCTACACTTTTCCACTGCTAACATCATCATCTCTTAGAAACTTTTGTGGATTTAAGATCTCTCTTCATTCCAGAGCCAGAGTAAAGTCACCCAGAATCACTCCAAACAAGAAAACTTGACTAACTGTTGAGTGGATTCATATCTTCTGACCTGGTTTTGGATAAAAACATACTGCAAGGTTTTTGGAATGATGATTTTATCACTTGGTCAAATTTGTACAAAATTTTACTAAGTATGTGGCCATTTTGGTCCTACATTCTAGCACCTCCCGGGTGGATTTTCTTGCAAAGCCAATCAAATCTAGAGTCTTATCCATTGGGTATTAGGAGTTAAAACAAGAATTATCTTTAAATATATATTTAAAGGAATAATTTCCATATAAACACTATCCTCTGAAAGCTCAACTTCCTATAGGGTAAAGGTTCATATCGAAACCATGCAAAAAACATCAAAGAACTCACTTGTTCAATTAGAGACTGTATCCATAATATCAGTATTACTACTGCCTTCAAAAATATACATAACTCTAATTCCTTTATAAGGCTTCACCTCAAAAATACCTTCACAAAAATGTTGGATTGTAGACTTCATGCCTTTATTACTTATTTCTGACAATTGTTAGAGTAAAAATGAAAATACAAAACTGTTGTATTAGAAACACAAAAACTATGCATATGTACAAACAGAAATGAAATTATTTTAAGTGTGAGCCTATCTTGGACTTGTATCTTATCAATCATATTTTCATTCTTCTACAGACTCTTCATCATCACCTTCTATAGCCTCTTCCTCATCATCTTCTCTCAAAGCCTGTAGTTTTTGATTATCTTCACCAGAGGTATCCCCAAATACTTGGACCATTGATTCCAAAGACTGAAGAGCCTATTTCTAGGATTGCTCAGAGGTATTTGATGTCTCTTTAAGTTGCTTATAAACATATTGTAGTTCCCCAACATCTTCATAATCAGCAACATTCCCTTTAATTACCAGATCTTCCATGAGATCTTTTAAGCGGGTGTAACCCATAATTATTTTGGTAGCTTGTTCTTGGGATAATGGCTCTTACAATGAATCAATTTCAGCTTCATCCTGTAGGTTCTTCTTGATGATTTGTTGGGCTTCTTCCATAGATGACAATTTTTTATCCTCCTTCAAGAGTCCTTTGAAACCAACATGAACCATCTCTTCATTTATTTCAATAATATATTTAATGCCTATTTTAATCCTATCAAACAATAGCTAGGTTCTCTGAACTGCCCTGTGCTTTTTCACCACTATTTTGGAGGCTACCCAGGCTAGATTCCATTCTCTATTAGAAATTGGTTTAGCATCATCACTGAGCATACTACCAAACAACCTGTACATTTTTTCCACCAGAATCACAATAGGCTATAACTCTCCAGTGATTTGATATAAATCCTTCTGAATGGTAGATAGCAATTGTCTGGCGTCCTTCAGGTAGTCGATTATGAGTTGAAGACCTGAAAATTTTTCTTGAACTTTATAAAACAAATCCTGCTTTATAATTTTTAAACTATCTTTGTAAAAACCTGGGGACTTGGCTTTCTCAATCTGAAGCTAATGTTTCAAGTTTTGAATTTCTTTTGCCTGATCCTCATTCATCTTCTTTTTTCTTCTAACTAGTCTTTCAATTTATTAACCTTTTGAAATATTTCCTACCAACTCTTAGCTTCTTTCCTCAAATTTTTCTCTATCGCCTTTTGATCATTGAGGCTCTTCTTAAGTTTTTCAACTTGTTGCTCTAGCTTATCTACCTTATATTTTTCTATGTCAGTCTTCACATAAAAGGTCTCTAAGTGAGCCTTGGCCATCCCTAACTCATATTCAGCAGGAATTTTGTCAATATCTTCTATGATTTCTTCTTCTTTATAGTCTTGAGAAGTCATTTCATTTTTAGATTTTCTTACCTATGAAATCAAAGACCTTGAAACCCTTTATCTAGTGATAGGGTTAAAATACATACTTTTCCTTGTCACAACCATCCTGTTGGAATGTCTGGTAAGATTCTTTACCCAATAGTTATTTATGCTCTGAGTGGCTACCTGTTATTTTGATACAACAACAGACCTTGAAACAGCAGCAGCTAAAGGAGATAATAGCATCAAAAACATAAGGGCAGACTGAATTGCTACTAGTGAGGGTGGAGATATTTTGACAGCATCCTCTATTACAATGGTATATTTTGTGACTACCACTACTTTTGACATAGGTAAATTTAGAGAAACAGGGACAGAACTGACAGTAGAAGGGATGGATGAACTTGGAATGTAGTGTCCCATGGATGGTGGTAATGAAAGAGATGAGGATGCAATAATTGTGGATATTGAAGTGGATATCTCAAAAGTGGAAGGCGAGTTTGGAGGAGACTATGGCATAACATAATTGACTGGTACCTCCATAGCTACTGCTAGGATGAGGGAAGAACTGTGAGGTGGAGGAGATAAATTTACCACATTCTCTTGACTATAAAGGGAGGGAAATCCTTTTGGAGATTCATGGAGATGAGAAGGAGAAGAGGGATTAGAAACCATACCTTCACCTACATATGTAGGATGTTATTTTTTAGCTTCTATCTCATGATGTTGTTCTTGTTCAACTAACCCTTCTGTATTAAAAGCAGCTACCTCTTCAGCAATTTCCTCCATACTCATATGCTTTTTGGAAACCTCTCTCTCCTTTGTTTTTGGGGTTCTTTTAGTCCTTTTATGAACTAATTGAAAAGCATCCATCTCATATTCAAAATATTCTTCTAATAAATCTCCTCGTATTTTCCCAAGAAGTAATGATTGTTCAGTAATGGATTACGGTTTAGTTGATGCTACAGGAGTAAAATAAAGCAGCCCAAACCTGAAACTCTTATCATTCTTCTTCCAAATAATATCTTTATCTTGAGCTTGCCCCCGTAGATCTAATCATGCAGGCCTAGATCTTGTTTCAATAATAAGTGTACTGACAACTTTTTCTTTATAATACTTCATTTTTCTCATCATCCTAGCCCCTTTAGGGAATTTCTCCACCTGCTCAGAAGTAGGACTGAAGGTTTTCAATACTCCGATGGTTGTTAAAGAAGCATTTTGATCTGTAGAAGGCTAGAGAGATTTGGAATCACCCTGGGGATTTTCAACCGTTAATACAATGTGCCTCATATCCTTTAGCCTCCAAGTATCAATATTCTCATCATATATTTTTGAAAACTCTTTATCAAAATTTATTCCAAATTTAGATTCAGTTTTCCCAATTTCAACTCTCATACACCACCAATCCATAATCTTGGTGTCTTCCCATGGTCCCTTAAAATCCTCCTCTTCTACTTCTTCTGTAACTTTACTTTTAGATGGCATTTTTTTTCTTTGCTAACTTCGACTTGGAGGAGGGCCTGCTTTTCTTTGTATTTTTTTCTTTAATCTTGTTGATCATATCCTTGGTAATCTGATTACTGGGCTTGTAGTTAGGATAAAAATCTTCAATCTACTCATAAAAATCCAACCATGGAGGTAACTGATCCATATTGGAGACATTCCACTCTAAAATAGTAGTCTCATCATTGTTTCTTCCCTATTCAAAATGAGCCCTAGGCCTTTTCTCAAATTTTTAGGCCTTATCTTCGTTCAGGGTTTTATTTTTTGTAGTGAAAATATCATCAGGATCATAACTCCACTTTTGAGGAATATAAAATAGACCTAACCTATCTAGGTATTGGTAAATTTGCTGACTTTACCCCTTCTTATTAATGGTGATATCACTCAAGGTACGGTGGGAAAGCAAAGACTTCCTTTTTCTCCCCGAACTATATTTCGAGTCAATGTATTATGCATGCCTCAAATATTCCAAGGCGAAGAGTCTCTCCATGAAAAAGTGGGGCAAAACAAAAGGTTTATCCATGAAACCATATAATATAATGATCATGCCTTCAGTTAACAAATACCAGTCTCCTTCTTTTGCATTTTTATTCCTCAAAATCTCTTTGGCCAGGGGTGGCAATCTGGGAAAATTTTCGTACATTATTTTGAGGGCCGGTCCAAGAAATTCCAAATTGAACCTATAGTGAGACTCACTGCTTATTAAATGGTTTTTCCAATAGTAAGATGGCATAGGTTCTCCTTTATCAGTCTTATCCTTAACTAGAATCCATGGAATTCTATATTTAACAGCGGCATAAAACATCCATACCAATTTTGAGCAATGCCTAAAGCTAGGAGCATAGGTGCCCCTCTTCAATATTACTAGTTGTTCATGTATTCTTTGGGTGAGGAAAGCTAACCAGTAGAAATAAATCACCCTTATCCCTTTCTTTGCTACCTCCTTTTCTACATCCTTTCATTAGAGATACAGTATGCAGCGGCAATTTGCCAACCATGAACCTCTTCATCAAAGTCCAAACCCTCCATGCAAGCCAACATAGAGAACATAATGGGGGTTACAAATTTTTTTATAGAAATGGGGACCTTAGGCAACTCTTCCTGGGGTTTGGTATTCAGCTGCTTATAAACCCAATTCCTAAATGACTCATCGTCATTTGCCCGCTTCTTTGTGGAATAAAATCTAGTTTGTTCAACAATTTTGAAGGGTTTTTATGGTACTGGCGGGTCATACCCTAAGGCAAAAATCTCATGATAGAAATAGGTAGTGATGCTAAAAATGGTCTCACCCTCACAAGTTTTAACTACCTTGGCTAGCGGGTCATAGAATTTAACTATTGCAGCTATCAACTCAGGACATGGGTGAACGGAATCACAAATGTAAAAGGATAGATAAGAAAGGATGGAGCATCTACCTTCCATCGATAGAGCAGAGTTATTTTTGTATCTGTCATTCACACTCTTTCTTAGTCTTGTCCTTTTAGTGATGGTCATCACCATGTCTGCTATAGCCTTGGCTTTATCAAGGTACGACACCGACGTCCTGTCATCCAGAGTTTTGAATTCCATAACGTCTTTTGAGGCCTCTATGGGTGATTTCTTAGGATACATCTTATAGCAGTAGGAATTTGCACACTGGAATAAGTGAGGAGAAATTTAGAATGTTGCTATGTCCTCTACAGCCTCATGGTCACTAAATGAACCCTGTGCAAGACTTCATCACTTTTTATCTCCTGGAATGTGCGTATCACCTGCCATAAATGCAGTTGTTGCACGATACCTTTGTTGGCACACTTTGCCATCCTTCCATTATTTCTTTGGTGGCTCAAAGGTGACGTCCTATCTTTTTATTGGTCAAATTTTGAAATTGTGTTGCTAGCTCATCGCATCCCTTTGGCTACTCTTTGGTTCATGCATGAGTTTGTTATAATTAAATGCAAAAGCACTCTTTAGCCTCCAGATGTTAGATTGGGACTTATTTTTCAGCTTTGGCCTGATTTCGCTCAGTGTCTTAATAACCTTTCGAGTCTGCTTTGGTACTTGAAGCTTACACGAATGGCACACTACCTCGATTTTTCTCTGGCTATATCTAGCTTTGAAATGTTTTCGGATTAGAATTGTTCTTTTTCATTCTTTATGTGGGATAAAAACTGATAGACCACTCCACGGAAATCTAGATTTAATCATGCGAACTTGAGAGTGGAACGCCATTCCGGAGAGTACTCAGAACCGTGTGTGGAATAGAACATTACCATGCATTTTGGCCAATACTTAATTATTTCTTGCAAAATTTCTTATCTCTCTCTTCCTTTTTAGCAATTTTTTGAAAAAGAACTAATTACAAAGTGCAAAAATAAAATCAAATCGAAAGTGCAGAAAGAAAATCAAATAGAAAGTGCAGAAAGGAAGGGGAAATATTTGTACAATGTATATACATATGTTACAATGAGCTTACTTCTTACATATAGTAGAGCTTAAGGTGGAAACCATTCACCGAAATTGGTTGTATGTTTCCCTCTGGATCCTTCAACTGAAATACATTAGACTCTTTAGCTTCCACTATTTTGAAAGGACCATCCCAAAAGGAATCAAACTTTTCATGTTTGCCTGGTTTTGCCCTGTCAACATTCCACCCGAGAACTGAGTCTCCAACTTGGATTTTTTTGAACTGGCATTTTTATCAAACCATGCTTTAATTTTTTATGAGTATTTTTGAACATTATTATATGCTTGAGTCCTGCTCTCTTCCAATCACAGCAAGTGTGGCAGCCTGGTTTTAATTGGATCATCCTCTAATTCTTCTTCTGTACTGACAAGCTTAAGTGTTGGGATATCTAAGTGAATCGGCAATACCGCCTCTTTTCCGTATACCAGTGCATAAGGAGAAGTTTTTATGGACTTTTTAATAGTAATCATGTCTGCCCATAGAGCATGGTTGAGCAATAGGTTCCAACTCCTTTTGTTACCTTCCAAATATTTTTTCAAAATCCTCAATAGGTTTTTATTGGTAGATTCTGCAAGTCCATTACCTTGTGGATAATAATTTGAAGTATTTTTAAGAGTGATGCCATAATTTTTGGCAAACTCAATGTACTTGGATCCTATGAAAGTAGGACCATTATCACTCACCAAAGATTTTGGGACTCCAAATATGGAAATCAAACTCTCCATAAAGTTGATCACAACTTCCTGGTCTACCTTCTTTGTAGGAATGGCCTCTACCCATCTGGTAAGATAATCTGTAGTTGTCAAGATAAACTTGTGCTCTACTGAAGAATTAGGATTTATAACTCCTATAAAATCTAATCCCCATTGTTGGAAAGGCTCCTCAACTTGAATAGGCTTTAGGGGAGATGCAACATTTTTGGTTCTTCCAACGTACCTCTGACACTTGTCACAAGCCTGTGTAGCTTTAAAAGCATAACTGAACATAGAAGGCCAATAATATCCTGCTTTTATTATCTTCAAAGTTGTAACTCTTCCTGAGCTATGACCACCTATCATCCCTACATGAAATTCTTCTATGACTATTTTCTATTGATCCTCCTTCAAACATTTTAGGAGAATACCATCCAAGTTTCTTTTGAACAACCCTTCAGGTAGTAATACATATTTTAGAGCATGAAGTATATACCTCCTTTGAGAATAATTCAGATCAAGTGGGTAGATCTCGGTTTGGAAATACCTAGTCATTTACTCAATCCAATAAAAAATTGGAGTGTGTACAATCTCTATTTGATCTTCTTCTATTATCTGACAAGCGGTCATTGCGGCCAATGTTGAAGCATCTGTCAATACTTGGAACAAGGCTCTACCTATTCCCAGCTTGGTGGGATGTATCTCCACATCATATTCCTAGATCTTAGTCATCCAACCAGCCCTTTTATCTCCCAAGTCACCTTGTAAAATAAAACTTCTTACATCTGGATGAACCACATATAGCAGGGTTTTGCTATGTACCAGATATTGTCTAAACTTCTTTAGTAACTTCATTACAGCGAACACTTGTCTTTAAATGAAGTTATATTTTACCTGATAATCATGTAAAGTCTGGCTCCAAAATAACATAGGGTGCTCATCCCCTTGATTATATTTTTGGGTGAATACCGAGGCATAGATTTCTTTAGCTCCATAAGCATAGAGAATAAAATATTTAGTGAAATCAAGATTTATCAAGACTGGGGTTGTTGCAATGGATTGCTTTATGACCTCAAAATATTGCTTCCTAACCTCAGTCCACTTGAACTCTACCTTTTTCTTGAGTAGTTCAGATATAGGCCTCACTTTTTGTGTAAAATAAGAAATGAATTTCTTGACGAAATTGATTTGACTTAAGAAATACTGCAAGGTCTTCCAATTAGTAGGCAAAGGAATAGCTAGAATTACTCCAATTCTTTCTAGATATATGGCCATACATTATTTTGAGACCACATGGCCTAATAGTTTTCCATCATGTACTGCAAAGAATGACTTCTTAGGATTAAGTGAGATACCAAATTCTCTGCACTTTTGAAAAACCTGTTCCAAATGAGATAGATGATCATTTTTATCATGAGAAAAGACCGTCATGTCATCTAGGTAAATCAGAATAACTTTTTTTATAATTGTACCAAAGGCATAGTCCATGGCCCTCTGAAATGTAGCTCCAATATTAGATAGCCCAAAGGGCATTCTATGATAGGCAAATGTACCCCATTTTGTGGTGAATGCTATTTTGTATTGGTCTTCGTCTTTTACCCAAATTTGGTTATATCTAGAGTAACCATCCAATAGTGATAATATTTCTGCTCCAGCTACAACTTGTAATATCTGTTCAATCTGAGGGAGGGGGTAGTGATCCTTGAGGAATGCTTGTTTCATATTTCTAAAATCTACACATAGGCATATATCCCCATTATTCTTTCTTACGGGTACCAAATTGGCTACCCAAGTGGAATGTTTTATTGGATATATTATCCTAGCCTTCAGTAGCTTTAAGAGTTCCTCTCTCATAATGGCTTCTATCCTCAAATTAACAGGCCTCTATTTTTACCGAAATGGTTTAGCATCGGGTTCTAACTCAATAGTATGTTGGATAATATTTTTTTCATACACCTTAAGGTCTTCATATGACCAAGCCACAATGTCTTGGTATTTTAAGCATAAAGCTTTAATCTCCTCTGCTTCCTCAGGAGAACACTGGATCCCAAAATTGAGCTTCTTTCCTATTCTGACCTCCACTTCTTTATAGATATTTTTACCAACCTTCATAGCTCCAACCTTATTTTTATCTTCATTATCAAATAGACTTTCAAGGGTGACCAATCCCCTTGTGATATGAATGTTTCTTAGCTGGATAAAGTCTTGATGATCTATTTCCTCCAAGTCTTCCTCTTGGACAGTTGAGAAGCATGCTTCTCTTATCATAAAATCCAAAATGTGTTCATCACTTTCAAAAACCTGCCAAAATATATGCTTGTCTGGCACTGTAGGTCTGAAAACCATTTTAATTCCCTTGGTCTTCTTAGTTCCAAAATCTATAGGAGTATTGAAATTAGGTCCTTTCATTTCCAAAGAATCTGCCAGGTGATTATCTTCTCTAGGCACAAAAATTAGATTTAGGGTATCAAATGAATCCATTAGTTCCCATACCCTATTTTTTTAAGCTTTCAAGTAATGGTGCTTACTGCTACACTTATTCCTTACCTATTGGGCTATTAACTCAGAATCACCATATATGTTCAAAATCTTGATGCCCATGCTTTCTACTTGCATCAATTCGAGGCACAAAGCATCGTATTATATAGCATTATTGGTACATGACCATGTCAGTCTATAAGCAAAATTATTTATCCCTTCAAAATGTGATTGTAGAACCACACCAGCCCCTGCACCATTTCTACATTTATAACCATCAAAATGCATAACCCATGTTTCTTTGTTTCTTAGGGATTTATTATAAATAGCAAGGAGTTTCTTTTCCAATTCAGTTGTGATGTTGTATGTACCCATACCAGTTCCAAATTGACTATAGTATTCTTTGAAAGGCAACTCATCTTCAATGTCTAGCTCTTCAATGTTTTCCACTAGCTCAAATTCCTCCACAAGATTAAGATTGCATAGATCCTCTTCAATTTTTTTAATATGATAAGAAATTGGTTGTTTAGGTGTTATCCTTATCCTTTTCCTTTGAAATGGATTACCATGCTAGAATAATCCATGTACATACATCCTCCTAGTTTTGCATTAAATTCTCTTGAGATGCATAACCCAAAATAAGGTTCCAAGTCCACCACCACTATTTCCTGCACCACTTTTACCTCGGGAGATCTATGCAACCTCATCAGTACATATTTAATAATCCCAACTATTTTTATAGGTGTCCCATCTAATTGAAACACTCCAGGATAATACTGAGTATATTCCATACCCATTTCTTCACAGACCGCCTTAGGCATAACTGTGGTTGATGCTCTTGAATCAATCATACAATTTCGGACTACCCATCCTTCCATTCTTAAGGATATGTAGAAAGGGGGAGGTTTGTTTTTTAGAACAGCACGTGTCATTTATCTTTTTTCTAGTGGTATACTGAGGATGGTGGTGGTTGGTTTGTTCTAGGTATTTTTGCTGAGGGAAGCTTTAAGCAGGTCAATCTAGCCCGGGATGAAAAGAGTATCATATAGTCTAGCTTTTGATGGAATCATTTTCATCTCCTCAATAATGTTGTACTCAGACTTGGTTAGGGATAGTATTTCCAGTCCTCTGTCTGGCTCACCATATTTCCTTTTGTATTGTTGGGTTGCCTCTAATATTTGTCTTTTGGTAATAGAGGGGAACCTGAGCCTTTCTTGATCCTCACCCTTGGATCTCATTCTGTCTCCTTCTGTTTATCTTTCAATATTTTTAGGGAGACTATATATCTTCTCCTTCCCTCTAACTTAGGGGATAGGAAAAGTGTCAACGCTTTGAGGGGGGTAGTCAAATTTATTTTGAGAAGGGACCTAGAATTGTCCCATCTTCTAGGGGTCTACTTGTAAAGCTTTATTTCCAGATCTTATCGTCACAGCAATTGGGAATTCTTCATCCAACTATTTTTTGGCTATGATCTGATTAGGGTGCCATAACATATTAACCCTCCTATTCTGATTCCTTTCAGATTTATCCATAGATTTTTGAACATGGTGTTGATACATCACACAAGATTGTGAGTCATGGGGGTCATTGCATACCAAATACCAAAAATTTGCAAGAGTGGTATCTGCAGAACACTTCGGCTCCTCATATGATGCATTCACCCTAACCCTAGTACTATTACTAGAACCATGCCTTTGATCTATGTTAACATATGGGAATCTCCTCTATTATGACCTTTCCTAATCTCTCTTTTCCATTGAATTCATTCTGTTACTCAGAGTTTTCATGGTGTTTTGTATATCCAGAATAGCATACAATTCTTGAGAAGTTTGGGAAGGAAGGGGAGGAAAAGGGGGTGTATAGGCTACTGATTTACACCAAGGAATTGGATTCATTTGCAGATATGGAGATGGTACAGAAAGGGGGTCCATGTAGGAGGGATTTGTGGATTGCTCATGGCCACTATTGGTTTCTGGGTTATAGGGTAACACGGTTTTGGGGGTAATTCTTCCCACATTGATTAGGATATTTTTAGCATGTACGGTTGCATTATAAACTTGGGGGAAGGTTTCTACTCTAGATTGTTATTTTTGCAAACCTAGCTCTGATCCTAGGGCACGAATATAATACATATAAGCCAAACATGTAGATATTCTAGCAGTGGGGGGAATTCTCTTCCATGTTTTGCTAAACCTCAAATTAAAATCTGAGATAGTTTCTTGCTGGGTTTTTTGCATGGTTGTAAATTTGGAAGGCAATGCCTTCTCTAATATTCTAATTAATTAAAATTAACTTGCTCACTGAATTATACCAGATAATCAAGTAGATAAAGAGTACGTAGAAGTAATTGATAACAATAATAAGAATGTGATTCACCACTTGAGGTGGGCTCACCCTGTGCGAGAACGCAAATGATAAATTGAGAAAAATATAAAAAGATAAGATGATCTGAATTAATGAAACACTATGCTAATAAATATGAAATTTTATGCATTTGGAGAACCTAGCCGATGGCTAGGTTTGGTATGTAGCATGACTCCCCTCCTCGAAAATATTTGTCCTCAAAGATGGAAATGTCTGGAAAATACTTTCATGTTCCCATGTGGCATCTTCCTCTGGTAGGTCTTGCCATTTGATGAGAAATTCTTGAATCTGGCGTGATCTTAGTCTTCGTATTCTGTGTTGTAGTATATCTTCAAGTTGGAGATGTATGCGTCCTTCCTCATCGAGCACTGGTAATTCTGATTGACTTTGCACTTTCTGACCAATTACTTTTTTGAGACATGAAACATGAAATACCGGGTGTATTCGTGATGATGAAGGTAGCTCTAACTGATATGCTTCTTCTCCAATGCGGTGCACAATTTTGTAATAACCATAGAATCGTGGAGCCAACTTTTGGCTAGACTTTATCCTTAACGATGATTGTTTGTAAGGTTGCAACCTTAGGAAAACCCAATCACCTATATTAAAAGTTCTCTCTGATCGGTGCAAGTCTTGTTGTTGTTTCATATGATTTTGTGCTTGGACTAAATTCTCTTTGAGGATGGTGAGTGTAGATCGCCTTTGTTGGAACCAATCATCCACTTTGGCTACTTTGGATGATCCTTGTACGTAATCTGCGATGGTTGGAGGCTTGGTGCCATACAATGCTTCAAAGGGAGACATCTTAATTGAGTAATGGTAAGAAGTGTTGTACCACCATTCTACCAATGCTAACCACTGGCTCCATTGGTATTATTTATCTTGAGTGAAACATCTTAAGTACGTACCCAAACATTTGTTAACTACTTCTTTTTGACCATCTGTCTGTGGATGGTAGACTGAGGACATGTTCAATTTGGTACCACTAAGTTGAAATAATTCCCGCCAAAAATTACTAGTGAAGATGGGGTCTCTATCACTTACAATATTTTTTGGCATACCATATAATTGAAAATTGAATCCATAAATACCTTTGCCACCTTGCTTGTGGAAAATGGATGTTGTAAAGCCTGAAAGTGAGCGTATTTGGATAACCGATCTATGACTACGAATATTACTGTCCTACCTTCTGACTTTGGAAGACCTTCAATAAAATCCATGGATATATGTTCCCACTGTCGTTCAGGGATGGGTAATGGTTGTAACAACCCTGGTGATTTGACTGTTTCTCCTTTATTGCGCTGGCAAACTTCGCATTCTGCTACCCATTGTTTGATTTTGCTTTTAATCCTTTCCAACAAAATGATTGTTTGACCCTTAAATATGTTTTCAAAAATCCTGAATGTCCCGCTGATGGAGAAGCATGCGATTCATCGAGGATCTTCGATTTGAGTTCTGAATTGTGTGGAATGTAAATGCGGTTCTTCTTTCGGAGGATTTTATCTTCATAAGATAACAAAGGGTGTTTAGAGGACCCTATTGTTAAGATCCTGCTATAAAATAAACTCAAATAACACACTCTCACACAATTGCTTGGAAATAAACTCACATAAGCATCACATTAATATAACAGAAATTTGCATAAAGAACAATCTCACAATAAGACAGAATCGCAGGCCTCTTCGAGGGGGCAACCTCCTTCAATACTTCATTAATTTGCAAAAGATGGTTACATTGGTGCCTTTTCGGGTATTTAAGGAGTTTCCTTCCAAGGTTGGCTTACATGCAAAATGCCACCTGGATTACATGCATAATGCCACCCGAATTACATGCATAGTGCCACATGCACAATGCCACTCGAATTACATGCATAATTCCACACGAATTACATGCACAATGCCCCCTATCTACCATGTGTTACATAAAAAGGGTGCCATTTGTCATAGGCACTACCTAAGATAAAAATTAGAACATTACAAAATATTAATCATGGGTACTACCCACGTTCACTAGGAATTATTACATCAAGGAAGTTATTACATTAAGGGTTAGGATGAGATCCTAACATGCCCTTCTCCTTGAAGAAGCTTTTCCTCAAAGCTAAAAATGAGGAAACTCGGTTGCTGGAGTTGATGGAGGGACTCCCATGTAGCATCCTCAAAGTTGAAGTCCATGCCACCGAACCAAGACCTCTGTAATGGTACGGTTGTGCAGAGTGCGAGTTCGACGATCCAGCAGCTGCTTTGGTGCAAGTAAGATGGAGCCTTCTTCATCCAATTTGGGGAGTGTTGATGGAACCTGTGCCTTGGAGCTGCCCAAAATTTAGGAGGAAGGCGTGAGTGGAGGGCACCCGAAAACTGCCTCAAACGGTGTGAGTTTGGTGGCGGTATGATAGGAAGTGTTGTACCACCATTCGGCCAAAGAAAGCCATTTTGCCCAATGAGTAGGATGATCCGAGGCAAAGCAGCAAGGGTAGGTTTCCAAGCATTTATTAACAACCTTTGTTTGACCATCCGTTTGCGGATGGTAGGCTGAACTCATTTTCAGCTGAGTCCCCTGCAACTTAAACAACTCTTGCCACAAATTGCTAGTAAAGGCGGGACCACGATCAGATACAATGGAGGTTGGCATGCCATGAAGGCGAAATATGGAGTCCAGAAAAATTTGGGCAATAGTGAATGCTGTGTAAGGATGGGTTCGGGTACAAAAGTGAGCATACTTTGAAAGGCGGTCCACTACCATGAAAATAACAGACTTGCCTCCAGATTTAGGTAGCCCTTCTATGAAGTCCATAGAGATGTCGGTCCACACCTGATCCGGTATCGGCAATGGTGGAAGAGTGCCCAAAGAGCGCACTGTTTCTCCTTTCATCCTTTGACCTGTGTCACAGTCTACCACCAAGGAGTGAATGTCCTGTTTCCTACCTTTCCAAAATAAGGTGCGCTTGATTCGCTCATAAGGTGGTCTGATATTAGGAGGTGTAATATCCAGCAATAATGGAATGGCATGGTCGTGAGAGCGATGCGGTGGTAGTGTGGTTGGTTCTGAAAAGATGACCTCATGTTTGTGGAGAATCTGTTGCATGTCTTGTGGGATTTCACCCATTGGAGATGTGGATGGTTGGATGGAGAATAGTTGTGCAATGACCCCATGTGATGATTTTTTTAGCAATTTCTCCATGCCGTTTGAACTGATAACTTGAGGTGTTCTTTCCGGGGAGCCCTTTATGATGTGTGTTTGTCCATTTTGGGAGAACTGCATCCAAATTTCAGCAAATTTCCAACTGATAGTGCCCAACGTACTCAACCATTGGGATCCCAAAACAATATCACATCCACCCAACTAGAGGGCAAACATGTCCTGCTTGAGTTCATAGTCCCCTATCTTGATTTTAACATTGTGACACTTTCCTTTACAAGGTAAGGTTCCCCCATTGGCTACCATGACCTCAAAGGAATTACAAGTGTGGATATAGCAATTTTCCCGTTGAGCAACTCTAGGGTCAATGAAGTTGTGCGTGCTTCCCGAATCCAGAAGGATGGAAAGACATTGGCCCTTGAAAAATCCTGTAACCTTCATGGTTTGAGGAGTAGTAATGTCTGCAAGGGCATGGATTGTAATTGCTATCTCAGGTTCCTGTTTCACTTTTGGAGGGTCCTCATCCTCATCACTCTCGTCAGCGGTATCAGGTTCTTCAACATCTATCAAGAACAATTTTTTTTGTGCACACTTATGCCCTTTGAAAAAATTTTCATCATAATTGTAGCATAATCCTTGGGCACGACGTGCATCCATATCTTCGGTGGTGAGGCGCTTGGGTGCAGCAGGTTTATTATCATCTAGGTGTTGGGCTCTAGGAGGAAATGAAGGTCTATTTTGAGGAAACTTTGATGGGTGTCTTTGGGCAGAGAGTTTAGATTCGGCCAAACGGGCCAAACTGATAGCTTCCATCATAGTTCGTGGTTTCAACATTTTTACTTTTGCTTGGAGTTCCACCTTCAACCCACTGATATAACAACTCTGGAAGAACCCTTCACTCAATCCTCTTGTCCTATTGGCCAATTTTTCAAATTGAGCTTGGTACTCTCGGACTGACCTTGTTTGTTGTAGTTTGGTCAAGTCTCCTGTAAAGTCCTCATACTCACTAGGACCAAATCGAGTGAGTAGTTGGGATTCAAAATCCTCCCAAGAGAGATTTGGGTAGGCAAGACGCAACCATTGAAACCAGTGTAAAGCCTCAGATTCCAAGTTAAAGGAAGCCATCTGGACTCGATGAAATATGGGCACATTATGAAGTTGAAAGAATTGGTCAACCCGACATAGCCACCCATCAAAATCCTTCCCACTGAATTTGGGAAAGTCCAATTTGGGCATTCTAAAGGGTGGATCATGGTCACGATTCCTTGTAGAACTCTCAGCTTGGTATTATGATTTGGGTGGTTCTCTTCTCAGTTTGTTGTCTACTTCTGTCAATGCTTCTTCTAAGTGATTGCTAGTGGCCTCATGCTCTAGGCGAAGACCTTGGACTTCTTCCCTTATGGAGTGAAAAGCCGAGTTCAATTTCTCAATGGCTTTTGTTAGGGATTCCAAGTGTTCTAGTTCTTTCTGGTGTCCACGAGTACCTCGGGCCATTTTTAGACCTTTTGTGACCAGCTTACTAAAAATAGAATTGAATTTTTTTGGACTTACTATTTTTAGTAAGTGCCCAAAAAAGTGTTTGGGTGCTATATATCAAAATGATCAGTAGAAGGAGGTGGTCACAATGAGCTATATCTCTCAACACTACTTTTTTGGGTTTGGATTGTTATAAAGGCATGGATTTTTATTTTTATTTTTTTATTTATTTTATATATATATATATATATATATATATATATATTTACTTTTTTACAAAGTTGAAGTTTTAACATAACCAGGGAATGCTAAGTATAGGAGTATGTACCACCCATAGGCCCTATAATATACCGACAAGTGACGAACAATAGTGCTTGGACCAATATTTCGAGCCACTACTCAAGGAGGATTCCATACATACCCTTGAGCACACTACCTGCCTCTCTGAAAATACGGGAGGGTAATCGTCCAGGATGCTGTGTCCCGTAGACTATGAGTAATACAAGGCCGAAGAGCTTCCTAATGGGTAAAATATTGTTTAATCCTAGATGGTCTCCTGATATACCCGAAGATACGTGGGAGCTCAAGTTCGTGCGCGAGTTCTATCTAAGGCCTGGGTATTGGAGCCTGATCGCCCCTCACTTCACTAGACGCTTTATGGGCTATCTAGCTTAGCCAATAACGACAGATCCTTTGCGATATTTTAAAACCCCCGGTACAGGGTTTCTACCTACTCAACTAAAAATATTTTTTTGCTTTTGGTCTGGAAAAAAAATGCACTGTATTTTTTTTTTTGGATTTTTTTTTTAATAAGGAAAAACAGAAATGGGAAAAACACACAAAATTTATACCTAACAGGCGGATTGGATGGCAAGAATCATTGCAGTTGCAGCAGAAATTGGCCTTGGAAAGTGCTTTGATACCACTTGTTAAGATCCTGCTATAAAATAAACTCAAATAACACACTCTCACACAATTGCTTGGAAATAAACTCACATAAACATCACATTAATATAACAGAAATTTGCATAAAGAACAATCTCATAATAAGACAGAATCGTAGGCCTCTTCGAGGGGGCAACCTCCTTCAATACTTCATTAATTTGCAAAATATGGTTACATTGGTGCCTTTTCGGGTATTTAAGGAGTTTCCTTTCAAGGTTGGCTTACATGCAAAATGCCACCTGGATTACATGCATAATGCCACCCGAATTACATGCATAGTGCCACTTTGAATTACATGCACAATGCCACTCGAATTACATGCATAATGCCACACGAATTACATGCACAATGCCCCCTATCTACCATGTGTTACATAAAAAGGGTGCCATTTGTCATAGGCACTACCTAAGCTAAAACTTAGAACATTACAAAATATTAATCATGGGTACTACCCACGTTCACTAGGAATTATTACATCAAGGAAGTTATTACATTAAGGGTTAGGATGAGATCCTAACACCTATAGATAATTCTTGAATTATCTGAGCAGTTTCGCTATTGGACAACCATTCATCTTGTAATTGATTCACCCATTGGGAGCAAGGACCCGAAATAGTGTTAATGACTACTTCGTCTTCATATTTCCTGGACAGCGCATCGGAGGCTACATTTTCCTTCCCTTTCTTGTATTCGATAACAAAATCATAGCCCAATAGTTTGGTTAACCACTTATTTTCTTATTTTGTTCTGGATAGGAAAACCTTTGCTCAAGAAAATGTTTGAGACTACTATGATCTGTTTTTATAATGAAGCGGCTACTGATTAGGTAGTGTCTCCATTTTTCTACCGCATGAAGAATAGCCAACATTTTTTTTTCGTATGTTGATCTTCCCAAAATTTTCCCCAAGAGCTGTTTACTTTCAAATGCCAATGGATGACCTTCTTGCATTAATATAGCCCCAATTCCTGTTCCTGACGCATCACATTCGACAATAAATTGTTTGTGAAAATTGGGAGTTGCTAAAACTGGAGTTGTACACATGGCCTCTTTAAGAACTTCGAAGGCTTGAGTAGCCTCTTCCGACCAATGAAAAGCATCCTTCTTTGTGAGTGTTGTGAGAGGTGTTGCAACCTTACCATAATTTCGTACAAACTTGCGATAGTAGCCCGTGAGACCCAAAAAACCATCAATGGTTTTAGGTAAAGGCCATTCTTGAATTGCCTTAATCTTATTGGGATCGACTTTGATGCCCTCATGTGAAACTATATGACCAAGATACTCGACTTTTTGGACACCAAATGAACATTTGGAGTGTTTGACAAATAACTTTTCTCTGTGTAAAATGTGAAGGGCCTTATCCACATTATGTAAATGATCCTTCCATGTTTTGCTGTATATGAGGATGTCATAAAAAAAACTAACACAAAATTACGGGGAAGTGGACGAAAAACTTGGTTCATGAGACTTTGGAATGTGGATGGTGCATTAGTGAGACCTAAAGGCATGACCAAAAATTCGTAATGGCCTTCATGAGTACGAAAAGCCATTTTGGGAATATCTTCTTCTTTGACACGGATTTGGTGGAAACCTGAGCGAAGGTCTAATTTTGTAAAAAATTTTGCACCATGCAACTCGTCTAGTAGGTCATCTATGACAGGGATAGGAAATTTGTCTTTGATAGTGAGTTTATTGAGGGAACAAAAATCAGGACACATACGCCAAGAGTTATCTTTTCATCGGGCCAAAACTACAAGTGAGGAATAAGGGCTAGTGCTATCACGAATGACTCCATGATCTAGCAGATCCTGAATGATCTGCTCGATTTCTGTCTTTTGTGGTTGAGGATAGCGATAAGGATGATTGTTAGGTGGGACACTCCCTGGAATCAAATGGATGGCATGGTCATGAGATCGTTTAGGTGGTAATCCTTTACGTTCTTGGAAAACCTCTTCGTAATTTGCTACGATGTCTCGTAAATCTAAAGCAGTAATATCTGAAGTTGCTCGAGATTGTTTTTCCAAACAATTAATTTGAGCTATAAATCTGTATCCACCATTTTTTAACATCTTCTCCATACTATGAGAGCTCACCATCTATGATGAAGGAGTAGTAATTCCTTGTAAGCGAATGATCCATCCGTTTTCCTTCCTTTCCACAAATAATTTTTTGAAATTGAAGCTAACTGTGTCTAGTGTTTCCAACCATTCAACTCCCAAAATGACATTAGAGTTCCCTAAATTCATGATGAAAAGAGATCCAAACCAGGTATAAGTTCCCATTTTAATGGAAACTTGAGATGTTCTACCAACACATTGAGCGTTCACCCCGTTGGCTACTAGAACCTGGAATGTGTCTTTGTTGGAAGAGTTAATGAATAAGTTCAAAGCTTTTGTTGTTTTGATGTCGATAAAATTATGGGTACTGCCAAAATCAATTAGCACATTCACCTTTTTCTGGCGAAGAAATCCTGGTACCTTGATGGTATGGTGGGTGGTTAACCCCATGAGGGCATGCACGGAGATAGCCATTGTATCCTCTTCCTTCTCGTCTAGAGTACTTGGTAGTTCTTCTTGCATAGGTTCTTCTTGGTGGTGAGCTTCTTCCTCTTCTCCTTCATATTGATCACATTCAATATGAAAGTTTTGTTTTTGTGCACATGCTTGTTCCCTGGGATGATTATTACGACATTTATAGCAAAAGTATCTTGATGGTTGATCATTTTTGTGAAAGGAATTGTTGCGATATGAAGGACGACTATAAGTTTCACGTCGTGCATATAACTGAATCCTCTTCTCAGCCAAATTGGCTATTCTTATGCAATCATTCAGCGAGGTTGGATTTTGAATGTCCACCTCAACCCTAATATTTTCTTTCAATCCATTGCGAAAAGCTCCTACCACTATGTCGGGACTGAGGTCTAATGTATATGGTAGTAAACTGGTGAATTTTGAGATGAACTCACTAACCGATCCTTCTTGTTTAAGAGATAACAGTCTTACTATGTATGACGATGTAGCTCCTTCATCAAATCTTTCTAAAAATTAGGTAGTGAATTTTTTCTAGTTAATAGTAGCTCCTTTCTCGTGCTTAAGCCATACAAACCATTGGTAGGCCTTAGTACTTAATTTTGACGTAGCGAAAGGGACTTTATCAAAATCCCTAATTTGGTATAAGTCTAGAATGCCTTCCATCTTTGCTATCTAACCACGAGGATCATGACCTTCAAAAGTGGGCATATCAATGCATGGAAAATTATTAGGGCCTCTCGGTTGGTGATAACCCATATCCCTATCCTGATCTTGGTTATATCTCTATCGATGAAAGTGATTCCCGTAATTATCCGGATTGCCTCTTTGCTGCTCCCAATCTTCATCCTGGTCGTCATTTTCTTCATTCCTTTGTTCATGGGAGTGATTTTGGGAATTAGTGTTGGGATTAGGTCAATTTTGTGCGTTCAAAAATTTAGTTAGGTTGACATTAATTTGGCGCATACCATCTAGTAAGTATCGAAGAGTTTCATCCATGGTAATGGCCGAGTTGCTTGATTCTCCTTGTGTGATGTTTTCGTGAGTTGGGGGAGGGTTAGTAGCCATGGGGTCGACCAGTGGATGATTTGGATTATAACTGCCAATTTTGAAAGGAGAAGGAGAATTTTTTGTACCTTGGCTTCGATGAGGTCTTCTTGCATTGTTATTGGGCATCTCCGAGCTTGTTAGTCGACCGTCAGGTCCTTTGGTCCAACTTCTGGTCATGCACTTTCAAAATTTCCTGCTTAGTAATCCTGGAGCTTCGATTTCTGTGAAAAATCGATTGAATTTGGCAAAAAAATTTGTGTTCCATTTCAACTGTCGCTCCCACTGCGACACAGATTTGAATTTGGGTGGCCTCCTTGACCGCAACTTTCAACAATTTTTAATTTGGACAATTTCAGCAACTTTGACAACAATTTTTAACCACTTTCAGCAACTTTGGACAACTTTTGACAAAAATTTGACAACTTTTGGTTACAATTTCTTGACGCTTGTGATAATTTCCTAACGAATTTTGATGACGTGACCCAAGGGACAACTGGGGACAACTGGGGAACACTGGACACCAACGCTACACAACTCACTTAGAACTGACACAACATAAAGTACGAACTCAATAACTTGGAAACCGAAGACACAACAGAGACAACACAACAAGGACATGACAGCTGATGAACAACAGTCGAGGAATGGATGACGTGACCCTGGAACGCGAGCAAAATTAGATCGAGAAGATCAGACAAGACACAAGATAGCTGGACCAAATGACACGATGCGGGACAACTAGACACGACGCAAATCAGACAAGACACAGGACAACTAGACCAATGACACGACGTGGGACAACTGGACCAAACGACACGATGCTGAAGGAACTTAACTCAAGACACGAAACAACACGATGCAGAAGGAACTAACTCAAGACATGAAACAACACGATGCAAAAGGAACTAACTCAAGACACGACACGACGCTAAAGGACAGGATGACATGAGGACCTATTGTGGCTGATCCACAACACACCCCAAAATTGGGGGCCCACCTTTTTGCATGCTTTCAAAGAAGAAAACAGTGACCCAGATGCTAAAAAAATCAAAGAAAAAGGCAAAATTTCACAAAAGAGAAAAGTTGTCGCGATATCGCGACATGTTGCTCCGTCGCGGCCGAAAATGAAAAGTTGTCGCGATATCGCGACATGTTGCTCCGTCGCGGCCGAAAATGAAAAGTTGTCGAATGGCAGTTCTGGAAAGAAAATTGTCGCGATATTCGCGACATGTCACAAAATCGCGGTCAAAACCGAGTCAAACAGGGGAGCCACTAAAGTTTGTCGCGATATCGTGACATGTCGCGATTTCGCTACAAAAAGCAGACACGATTGTACGAAATGAAAAAGTGTCACGATTTCGTGACATAAAGCAGCTAGACAGCCCGAAATGAAAAAGTGTCACGATTTCGCCGACAAAAACTCGACAAGAAGAAAAGTCTGATTTTTCGCGACATTGCGAAATGGTACGAAGAGAAAAGTGTCACGATTTCGCGACAGGTTGCAGCGAGATGGCCCAAAATAGAAAAGTGTCATGATTTCGCGACAAGTTGCAGCGAGATGGCCCGAAAAAAATTGTCACGATTTCGTGACAGGTTGCAGTGAGATGGCCCGAAACAGAAAATGTCGCGATATCGTGACATGTCTCATTTTCGTGATGAAAGTAGAGGAGTGAAGCTGCATGCATAAAAACGTCATGATATCGTGACATGCTATTTTTTTGGTCGTGATTTACATGGGGCCATTACAGAACATGCAGAAAAGTGCTGAACACGTGGCACAAAGGCATGAGGGTCATGATAACGCTTCAGATCGACAGTTACAGTTAGCAGAGAAGACCAAACATTTCAGGCTCGAGCAAAAGGTCAAAACACCAAAGAAGCGGGAAAATGAAACGAAGCGATCTGGGAAATGAAATGAAGCATCATAGAGCGAAACCGAGAGCTGCAATAGAAAGTTTAAAAGTAGAAGTGAAGGTAGATACAGGGGCTAGAAATTGTAAGAAGAAAAGCATTATTTTTTTGGAATAAAAAGGAGTTTATTTGGCAAGAGTAACTTTTGTGTGTGAAACCAAAAGGAGATTGAAGGCTAAGACTACCGTTATCTCTGTAGATCTTTCCCTTGCATTATTCTTTCTTGTATCTATTCGTTTACACCATAATGTGGGTTACGATAGGTGAATGATAGAATGTTGCAATTATTTATTTCCTTAGAGTCTTGCATCTGATCTGATTCGACTATGTTTTATTGCAGGTCTGTTAGGTCAGGTTGTTTTAGAGTTTCATCTCATAACTTGGGGTTTTGCAGGGAGGAGATTGCTAACCAAATTAACGTCCTGTTTCAGTTTTTCCAGCTGATTCTCATAAAGAATCTTTCTGTTTTAGTTTCTGATATTATATTTTTTAATCTTACTCGAAAATCTGCATGTTGGATTCTGGTACATTCCAGAATACTTTGCTAATTTTACTAACACCAAAAGCTAACATAGAAGTAGCAGAACAGATGTTAAATAAAAGATAAAACGAACCCGTTAACTATTAAAATGAACCTCATGTTAAAGGCACGGAGCTTAAAATGAAGTGGTGTATACCACGCATTTTCTCATTTGAAATCTTTTTAAGCCGAAAGATAAAAGAGGTCACTAGCTTATTTTAGGGTAGATTTCATTATTCTCAAGAACATTAAGAAAATATTTTTACGCGGTTGATTAATTTAAGAGATTACGGTTGCAAAGTTTTCTTTGAATCAACAAAGGCCCCTTGTTAATAGTTACTTGCAGGGTTTAAGTTATTCTAGCATACATTCATTTATTTGCGTTAATTCTTAACCGGTTATATGCATATGAATGTTTGTTCCACAAGAACCTTGGAGAAATAAAAAAATAACAAATTTTCTTTGCAAGAAAGAGTTTCATGTCTGAGACTCTAGTTGCGTGATCATTTTGTTATAAGGGCAAAATATTCACTCAACATTTTGGCGCTAGAAGGAGGGCCTTCTTTATTGCTTTGTGATTATGATCTGTTCTAACGATTAACGTGGGTAGTTTTGTTTCCACCTATTGTGCTTGCAGGTATAACATTTAGATACTTTATTTTGCAAGTAAGTTGAGAGAAGTCTTTTAGAGTTCTAGAGTTTTCAAGCTGGCCCAACCTGAGTACATAGCTACTAGGTCCAAGACCACAGGGGAAACTATTTTCCAAAGCCTTTCTCCCATCGCTAGGAAGCCAAAAAACAAAACATTAGAGATCGAAATACCACCCAAGTATACTTGAGTTAGGGATTTCTTTAGACTCAAGTACGTCTAGCGGGCCTCAGCCCTTAATTTCAAGTGCGACAACAACACCAGGTGTATCTGTCTCCATAGTTCCAAGCGTTTCCATTGTTCCCACAGGGTTAACACCTTTGAACAACATGGCCCAACAACAACAACAAACCACCGCCCTTTGGTATGGTGCGCAAAGTTCCCCCTTGGATATTCCTGGGGCAGTCCATGACTTGCCTAGAAACATTGAAAGGGGATTACCCAAATTCATGCATGATGGTCCCACAACATCCGAAGATCATGTCCAAATCTACAAGGATTACATGTTTAGACAAGGGGTTACTCACGAGGATGTTGCTTGCCGAGTTTTCCCTGCTAGTCTAGACAACACGGCCAATGAATGGTATAGGAATCTTCCAACAGGGTCCATCACTTCATGGGCCCAATTAGAAACCGCCTTCATTAGCCAATTTAGAATGTTATTGGATCCCTCCATAATTTACAATTTGTTCGTATCATGCAAAAGATTACCCAATGAGCCCATACGAACATTCAATCAGAGGTTCCAAAAACTATACACGAATGTGACTCGTCACTTTGCGGTAGATCCTGCGGTCGCCTTGCAATTATATTTTGGAGCCTTAGATCCTTTAACATCTTTGTTGACTAGAAGGAATCCTCAGGTTACGACGCTTCCTTTAGCCTATGCAGAGACAATGACTCTCGAACAACAAATGAACTTACCGAGAGCAGGATTGTCTCAATTGACTGGGATGGGACAATACGGTCCATACAGTCAATTCGCCATGATGAACCAGTTAATGGCACCACAGGTTCCTATGATGAACAATTTCCAAACACCCACCCAAGTGGCGTCATTTCCAACTTATCCTAATGCCTCCGTTCAAACGCAGGGATTAATTCAAAATAGCCCGATGGGTTTGCCTGGGTTCGGCATGGGCAGTAATTTGTTGACCATGCCGGGGTTTGCTCCGATTAGCACGCCAAGCCCAATGACTTATCCAACAATCACTCCGATTCAAAGTGTGAATCCAGGATGGAATCCAACTGCCCAGACCCAAGCCATTGTACCTATTCCAGAGGTGGCTAATGCAACAAACACAACTGGACCCGAAATTACCGTGCCCCAACCACAAGGGTCCGAATCCGCGATAGAAAACATGAAGGAAACCTTGGCCAAAGTTTTGGTTACGGTGGGAAATGTCAATAAAAAGGTTGACCAAGCCATGGGTCATAACCGACCTCATAACCATAGAGGAAAAGGAACATACAACACGCAACCGAATAATGGGCGAGTACCCAATCCCGTAGCCAATCAAGCAGATGTCTCGAAAGATTTTGGAGAATTAGGACCTTGTGACAACGATTGCCCGCACTGTGGCCACGGGAAGCAGGAGTCTATACTGACTGAGGTTATACATTCCCAAGAAAGTGAAGAAGAGGAGGATGTGGAATTTTTTGGAAACGAAGATGAAGAAACATTGGAAGTTCATGCCAACAAACGTTTTGGGAAAGGAAATCACAAATATTACACTAGGAGTTCTAAGGAGCCCAAAACTTCCTCTACTCCTCCAAACAACCAATTACTCCCTCCCTCCTTGGTGGAAAATTCTAATATGGTGCAAAACATGTCAAGTTCAGAAAAACCCACTTACGACTTGGTAGAAGACATGAAGAAAACTAAGGCCAATGTCTCAATGTATGATATGTCCCGATTATTAGGCCAAGAAGTAAGTCCACCAAAAAGTTTAGATCCACCTGCCCAAGTTCATGAAGCTAAAAGTGTTGAGTCCCGATTGGTTTTGAAAAAGGAAAAATGAGATATACCTCCTTTTCTGATAACCATTAGAATTGCGGGTAAAAATCTGCACAATTGCTTAATAGATTCAGGGGCCTCGGCTACCATTATGCCCCTAGAAATCTATCAAAAATTGGGACTTACACCAAAACCTTCTAGAAGCAGGGTGGTGCAACTGGATAGATCAACCATGGAGGCAAGTGGGAGAATTGGGTGATGTTCTTATTCAAGTCAACTCAGAACCTAGGGTTCAACATCACATAGATATATTGGTGCTCGACATTCCTATCAAATATGGCATGGTGTTGGGAAGAGATTGGAGTAAAAACCTAAACGGTTACATTGTGATAGATTCTTCACATATGTGGTTGCCTTGGAGGGGAGTGGCCAACCAAATTCGGATTGATAGTGAACCTAGGCTCAAGGAGATGATCACAGAATACAACAAACCTAATGAGATCCAATACATTGAAGCTGAATTAGGAGCATATTGTTTGGACATAGAAACACCTAAAAATTCCCAAAATGAAAGGATTGGATGCAACGTTTCTGAAGGACATCAAGACATTTGGACTTTAAGATTTGATGGATCCAGGTCCAGACAAGGGGCAGGAGCCGGTATTGAATTGTCATGTTCAGACAGAGAGCCTATGTTCGCTGCATATAGACTACGCTCCTCGCCACCAACAATATGGCAGAATATGAGGCCTTGATTCTCGGACTTCAATTGGCCCTTCGAAAGAAAGTTAAATGTATCAAGGTCCTTGGTGATTCGGAACTAGTGGTAAAACAAGTGAAGGGACAATACGTATGTAAGAACAAGCGGCTCAGACTTTACCGAACCAGGGTTAGAGATTTAATAGATGAGTTTGATGCTTTTAACATATCTCTGATCTCTAGAAAAGGCAATCGTCTAGCAGACTCTCTAGCCGTAGCTGCGAGTATGTTGAAACCAGTGGATCACAAGAAATGCAAGAAATTCTCCATAGAACTGGTCCCTTGCCCCTCGATACCGGATAATGTCACGAATTTCCAAGTGTTTGATAGTGACAGGCACATATTCCATTTTGTCACTAATTCTGGTATCTTTGAAAAGCAGGTTATAGATGAAGACGAGAGGGATCTAGAAGAGGCAGATTTGGAAGAAAAAATTATTGGAAAATGTAATAAGATGCCAAATGAGATGGCTTCATTAGAAAAAACTTTCGATATCGGATACCAACCAAAAGAAGGTAGAAAGGTTCCACCTCCCAGAGAAGCCTGTGACTTGGTTAATATTGGAAGTGCAAAAAACCCTCGAGAAGTATTCATAGCAAAAGCATGTACCAAACAGGAGAAGGATTCCATTGCCAATACATTAAAGGAATACATAGATTGCATAGCTTGGAGTTATAAGGAGCTGAAAACTTATGATCAGAATGTCATAACGCATACGATTCCTTTGAAGCCAGACTCCAAACCCTTCAGGCAAAGACAGAGGCCAGTCAATCCATTATTAGAACCCTTGATAGAGAAAGAGGTAAAGTGACTCTTAGAAGCTAAAATCATCTTTCCTGTTAGGCATTCCACATGGGTTGCTAACCTGGTCCCCGTGAGAAAAAAGAGTGGAGAAATAAGGTTATGTATCGATTTTAGAAATCTTAATAAAGCCTCACAAAAGGACAATTACCCTTTACCCACCATTGATGAAATACTTCAAAAGGTAAATGGGTCGGAGATGATGTCATTCCTGGATGGTTATTCGGGATATAATCAGGTCCTTATCCATCCTAGTGATAGGATGAAAACCGCCTTCACCACAAAGTGGGGCACCTTTGCATACAGGAGAATGCCTTTCGGACTATTGAACGCAGGTGCCACATTCCAACGAGCTATGGACTTTGCTTTTAAGGGGCTCATAGGTAAGTGCATTATTATCTATGTAGATGACATTCCTGTCTTTTCTAAGAACAGGGAAAACCACGTCAGGGATCTAAAGAAAGTCTTTCAAAGATGTAGGGAACATGGCATTTCACTCAACCCAAAGAAGTGCATTTTTGGGGTAACGAAAGGAAAATTATTGGGACATGTAATATCTAAAGATGGAATTTCCATTGATCCCGAAAGAATAGAGGCCATACAATAGATTCCTTGTCCCAACAACAAAAAGGGGTTGAGATCATTTTTTGGGAAGATTAATTTCGTTAGAAAATTTATTGCAGATTTTGCAGAAATAGCAAAACCTTTGAACGACATGTTAAAGAAAGAGGTCCAAATCAAGTGGACAGATGAAAATAGAGATGCTTTCAAAAATATCAAGGATGCGATTTCTAAAGCCCCGATTTTAGTGAGTCCCGATTATACGAAGCCTTTCTATATTTACACATTTGCTTCAGATCACTCCTTTGCGAGTGTTTTAACTCAGAAGAGTGAAGGCAACATTGAAAATCCTATTGCCTTCCCGAGTAGTCCTCTCAAAGATGCGAAACTCGAGATACTCCATCTTGGACAAGCAAATGTATGCTCTAGTTAAGACCGTTAAAAAATTCAGGCATTATATAGTCCACAGTAGGGTGTTTGCTATAGTCCCGGATCCCTGCAGTCAAAGCCATGTTTATACAGAATGAATTAGGTGAAAGACGAGGTAAGTGGATTTCAACTTTGCAAGAGTTTGATCTTGAGATTCAATCCATGAAGATAGTGCGGGGACAAGGGTTGGTTAAGGCTATAGCAGAAAAGGATCTCGCAATTTCATGTCAACATTATGAAATCGCAGATATAACCAAAGATGAGTGGTATGCAGATGTTGTGTATTTTTTGCTAAATGGTAAATGTCCACCACATTTGAATTCTACTCAACGAAGAGCCTTGCGCTTGAAATCTGCTAATTTTCTAATTAGATCCGGCACGTTATACAAGAAAAACCATGAAGGTATTTACCTTCGTTGTGTTGATCAAAAAGAGGCAGCACAAATACTCGAGGAATTTCATGGTAAACATGGGACAGGACATGGGTCCGCTAATGCCACAGCCCATCAAATCCTTAGAGCCGATTATTATTGGCCTCGACTGTTCAAAGATGCCCATACTCATGTGAGGTCATGTCATACATGTCAAACTACAGCCAATAGAGACAGGGGTGCTTCCATGCCATTACAATCTGTAATTGAGTCTAGACCTTTTGCGCAATGGGGCCTGGATTTTGTTGGGATTATCAGTCCCAATTCATCCGATTCCCACAAGTACATTCTGACAACTACGGATTATTGCACAAGGTGGACGGAAGCTATCCCCACAAAGAATGCTACTTCGGAGGTTGTTATTAAATTCTTAGAGGATAATATTGTCACTCGGTTTGGAATGCCTAACTCCATTGTAAGTGATAATGGTTCAGCTTTCTCCTCTCTAGAATTTGCTAATTGGGCATTTGACAACAGGGTGAGTTTAAAATTCTCTTCCAATTATTATCCGCAAGGTAATGGATTGGCTGAATCTTCTAACAAGAATTTGTTATGCGTCATAAAAAAATTGTTGGAAAGAAATCCTAGAGATTGGCATAACAAACTTAAGTTGGCTCTTTGGGCTGACAGAATCAGAGTCAAAGAATCAATAGGAACATCTCCTTACCATCTCGGTTTATGGACAAGATCCCATTTTTCCTACAAATCTCAAGTTACAAACACTCCATTTCATGAAAGATTACTTCGAAACTGATGATAAACTTGAGTCTAGACTAACACAATTAATGCATCTGGATGAAAAAAGGGATGAGGCTATGCTTCATTTCAGTAAACACCAGGATGTAGTAAAAATATGGTTCGACAAAAAGTCTAGAGCCAAGGCTTTTAAAATATCGGATCTAGTGTTGTTATGGGATAAAAGACATGAGAAGAAAGGAGATCATGATAAGTTTGACTACTTATGGTTGGGTCCTTACCAGATTTTAGAAGTCCTAGGGGAAAATAGTTTTAGACTAAAAACCTTGGATGGAAAGGATTTGGCATTACCTGTCAATGGGTTGCACTTGAAACACTATTTCCAGGCCTGAAGCGGTTGGGTTTTGTATTATATGTAATTATGCCATGCTTTGTTTCTTTTGTGTGTGCAGATTTGATGTTTAAGTGGTGTGTTTATTTGACATGTTTTGGTTTCTTGAAAAAAAAAAAAATGAATAAAAATTTGAGATGTTAACTCATGCCTAAGATCAGGAAAATATGAAACATTGGAATTGTGTTGTAAAAGCTCCGCAGGTAACACAAACAATTTAATAATATCGTTTGGAACTTGTGATGCATGAAGTAGTCAGTTTTACAAATTATGACAATACTTTATCTCGCAATTCAAAGGGCAATGCATTCATATTACATCTCACTTTGCATATACATGCCATCTTAGTTGCATATGCATTTCAGGTACAAATCATTAAAGTGTGTCAAATCCTCTTAGGGTTATGCTATAACATAAATAAAAAAAAAAATCCTAAGGTTGGGAACTGAGCCCCGAGATATCTAGAACCAAGCACATTTTATACACATTAAAAAGGATCTTGAGCAAAATGATCAAAACCTTGCTTGGAAGAAAAGGTCGGGCGAAAGAAGTATTTCATGTCTATCCTATTATGCAACATGATCCTTAAAACAGTGGTTTTTACCACTTCCATAAAGCTTAAAGCCTAAAATCAGAGTAGTAAGGATAGGGTTAAATCCTCATCGAACTTAGGTTGAGGATCCAACTCCCCAAAACTTTGATTTGACCTACATGGAGTAGTAAGGATAGGGCATAATTCTCATCTCGCCTAGGTTGAGAATCTGATTCCCCAAAGCTCCTATGTCTCATTTCATGATAAATCTTGGATTGGAAGGATCGTACTACTTGTCCTCTGCAAAGGATGGGTAGTCATCCCCAAGGTCCAAGCAATAAAATTAATATTCTCCATTTTCATCTAAAACTTGGATTGGAAGGATCGTACTACATGTCCTCTGCAAAGGATGGGTAGTCATCCCCAAGGTCCAAGAAGTAAAAATTAAATTTTCCCATCTCATCTCTATATTGGATTGGAAGGATCGTACTACTTGTCCTCTGCAAAGGATGGGTAGTCATCCCCAAGGTCCAAAGAAATGAAGCTAAGTCATGGATTATGGGGTTAAGTATGCCCATGCATGGCAAGCATGTCTTGTCTAAAAAACAAGACCACCGACCGTTCAAAGGGTTAGACTAGCATGACCATTTCTTCCATAATTGGTTAAATTATTTTGCTCAAAGTGAGGTAATGAATTCCAAATCAGAGTAGTAAGAATAGGGTTAAACTCCCATCTCGATTAGGTTGGGAGTCTGATTTCCCAAAGCTCTGATTTCACTTTCACTTACACATGGGTTCAAGATAGTAGTGACTCATAACCAACTTTGGGATCTAATAAAACAATTCATTATACATATGGTTGATCCTAAGAGGGTTTGATAATCTTGAATGTTTGTGTATGATACTAGAAGGTCTATGCCTTTATAAAAGCAAAATCTCTAAGCATATTTATTAGGTTACACAAATCATTCACAGTCTCACATATGCATGCATGTAAAACTGACAATGGAATGTTGATCAAGTTCAAGCGATATGGAATGAAAACAAATAGCACACACCGAGCTGATATGTTTCATGTACTTCTGATCTGTCGGTATTTGTTTATATTTTATGTGCTGACGCTTGTATCTAAGCTTGTATATTTCAGGTTGGGTTCTCACCAAAATGCTCTGGAGCATTTGACAGCAGAGTCGCCATTTGTTGTGGCTGATCCACAACACACCCCAAAATTGGGGGCCCACCTTTTTGCATGCTTTCAAAGAAGAAAACAGTGACCCAGATGCTAAAAAAATCAAAGAAAAAGGCAAAATTTCACAAAAGAGAAAAGTTGTCGCGATATCGCGACATGTTGCTCCGTCGCGGCCGAAAATGAAAAGTTGTCGCGATATCGCGACATGTTGCTCCGTCACGGCCGAAAATGAAAAAGTGTCGCGATATCGCGACATGTTGCTCCAAAAAATCGCCAGCAAAAAAAATTGTCACGATATCGCGACATGTCACAAAATCGCGGTCAAACCAGTCAAACAGGGCAAGCCACTAAAGTTGTCGCGATATCGCGACATGTCACGATTTCGCTATAGAAAGCAGCCACAGTTGTACGAAATGAAAAAGTGTCACGATTTCGTGACATAAAGCAGCTGGACAGCCCAAAATGAAAAAGTGTCACGATTTCATGACAAAAAAAAAAAAAACATCACGATTTACAAAATAATTAGAACAATAGCCCAAAGAGAAAAGCGTCACGATTTCACGATAGGTTGCAAATGGTACGAAAAAAAAGTGTCATGATTTCGCGACAGGTTGTAGCGAGATGGCCCGAAATAGAAAATTGTCACGATTTCGCGACAGGTTGCAGCGAGATGGCCCGAAACAAAAAATTGTCACGATTTCGCGACAGGTTGCAGCGAGATGGCCCGAAACAGAAAATTGTCGCGATATCGCGACATGTCTCATTTTCGCGGTGAAAGTAGAGGAGTGAAGCTGCATGCATAAAAACGTCGCGATATCGCGACATGCTATTTTTTTGGTCACGATTTACATGGGGCCATTACAGAACATGCAGAAAAGCGTTGAGCACGTGGCACAAAGGCATGAGGGTCATGATAACGCTTCAGATCGATAGTTACAGTTAGCAGAGAAGACCAAACGTTTCAGGCTCGAGCAAAAGGTCAAAACACCAAAGAAGCGGGAAAATGAAACGAAGCGATCTGGGAAATGAAACGAAGCGTCACAGAGCGAAACCGAGAGCCGCAACAGAAAGTTTAAAAGCAGAAGTGAAGGTAGATACAGGGGCTGGAAATTGTAAGAAGAAAAGCATTATTTTTTTGGAATAAAAAGGAGTTTATTTGGCAAGAGTAACTTTTGTGTGTGAAACCAAAAGGAGATTGAAGGCTAAGACTACTGTTATCTCTGTAGATCTTTCCCTTGCATTATTCTTTCTTGTATCTATTCGTTTACACCATAATGTGGGTTACGATAGGTGAATGATAGAATGTTGCAATTATTTATTTCCTTAGAGTCTTGCATCTGATCTGATTCGACTGTGTTTTATTGCAGGTCCGTTAGATCAGGTTGTTTTAGAGTTTCATCTCATAACTTGGGGTTTTGCAGGGAGGAGATTGCTAACCAAATTAACGTCCTGTTTCAGTTTTTCCAGCTGATTCTCATAAAGAATCTTTCTGTTTTAGTTTTTGATATTATATTTTTAATCTTACTCAAAAATCTGCATGTTGGATTCTGGTACATTCCAGAATACTTTGCTAATTTTACTAACACCAAAAGCTAACATAGAAGTAGCAGAACAGTGTTAAATAAAAGATAAAACGAACCCGTTAACTATTAAAATGAACCTCATGTTAAAGGCACGGAGCTTAAAATGAAGTGGTGTATACCACGCATTTTCTCATTTGAAATATTTTTAAGCCGAAAGATAAAAGAGGTCACTAGCTTATTTTAGGGTAGATTTCATTATTCTCAAGAACATTAAGAAAATATTTTTACGCGGTTGATTAATTTAATAGATTACGGTTGCAAAGTTTTCTTTGAATCATTAAAGGCCCCTTGTTAACAGTTACTTGCAGGGTTTAAGTTATTCTAGCATACATTCATTTATTTGCGTTAATTCTTAACCGGTTATATGCATATGAATGTTTGTTCCACAAGAACCTTGGAGAAATAAAAAAATAACAAATTTTCTTTGCAAGAAAGAGTTTCATGTCTGAGACTCTAGTTGCGTGATCATTTTGTTATAAGGGCAAAATATTCACTCAACAGGACCGTGGAGGATTTGGTTATGCATAGGAGGAAGCTCGTGTGGCACTAAGCCACAAAGTACTATGCGCTCGTTTTGGATTATAAAGCACAATGAAGTAAATCCCCTGTGAATGTGGGATAATTGCCTAGAAAATTTAATAAAAAAATTTGTACCTTATGTTATAACGTGAAATATTTATTTTCACGTTCGTTGATTGGCTGGCAGCGATTTACGACTATAAGCTACTGTGCACGTGGATTTCTTTGAAGATTTCACTTGTTCGATCACAGGAGTAAAAACTTAGTTGCCAAAAATTTCACCTGTTCATCATATGTGCTTTGTTAAGTCCGATAGTCATGCAACGATTTTGTTAGCCTACGTTAATTGTCTGTCGCAGGTGATTTTCGAAACAGTTTCCGAATACAAGGGAAAATTTTGACGATCGCTAGGGAAAGCCCCCCCTGCCAGGCCCATCTATTCCATTGCTCGGATCTGATACCACTTGGAAGGCAATGCCTTCTCTGATCTTCTAATTAATTAAAATTAACTTGCTCACTGAATTATACCAGATAATCAAGTAGATAAAGAGTATGCAGAAGTAATTGATAACAATAATAAGAATGTGATTCGCCACTTGAGGTGGGCTCACCCTGTGCGAGAATGCAAATGATAAATTGAGAAAAATATAAAAAGATAAGATGATCTGAATTAATGAAACACTATGCTAATAAATATGAAATTTTATGCATTTGGAGAACCTAGTCGACGGCTAGGTTTGGTATGTAGCAAAATCGATTCAGTAGGGAAAAAGGATCAGCAGATTCATTAAATTCTTATATGAATGGCTCAGCCAAGGATTACCATGAAGTAATAGAATTATCTTCCAGAGTTCTAAACCAATGCAATATCTTTCCACGAAAGGACAGGGCTAGAATTCTAACAATAATATTTTCTTCCTTTATGTTGTGGATTGCTGCCAGATTCAGGATATATTGGCAATGCTCATAAGTTGTTTTCCCAAATCCATCATACGTGGGGGTTGTCTTAGATACATCCTGGGGAATGGTATCCATTTATGCTAATCTAAGGGGCCCAGTTGAATCCCAATTAGGGTACTTCTAAAGTGGCATATTAGGAGCCACATTATGTGCCATGTTTCTAGTTGTAGGTCTTATTGGGGGAACTGTTGGGTTTTCTTCTAGAAGATCTTCTTATTTAATAAAATCTTGATCCAAACTTTTGATAATAGTAACCCCTCTCTGAGGTAACTCACAATGAAAGAAAGAATCAAGGTTGTCCCTCTTGAAAGACCTGGTATACATGAAAGGGTACTGGTCTACAATATTTTTTCAGGATCTTTTGACCAGGAAGTCACCAGGTGAACTTTCTTTTCTCCGCTAACAAGTTCAAGACAATTCACCCAATCTTGATTCCTTCTGGTTGAGATAACAATAATTCTTTTTATGGGTTTTGTGTTCCTTGTGAACTGGTCCCATCGGGCGTACCAAAAGCTATTGGGCACTAAATTGCACCAAGTTTTCACTCAGTACTATGGTTGTCTATCTTTCTACTTTCTATCCAGGCTTGCTTCTGATAGCTGCAGCTCAACACTCAACATTGGATGGACCAAAACAAGAGTTTTCGATCCAACCTCCAGAGTAGGTTGGTTCCTTGTCAACTTAGCAAGTTGTTGACACAATTATGCTCACTTAGGGTTTAGATTTTAGGGTAAGAGAAGGTTAGGGTTAGATATATGTAGATAATAATGGATGGATAGGTTAACAACATTGCACTACCATAAAAAGCTCCCAAAAAACCATACTAAGGACATACATTCAGATCAACCTTTATCTCAGAATAGATTGTTTCATATATTAAGCATAGCAGAGAAATGTTGTAATAAGCAATTTTAATATCCAGGGAATGATAATCCAAATAACAAGATTCACCAAACACTTATATTTTATAGAAATATACTTCCTAACCACATAGAATGAATTCAAAAGTAGATTTCAATTACTTATAACAACTAGTAATCCAAAATAGGCACAAAATAACCATCTAAGTATTTACAGAAATGTAAGTTGTGAAATCTGAACCTCTGACATTAAACATGAGAACATGAACTTGAGGTGAAGATCAATGTATTGCTCCTTTCATTCAGCTCTTCAGGAATATTTATAATGGTATAGGCAAACATGCTAGAGCCGACCCTACAAAATGAGGGTTTGACCTCTACTTATAGTTTTATTATTATAATAATAATAATAAAATACACATCTTGTTACAATAGTAGAACAAAGATCTTAGCTGGCATAAACTCATTGATCTGTCCTCCAAAAAATCTACTGAAATAAAATCCGCCATGATAGCTCGGGGTCTCTACAACTTGCTGATCATTTAGTGGAACTAAATCTTAGGTGTTAAAGATCACACATTTTCATTGATCCTTCTTGGGAGTGAATTACCATCGTCAATCTGTAACCGCCTCTGGTTTGATCTTCTTGGAAATCCTCAACGCTTCATCTCCCGACAGACTGTTACAATTCTGATATAGCAATGTATTTAAAATAACTAATATTTGGTAGCTTAACCTCAACCATTGATCTTATTCATCACACGATTCAGATTCAATATGACATAAGCTAAATGCCATTCCACTTTAAAAATGATGACATCCTCTTTCTTATTAGAAACAACAGAATCTCCAATCCGGACCTCTAAACCTTGAATCCACTCTAGGATATTAATCTTCAATATTATATCCTTCAATTCGAGTCTAGAGCTAGTAACGTACTTAATATGTCATGAATATATGCTTTCATTATTCCATTGCCCCATATTATCTTCATTTCAAAAAGGGAATACTTGTTCATTCCAAAATTTCCATTCTACACTTTTCCATCACTGATGTCATCATCTCTTAGGAACTTTTACGGATTTGAAATTTGTCTTCTTATCAGAGTAAAAAACAAAACGGACCTTCCCAGAATTGCCATTCCACACTTTTATATTATTGACGTCATTATATCTTAGGAAATTTTGTGTATTTGAGATCTCTCTTCATTTCGGAGCTAGAGTAAAGTCACCTGAAATCTCTCCAAACAAGAAAACGTGACTAATTACTAAGCAGATTCATATCTTCTGACCCGATTCTAGATAAAATCATACTTTAAGGTTTGCGGAATGATGATTTTTTCACTTAGTCAAATTTGTACAAAATTTTACTAAGTATGTGGCCATTTTGGGTCTACACTCCCAACTTAGCAAATAACAAAATTTAATGTAAAATATTTACCTCGTCTTCGGATGGAATCGAACCCTCAGCCTTACCCACAATGTGCACCTTAGCCACGACCTCAACCACCACACAAGCTATATGCTCGTTTGAAATGAATGAAGCACCATGTGCTTCACTACTGCTCCCCTTTATGCTTTACCAAAAACATGTGCCTTGGGCACTTTCACCAAAACAACTTCCAATGCAGCCACCATGTTTTGAACACAGGCCCTCTCTCTTGCAAACGTATTTGCATTTCCCAACACACCACTAGGCCACATTGTCCTATGTGCTTTCGGATTTCAATGCTTCATGTCTTAAACTTTGCGCTATCCACAAATTTTGTAAATCTCATGAGCTCTTAATATCTTTCGCATGCCAATTAATCATCAAGCAAGGATAATGTTTTTGTCTTTGGGCAATGTATTTATATTGCCTCCTTTGTACCTTGGGAGACATCGGTGCTTCCATGAATTCCTTCCACAACATCGGCGAAGATTCTAAAGGTGCTTCGAATGCCTTTTATTCCAAACCCAACCTTAGGGTTTATAAAATATATTTAAACTTTATAAAACCCACTTTGCTTTATAAAATATTATAATGAGAATTATAAATATTTTATTTGGGTTTTCACCATATCACTTTAATATTATAATAACCATTATTATATTATTATATGTTTTTGATGCCTTGGATAAATTTTCCTTCTTACTGCATTCCATGTCGTAAATAATATTTATTTATAAAATTTAAATTCTCATTGAATTTAAATAATTTATAAAAATAAATATTATATCTCCTTTTGAACTCTTAACTTCTGCACTGATTCTCTTGATCTTTGGCCTTCTTCCTAGATATTAAATAACCATTTCTCGACAAATTTATTTCTTTCTAAATTCCTTAGGATTAATGATGACTTCATTTGGTGACATCAATGACAAATTTGACTTAGGGACTCAAAATGTCCAACAACATGCCCCTTTTTCATTGATGACAACCCATACTCTTATTACCAAAACTTGACCTTTCTTTTTATTATGCTCCCCCTAGGACATTTCTCCCCTTGGATCAATACTCTCTCAAATATCAAATCTCTCCCCATTACACAAATCTCTCCCCCTTTGACATCAATGGAAAAGGGTTACCTTTGGGGATTGGGGCTAAGAATGAGCCTCTTAGCTTAGTCCCTCCCCCACCTCCTTTTGAGGTGGTTAATTCTAGGGTGGTAGTATTTCTACTCCCAAAAGGTATTGTTCTTTGCCTTTATCCTCTTCCCTTCTTTTCTAAATTTTTTGATTTCTCTAATTGTTTCTATATGTGTCATAATTCTTGTTCTTGTTCCTGTTCACATCCAAGTTCTTGTTCCTATTCCTATTCTTGTTCTCATTCATGTTCATGTTCTTGTTCCTATTCCTGTTCATGTTCCTATTCCCTGTTCATGTTCCCTGTTCATGTTCATGTTCCTATTCATGTTCCTATTCCTGTTCCTATTCTTGTTCATGTTCCTATTCCTGTTCATATTTGTTTCTCGAATGTCTGATCTACACCATTTTGCTATGTAACCATCATTATTGCACTTATAACACTTAAAGTTATTATTCCTTAGAGGTGAAAATGTCTTAGGATTTCTCCTATTGAAGCCATATCCTCTTCTATCATGAACCCTACAATTCATTGCCTTATGACCAAACTGATTACATGAGTAGAAATACCCATGGAAAAGCTATCTATTCCCATATTCATGTCTTTCATGTGTCATGCATTGTGAAGCCATGTGCCCAAACCTGTGACATGAAAAATATATTCCATTGAAGCTTCCTTGTATTGACCTCATTGGTCTCCTGTTCTGATTGTTTTTCTATCTGTATCTTCTTTGTGCATTGTTCCTATATTTTTTGAACCCTTTACTGTCCAACTCATCATCTGATGTCTCTCTTCCTCTTACATTGTCTTCTTCTGAAGTTTCTTCATCTAAATTTTCTTCTTCTTGGCTTGAAGTTGACTCCTCTTCCCATTTCTTTTGAATCTTTTTAGAACCAAGACCTATTTTTTTTTGTTGCTCTTATTTGTATCTTGACTATTTTATCCACACTCTTTGCACTATTTACATACTTGTATAGCTTATTATTGGAGTCTTCTAAATATTATTTTAGAATTACCACTTCTTGTGCTAACTTCTCACATTCCAAGATATTTGCTTCTAACTTATATTTGAACTTCCTTACCTTAGACTTTTATTTTTCTAAATCCTCTATAATCAATCTTCTTTCTTCATCACATTCTTGAAACTAAATTTCAAGTTTATGTTGGCAATTTTGGGTACTTTGGGTACATTGCTTTTGCTCAAGTGTATAAGTTGTCATTGATGTCAAAAGGCATTTTTGTGTTGATATCAAAAAGAGTGTGATGTCAAAAATATCTTGAGAAAGCTTCATATTGTTAAAGGGTTTTTATTAAAACCATGGTGACAAGGTTAAAGGTTTTTCTTAAAACCATTTGGACTCATTAAGGGTTTTTATTAAAACCAAGCTTAACTTAATGCAAAGGTTTTTGCTTCTTGAAAAACCTTGAAGGTCCATGTTTATTATTAATAATTAAATTAACTCAAACCTTTGACAAAGGTCTAAGTTTAATTTATTATTAATAAAATAATAATAATTATTATTTTAATTATTATTAAAGGGTCTTTTAACCCTTAAGCGACGCAGATAAAGTTTTCTTTCATCGACGTGTTGCCATCGTTGGAGGAGCGCCGACGTCAAACAGTTAAGGAGAAATGGCTATATAAGTGGGGATGATTTTCTAAAGTAAGTGCACCACCGATTAATTGGAGTCTTCGATTTGCATTTGCTCTGTATCATTTGAATAGCGCTTGGTGTCTTCGATTTGCGTTTGCTCTGTATCATTCGAATAGCGCTTGGTGTCTTCGATTTGTGCTTGCTCTGTGTCTTTGAATCTCCAATTGACGTCTTTGAAATCGTGCTTGATCTGTGTCTTGGAAACCGTGCTTGGCATACTCGAATTTGAGCTTGGGCTGCATCCTTACTTTTTGCTTGACGTTAGTGGATTGGCAATTGCACCTGAACTGTGTTTTTCTAGACTGTGTTGTGAGATGATTAATGCAAGCATTCAGTGACTTATGTTTTGGACAGTGCTAGGAAAACGAATACATTTTCCATATCCTACGATCAAGTGAAGATAAAACAAAGGATAGTTTAATATTTCTTTGTCGAGCACTTGTGCTCCAACGACGATGGAGTTTGAGTAAAGGCGCTCGCTAGGCAGAGATACAGGTTTCGAATCACGTCGAGTGCATTTTTCCTTTTGTTGCGATGCACGAAGGAGAGCGGTTGTGATTGGGCTACGTAAGTAGAGGAGAATGCACTTTAGCGCTTATAGTGGTGGCTCCTCATTTCTCCTAAGGTTGGAGAACTAAGTATTGCCAAGGTAAATCTTTTTATTGTTGACTTGGGATATTTGAGTTGATTTGATCAAGAATTATTGATGGAGGTATAAGGTTAAGTTGTAATCTTTGTTTTGACATTGTTATTATTAATGCTTGATGCTTATGTGGAGTAATAAGGTGTAAAGAGATTTTACTTTGTATGTATATTATATTTTTGGTGGTTAATATTAAGTTGGAGTAATAAGGTGTTATTTTGGATCTTTATTATTGTGTATTATTGTATAGTTGCTAACTCTAATTGGTGGTAAATTGAGAGTTAATGTTGTGACAATTTTTGAGTTCTCCTTCTTCATCAAAGTAAAGGTATGGGCACATTCTTCCATGGTTGTTATTGATTGATGGTTTTCTAAAAATAAGTGTGGAGGGAAAAGGATTTCTACTTGTTTCCTTTTCTTGTGATGATTGGTTGAATGCTTCAAGGTTGATGTTGAGTTGAATGGTGTTGGTTGACTAAACCTTGTTTGATGAGCATTGTTGTTAAAACCCTAATTGGTTGTGGAAAGAACATGAGTATCATTGTTATATGAGATATTGCATGGTTGGCAATTGTTGGGTTGTGTTTCATGTTCTTGAGAAAAGCATACTACATCTATCTTATTCTTTTGAGATTGAGATTGAGTTGAGATTGATACTTGGGAGTTAAGTATAGAACATATTGAGTCTCTAACAATTCTCTTTATGCTTCTATGAGGTTGATGAATCACATTGGGTCTCTAACAATTCTCTTTGTGGGTTCATGCTAAGCAAGTTTTTCTTGGTGAGCTTGCTGAGGTTTTGGACAGGTTTCGGTGGGGACTTGTGAGCAGTTTTGGACAGGTTTCGGTGGGGACTTGTGAGCAGATTTGGACAGGTCCTAGCAGAGGACTTGTGAGCTGAGTTTGAGAGTTCTATCAGAGAACTTGAGGACAGAGGTGCATTGGTTCTTTGAGAAGAACTTGAGGACAGATTTGGCAAGTCTTTGAGAAGGCTTGTATGTAGAGGATTGATTTGTTCAAGAGTTGGACAGATCTGACAAACAGAGGAAGACTTGTACTAGACCGACTGACTGTGTTTGGTATAGGTTGCTGAGCTATTGTGGACGTGATCATAGAAGGTAGAGGTCTCTTAGGCTAAGCATTGAGGACAAGAGGTCTTCGGTGGAAAGGAGTTCCACGTGCTGGCAAGAGGTAGAGGCAGTTGATCTTCTGAGGGATCATTTCTAGAGCAGAGGGGAAGGTATCTCCTTTGAGAAGAGGCTCATAAATTTAGATAGAGGGGAAGGTATCTCCTTTGAGCAGAGGCTCATAAATTCATATTGGGGGAAGGTATCTCCTTTGGGCCGAGGCTCATAAACATTGTAATTGGGAAGGTTTCCCAAAGAACTTTGAGATAACTTTTAGAGAAAAGTTTTGTGGACGTAGCCCAGGCTTTCTGGGTGAACCACGTTAAAATTGGTGTCACTTTGTGGATGATATTGTGCTTTGTTTTGATATTGCTTTGGGTATATTGCTTTACTATTTTGAAGTATAAAGGAAAAAGTAAAAAGAGGTCTTATACTTGTTCACCCCCCTCTCGAGTATAAGCTTGTGTTCTTCAATTGGTAGCAGAGTGGGTGCCTTCGAAAAGTTTAACAGCTTGAAGGAAAAGCTAGTAAAGAACACAATGGATCATTCAAGTAGTAATGCAGCTTTCAAGGCTACCAAGGAATCCAAGGGTAAACAACTTCAAGATAGTGATGAGTCTTCTAGTGATGAAGAGGCATATTACAACAAGAAAGGCAAGTTCTCTAGAAAGCACAAAAGTATGAAAAATGTAAGATGTTTCAATTGTGGAAAGTTTGGTCATTATGCTACTGATTGTACTATTCCCAAGAATGAAAGTGATGAAGATAAATAGGATTCTAAGAGCAAGGATTCTGAAAAGCACAAGCATCACAGGAAAAACAAAGATGAGCACAACAATCAAGGAAAGAGGTATTCTCACAAGCACAAGAAGAGTTTCTACCTAGACAAAGCAAGTAAGTGTTCTAGTAGTGATAGTGAAAGTTCTTCAAGTGATAATGAAAATGAGATTTTGTTCATATCAGAAAAAGAGGAAGAACCGAAACATAGATTCATTATCATGAAATGTCTTAGATGTGGAAACTTTGGTCACCTTGAGGATGATTGCACAAATAATGATTTGGTTTCTAGTATGTATGAGGATGCTTCAAAAAACTATAAGGAAGATGCATGTATGGTTTTTGAAAAGGGTAGCACCTCTAGTGATAAGAAATTTGAAAAAGGCTTTGATGATTCAAAAGGAAATCAAATAAGGAAGGGAAGTAGATCTTGAAAGTGAACTTATTAGTGCTCTTAGTGCTTTGGAAAAAGAAAGAAAGAAGAATTCTAGACTCAAGGATAAGTTAGATGAATGTTGTATGGAGAGAGATGATCTTATAGAAAGTCTTGACTTCTCTATAGCTAAGACACAAGAACTCAAGGATGAGTTAGAGTCTAAGGTTCTTGAGTATAGTGAGTTAGAACAGAAAATGGCTTCTTTAAAAGAGGAAACTAAAGAGTACAAGGATAAGCTTCACAAGTTTCAAGATAGCTCCAAAAAGGTTAAGTCACTCATCAAAGGTCAAAGAAAGACAACAAATAAAACATGCCTTGGTTTTGTTAAGCCACACAAGGAATAAGTCTGGAGAGTCTAGTAAGAGACTCCAAAAGGAAGAGAGTTCGATGAGGAAAGTATTTTAGATCATGATTCCTTGAATGATAGATGCACGGAAACAGAAAATAGGAAACAAAAAAAGGGGAGAAAGTTTACAGGACCTAGAATGCCATTTACAAGAAATTTTAATGGCAGATGTTTTGCTTGTCACGAGTTTGGTCACATGGCTTCACAGTGCATGACTCAAGTAAGGAAGGTAAATGACAGTTTCAGAGGTGGTAATTTCTTTCAAGGGTATTGCTACTCTTGTAAACAGTTTGGGCACAAGGCAGTTTATTGCAAGGCAAATATCAGGAACAGGTTTGATCAGAATAGGTTTGGTCAGAACAGGTTTGGTCAGAACTAGTGGATTCAAAGATCAGGTTTACCTCAAAGAAACAACATCATCAAGTGTTTCAAGTGCAACAATGAAGGTCATACAATCGGACAGGTGTAGAGCTAAAATTCTAGAATACAGAAGAGAACAGTGGCATGATCAGGTCTAAGGATCAAGGCATGGACAAGAACAGGGATGAGAACAAGAACAAGAACGAGTGACAAGAACATGAATATGGCAAAGAGTTCAAGAGAAGGCCCGGCAAGGAAGTTATAGACGATGATGATGATCAGTGCTTAATGGGAGTTTTACTCCCACCCCGGAATTAATCACCTCATCGGGGAGGTGGGGGGAGGGACTAAGCTAAGAGGCTCCTTCTTAGTCCCGAGCCCCAAAGGTGGCCCTTTGCCATAGATGACAAAGGGGGAGAGATATGAGTAAGGGGGAGAGCTTCAAAAGTGAAGAGGAAAGCTTCAAGTCAGGGGGAGCAAAACTTCAAAGGAAGATTCTCAGTTGTGGGCATAGTTGGTCAGTTGTTAGCATAGTTGGTTTTATTTTTGGCTCTTGAAAATTTTTTTCAGTAAAGGTTTGCCATCAATGACAAAGGGGGATATTGTTGGCAATTTTGGGTACTTTGGGTACATTGCTTTTGCTCAAGTGTATAAGTTGTAATTGATGTCAAAAGGCATTTTTGTGTTGATATCAAAAAGAGTGTGATGTAAAAAATATCTTGAGAAAGCTTCATTTTGTTAAAGGGTTTTTATTAAAACCATGGTGACAAGGTTAAAGGTTTTTCTTAAAACCATTTGGACTCATTAAGGGTTTTTATTAAAACCAAGCTTAACTTAATGCAAAGGTTTTTACTTCTTGAAAAACCTTGAAGGTCCATGTTTATTATTAATAATTAAATTAACTCAAACCTTTGACAAAGGTCTAATTTTAATTTATTATTAATAAAATAATAATAATAATTATTTTAATTATTATTAAAGGGTCTTTTAACCCTTAAGCGACGCAGATAAAGTTTTCTTTCGCCGACGTGTTGCCATCGTTGGAGGAGCGCCGACGTCAAAAAGTTAAGGAGAATTGGCTATATAAGTGGGGATGATTTTCTAAAGTAAGTGCACCACCGATTAATTAGAGTCTTTGATTTGCGTTTGCTCTGTATCATTCAAATAGCGCTTGGTGTCTTCGATTTGCGTTTGCTCTGTATCATTCGAATAGCGCTTGGTGTCTTCAATTTGTGCTTGCTCTGTGTCTTTGAATCTCCAATTGACGTCTTTGAAATTGTGCTTGATCTGTGTCTTGGAAACCGTGCTTGGAATACTCGGATTTGAGCTTGGGCTGCATCTTTACTCGGTATTCTCACAAGCACAAGAAGAGTTTCTACCTAGACAAAGCAAGTAAGTGTTCTAGTAGTGATAGTGAAAGTTCTTCAAGTGATAATGAAAATGAGATGTTGTTCATATCAGAAAAAGAGGAAGAACCGAAACATAGATTCATTATCATGAAATGTCTTAGATGTGGAAATTTTGGTCACCTTGAGGATGATTGCACAAATAATGATTTGGTTTCTAGTATGTATGAGGATGCTTCAGAAAACTATAAGGAAGATGCATGTATGGTTTTTGAAAAGGGTAGCACCTCTAGTGATAAGAAATCTGAAAAAGGCTTTGATGATTCAAAAAGCAAACATATAGAGGAAGGTGAAGTAGATCTTAAAGGTGAACTTATTAGTGCTCTTAGTGCTTTGAAAAAGGAAAGAAAGAAGAATGCTAGACTCAAGGATAAGTTAGATGAATGTTGTATGGAGAGAGATGATCTTATAGAAAGTCTTGACTTCTCTATAGCTAAGACACAAGAACTCAAGGATGAGTTAGAGTCTAAGGTTCTTGAGTATAGTGAGTTAGAACAGAAAATGGCTTCTTTGAAAGAGGAAACTAAAGAGTACAAGGATAAGCTTCACGAGGTTTCAAGATAGCTCCAAAAAGGTTAAGTCACTCATCAAAGGTCAAAGAAAGACAACAGATAAAACAGACCTTGGTTTTGTTAAGCCACACAAGGAACAAGTCAGAGAGTCTAGTAAGAGACTCCAAAAGGAAGAGAGTTCTGATGAGGAAAGTATTTCAGATCATGAGTCCTTGAATGATAGATGCACAGAAATAGAAAATAGGAAACAAAAAAAGGGGAGAAAGTTTACAGGACCTAGAAAGCCATTTACAGGAAAGTTTAATGGCAGATGTTTTGCTTGTCACAGGTTTGGTCACATGGCTTCACATTGCATGACTCAAGTAAGGAAGGTAAATGACAGTTTCAGAGGTGGTAATTTCTTTCAAGGGTATTGCTACTCTTGTAAACAGTTTGGGCACAAGGCAATTTATTGCAAGGCAAATATCAAGAATAGGTTTGATCAGAACAGGTTTGGTCAGAATAGGTTTGGTCAGAACAGGTTTAGTCAGAATAGGTGGATTCAAAGAACAGGTATGCCTAAAAGAAATAACATTGTTACTTGTTATAAGTGCAACAATGAAGGTCACACAAGTAGACAGTGTAGAGCTGAACTTCCAAGGTACAGGAACAAGAACAATGGTATGAACAGGTCCAAGGATCAAGGCATGGATAAGAATAGGAATGAAATAGGAACAAAGAGATTCAAGAAGAATATGGACAAAAAGGAGAAGGCAAGGAAGTTATAGACGCTGATGATGATCGGTGCCTAATGGGAGTTTTACTCCCACCCCAGAATTAATCACCTCATCAGGAGGTGGGGGAGGGACTAAGCTAAGAGGCTCATTCTTAGTCCCGAGCCCCAAAGGTGACCCTTTGCCATTGATGACAAAGGGGGAGAGATATGAGTAAGGGGGAGAGCTTCAAAGTGAAGAGGAAAGCTTCAAGTCGGGGGAGCAAAACTTCAAAGGAAGATTCTCGGTTGTGGGCACAGTTGGTCGAGTTGTTAGCACAGTTGGTTTCAGTTTTGGCTCTTGAGAAGTGTTTTCAGTAAAGGTTTGCCATCAATGACAAAGGGGGAGATTGTTGGCAATTTTGGGTACTTTGGGTACATTGCTTTTGCTCAAGTGTATAAGTTGTCATTGATGTCAAAAGGCATTTTTGTGTTGATATCAAAAAGAGTGTGATGTCAAAAATATCTTGAGAAAGCTTCATATTGTTAAAGGGTTTTTATTAAAACCATGGTGACAAGGTTAAAGGTTTTTCTTAAAACCATTTGGACTCATTAAGGGTTTTTATTAAAACCAAGCTTAACTTAATGCAAAGGTTTTTGCTTCTTGAAAAACCTTGAAGGTCCATGTTTATTATTAATAATTAAATTAACTCAAACCTTTGACAAAGGTCTAAGTTTAATTTATTATTAATAAAATAATAATTATTATTATTTTAATTATTATTAAAGGGTCTTTTAACCCTTAAGCGACGCAGATAAAGTTTTCTTTCGCCGACGTGTTGCCATCGTTGGAGGAGCGCCGACGTCAAACAGTTAAGGAGAAATGGCTATATAAGTGGGGATGATTTTCTAAAGTAAGTGCACCACCGATTAATTGGAGTCTTCGATTTGCGTTTGCTCTGTATCATTCGAATAGCGCTTGGTGTCTTCGATTTGCGTTTGCTCTGTATCATTCGAATAGCGCTTGGTGTCTTCGATTTGTGCTTGCTTTGTGTCTTCGAATCTCCAATTGACGTCTTTGAAATCGTGCTTGATCTGTGTCTTGGAAACCATGCTTGGCATACTCGGATTTGAGCTTGGGCTGCATCCTTACTTTTTTGCTTGACGTTAGTGGATTGGCAATTGCACCTGAACTATGTTTTTCCGGACTGTGCTGTGAGATGATTAATGCAAGCATTCAATGACTTATGTTTTGGACAGTGCTAGGAAAATGAATACGTTTTCCATATCCTACGATCAAGTGAAGATAAAACAAAGGATAGTTTAATATTTCTTTGTCGAGCACTTGTGCTCCAACGACGATGGAGTTTGAGTAAAGGTGCTCGCTAGGCAGAGATACAAGTTTCGAATCACGTCGAGTGCATTTTTCCTTTTGTTGCGATGCACGAAGGAGAGCGGCTGTGATTGGGCTACGTAAGTAGAGGAGAATGCGCTTTAGCGCTTATAGTGGTGGCTCCTCATTTCTCCTAAGGTTGGAGAACTAAGTATTGCCAAGGTAAATCTTTTTATTGTTGACTTGGGATATTTGAGTTGATTTGATCAAGAATTATTGATGGAGGTATAAGGTTAAGTTGTAATCTTTGTTTTGACATTGTTATTATTAATGCTTGATGCTTATGTGGAGTAATAAGGTGTAAAGAGATTTTACTTTGTATGTATATTATATTTTTGGTGGTTAATATTAAGTTGGAGTAATAAGGTGTTATTTTGGATCTTTATTATTGTGTATTATTGTATAGTTGCTAACTCTAATTGGTGGTAAATTGAGAGTTAATGTTGTGACTATTTTTGAGTTCTCCTTCTTCATCAAAGTAAAGGTATGGGCACATTCTTCCATGGTTGTTATTGATTGATGGTTTTCTAAAAATAAGTGTGGAGGGAAAAGGATTTCTACTTGTTTCCTTTTCTTGTGATGATTGGTTGAATGCTTCAAGGTTGATGTTGAGTTGAATGGTGTTGGTTGACTAAACCTTGTTTGATGAGCATTGTTGTTAAAACCCTAATTGGTTGTGGAAAGAACATGAGTATCATTGTTATATGAGATATTGCATGGTTGGCAATTGTTGGGTTGTGTTTCATGTTCTTGAGAAAAGCATACTACATCTATCTTATTCTGTTGAGATTGAGATTGAGTTGAGATTGATACTTGGGAGTTAAGTATAGAACATATTGAGTCTCTAACAATTCTCTTTATGCTTCTATGAGGTTGATGAATCACATTGGGTCTCTAACAATTCTCTTTGTGGGTTCATGCTAAGCAAGTTTTTCTTGGTGAGCTTGCTGAGGTTTTGGACAGGTTTCGGTGGGGACTTGTGAGCAAGTTTTGGACAGGTTTCGGTGGGGACTTGTGAGCAGATTTGGACAGGTCCTAGCAGAGGACTTGTGAGCTGAGTTTGAGAGTTCTATCAGAGAACTTGAGGACAGAGGTGCATTGGTTCTTTGAGAAGAACCTGAGGATAGATTTGGCAAGTCTTTGAGAAGGCTTGTATGTAGAGGATTGATTTGTTCAAGAGTTGGACAGATCTGACAGACAGAGGAAGACTTGTACTAGACCGACTGACTATGTTTGGTACAGGTTGTTGAGCTGTTGTGGACGTGATCATAGAAGGCAGAGGTCTCTTAGGCTAAGCATTGAGGACAGGAGGTCTTCGATGGAAAGGAGTTCCACGTGCTTGGCAAGAGGTAGAGGCAGTTGATCTTCTGAGGGATCATTTCCAGAGTAGAGGGGAAGGTATCTCCTTTGAGCAGAGGCTCATAAATTTAGATAGAGGGGAAGGTATCTCCTTTGAGCAGAGGCTCATAAATTCAGATTGGGGGAAGGTATCTCCTTTGGGCCGAGGCTCATAAACATTGTAATTGGGAAGGTTTCCCAAAGAACTTTGAGATAACTTTTAGAGAAAAGTTTTGTGGACGTAGCCCAAGCTTTCTAGGTGAACCACGTTAAAATTGGTGTCACTTTGTGGATGATATTGTGCTTTGTTTTGATATTGCTTTGGGTATATTGCTTTACTATTTTGAAGTATAAAGGAAAAAGTAAAAAGAGGTCTTATCACTGTTCACCCCCCTCTCGAGTATAAGCTTGTGTTCTTCAATTGGTATCAGAGCGGGTGCCTTCGAAAAGTTTAACAGCTTGAAGGAAAAGCTAGTAAAGAACACAATGGATTATTCAAGTGGCAATGCAGCACCTATTCAGTGATGAGTCTTCTAGTGATGAAGAGGCATATTACAGCAAGAAAGGCAAGTTCTCTAGAAAGCACAAAAGTATGAAAAATATAAGATGTTTCAATTGTGGAAAGTTTGGTCATTATGCTACTGATTGTACTATTCCCAAGAATGAAAGTGATGAAGATAAACAAGATTCTAAGAGCAAGGATTCTGAAAAGCACAAGCATCACAGGAAAAACAAAGATGAGCACAACAATCAAGGAAAGAGGTATTCTCACAAGCACAAGAAGAGTTTCTACCTAGACAAAGCAAGTAAGTGTTCTAGTAGTGATAGTGAAAGTTCTTCAAGTGATAATGAAAATGAGATGTTGTTCATATCAGAAAAAGAGGAAGAACCGAAACATAGATTCATTATCATGAAATGTCTTAGATGTGGAAACTTTGGTCACCTTGAGGATGATTGCACAAATAATGATTTGGTTTCTAGTATGTATGAGGATGCTTCAGAAAACTATAAGGAAGATGCATGTATGGTTTTTGAAAAGGGTAGCACCTCTAGTGATAAGAAATCTGAAAAAGGCTTTGATGATTCAAAAAGCAAACATATAGAGGAAGGTGAAGTAGATCTTAAAGGTGAACTTATTAGTGCTCTTAGTGCTTTGAAAAAGGAAAGAAAGAAGAATGCTAGACTCAAGGATAAGTTAGATGAATGTTGTATGGAGAGAGATGATCTTATAGAAAGTCTTGACTTCTCTATAGCTAAGACACAAGAACTCAAGGATGAGTTAGAGTCTAAGGTTCTTGAGTATAGTGAGTTAGAACAGAAAATGGCTTCTTTGAAAGAGGAAACTAAAGAGTACAAGGATAAGCTTCACAGGTTTCAAGATAGCTCCAAAAAGGTTAAGTCACTCATCAAAGGTCAAAGAAAGACAACAGATAAAACAGGCCTTGGTTTTGTTAAGCCACACAAGGAACAAGCTGGAGAGTCTAGTAAGAGACTCCAAAAGGAAGAGAGTTCTGATGAGGAAAGTATTTCAGATCATGAGTCCTTGAATGATAGATGCACAGAAATAGAAAATAGGAAACAAAAAAAGGGGAGAAAGTTTACAGGACCTAGAAAGCCATTTACAGGAAAGTTTAATGGCAGATGTTTTGCTTGTCACAGGTTTGGTCACATGGCTTCACATTGCATGACTCAAGTAAGGAAGGTAAATGACAGTTTTAGAGGTGGTAATTTCTTTCAAGGGTATTGCTACTCTTGTAAACAGTTTGGGCACAAGGCAGTTTATTGCAAGGCAAATATCAGGAACAGGTTTGATCAGAACAGGTTTGGTCAGAACAGGTTTAGTCAGAACAGGTGGATTCAAAGAACAGGTATGCCTAAAAGAAATAACATTGTTACTTGTTATAAGTGCAACAATGAAGGTCACACAACTAGACAGTGTAGAGCTGAACTTCCAAGGTACAAGAACAGGAACAATGGTATGAACAGGTCCAAGGATCAAGGCATGGATAAGAACAGGAATGATAACAAGAACAAGAATAGTGACAAGAACAGGAATATGGACAAAGAGTTCAAGAGAAGGCACGACAAGGAAGTTATAGACGCTGATGATGATCAGTGCCTAATGGGAGTTTTACTCCCACCCCAGAATTAATCACCTCATCAGGAGGTGGGGGAGGGACTAAGCTAAGAGGCTCATTCTTAGTCCCGAGCCCCAAAGGTGACCCTTTGCCATTGATGACAAAGGGGGAGAGATATGAGTAAGGGGGAGAGCTTCAAAGTGAAGAGGAAAGCTTCAAGTCAGGGGGAGAAAAACTTCAAAGGAAGATTCTCAGTTGTGGGCATAGTTGGTCAGTTGTTAGCACGGTTGGTTTCAGTTTTGGCTCTTGAGAAGTGTTTTCAGTAAAGGTTTGCCATCAATGACAAAGGGGGAGATTGTTGGCAATTTTGGGTACTTTGGGTACATTGCTTTTGCTCAAGTGTATAAGTTGTCATTGATGTCAAAAGGCATTTTTGTGTTGATATCAAAAAGAGTGTGATGTCAAAAATATCTTGAGAAAGCTTCATATTGTTAAAGGGTTTTTATTAAAACCATGGTGACAAGGTTAAAGGTTTTTCTTAAAACCATTTGGACTCATTAAGGGTTTTTATTAAAACCAAGCTTAACTTAATGCAAAGGTTTTTGCTTCTTGAAAAACCTTGAAGGTCCATGTTTATTATTAATAATTAAATTAACTCAAACCTTTGACAAAGGTCTAAGTTTAATTTATTATTAATAAAATAATAATTATTATTATTTTAATTATTATTAAAGGGTCTTTTAACCCTTAAGCGACGTAGATAAAGTTTTCTTTCGCCGACGTGTTGCCATCGTTGGAGGAGCGCCGACGTCAAACAGTTAAGGAGAAATGGCTATATAAGTGGGGATGATTTTCTAAAGTAAGTGCACCACCGATTAATTGGAGTCTTCGATTTGCGTTTGCTCTGTATCATTCGAATAGCGCTTGGTGTCTTCGATTTGCGTTTGCTCTGTATCATTCGAATAGCGCTTGGTGTCTTCGATTTGTGCTTGCTCTGTGTCTTCGAATCTCCAATTGACGTCTTTGAAATCGTGCTTGATCTGTGTCTTGGAAACCATGCTTGGCATACTCGGATTTGAGCTTGGGCTGCATCCTTACTTTTTTCTTGACGTTAGTGGATTGGCAATTGCACCTGAACTGTGTTTTTCCAGACTGTGTTGTGAGATGATTAATGCAAGCATTCAGTGACTTATGTTTTGGACAGTGCTAGGAAAACGAATACGTTTTCCATATCCTACGATCAAGTGAAGATAAAACAAAGGATAGTTTAATATTTCTTTGTCGAGCACTTGTGCTCCAACGACGATGGAGTTTGAGTAAAGGCGCTCGCTAGGCAGAGATACAGGTTTCGAATCACGTCGAGTGCATTTTTCCTTTTGTTGCGATGCACGAAGGAGAGCGGCTATGATTGGGCTACGTAAGTAGAGGAGAATGCGCTTTAGCGCTTATAGTGGTGGCTCCTCATTTCTCCTAAGGTTGGAGAACTAAGTATTGCCAAGGTAAATCTTTTTATTGTTGACTTGGGATATTTGAGTTGATTTGATCAAGAATTATTGATGGAGGTATAAGGTTAAGTTGTAATCTTTGTTTTGACATTGTTATTATTAATGCTTGATGCTTATGTGGAGTAATAAGGTGTAAAGAGATTTTACTTTGTATGTATATTATAATTTTGGTGGTTAATATTAAGTTGGAGTAATAAGGTGTTATTTTGGATCTTTATTATTGTGTATTATTGTATAGTTGCTAACTCTAATTGGTGGTAAATTGAGAGTTAATGTTGTGACAGTTTTTGAGTTCTCCTTCTTCATCAAAGTAAAGGTATGGGCACATTCTTCCATGGTTGTTATTGATTGATGGTTTTCTAAAAATAAGTGTGGAGGGAAAAGGATTTCTACTTGTTTCCTTTTCTTGTGATGATTGGTTGAATGCTTCAAGGTTGATGTTGAGTTGAATGGTGTTGGTTGACTAAACCTTGTTTGATGAGCATTGTTGTTAAAACCCTAATTGGTTGTGGAAAGAACATGAGTATCATTGTTATATGAGATATTGCATGGTTGGCAATTGTTGGGTTGTGTTTCATGTTCTTGAGAAAAGCATACTACATCTATCTTATTCTGTTGAGATTGAGATTGAGTTGAGATTGATACTGGGAGTTAAGTATAGAACATATTGAGTCTCTAACAATTCTCTTTATGCTTCTATGAGGTTGATGAATCACATTGGGTCTCTAACAATTCTCTTTGTGGGTTCATGCTAAGCAAGTTTTTCTTGGTGAGCTTGCTGAGGTTTTGGACAGGTTTCGGTGGGGACTTGTGAGCAGGTTTTGGATAGGTTCCAGTGGGGACTTGTGAGCAGATTTGGACAGGTCCTAGCAGAGGACTTGTGAGCTGAGTTTGAGAGTTCTATCAGAGAACTTGAGGACAGAGGTGCATTGGTTCTTTGAGAAGAACTCGAGGACAGATTTGGCAAGTCTTTGAGAAGGCTTGTATGTGAGAGGATTGATTTGTTCAAGAGTTAGACAGATCTGACAGACAGAGGAAGACTTGTACTAGACCGACTGACTATGTTTGGTACAGGTTGTTGAGCTACTATGGACGTGATCATAGAAGGCAGAGGTCTCTTAGGCTAAGCATTGAGGACAGGAGGTCTTCGATGGAAAGGAGTTCCACGTGCTTGGCAAGAGGTAGAGGCAGTTGATCTTCGAGGGATCATTTCCAAAGCAGAGGGGAAGGTATCTCCTTTGAGCGGAGGCTCATAAATTCAGATAGAGGGGAAGGTATCTCCTTTGAGCAGAGGCTCATAAATTCAGATTGGGGGAAGGTATCTCCTTTGGGCCGAGGCTCATAAACATTGTAATTGGGAAGGTTTCCCAAAGAACTTTGAGATAACTTTTAGAGAAAAGTTTTGTGGACGTAGCCTAGGCATTCTGGGTGAACCACGTTAAAATTGGTGTCACTTTGTGGATGATATTGTGCTTTGTTTTGATATTGCTTTGGGTATATTGCTTTACTATTTTGAAGTATAAAGGAAAAAGTAAAAAGAGGTCTTATCTTATTCACCCCCCCTCTCAGTATAAGCTTGTATTCTTCAGTTTAGAGTGTTGCTTTCTTACCTTTCTTTACCGTGTCAAGGGCATAAATAAGTTCTCCCTTCGAGATCATAACCATTCTCCATTTTTTAGTAATCCTCTATTTGTTTGTCTTTGTCCACATCATTACTTTCTTTTGGATTATCTTCTATAGGATCACTCACTTCTTCTAATGCCATTAGAATATTTTCATATGGTCCTTCAAGTGCATCTTCATATTCATCATCACTGAAACTATAACCATCCCTTGTACAATCATCTTCAATATGTCCAAATTTACCACATCTAAAACACTTGAGAATAACTGGAGTCATTTTCTCTTCAATCATAAATAGGACTTCATCTCTATCATTATCTAAAGAACTAGCATCACTATCACTTGAGTACTTACTTGCATTATCCGCATAGTAGCTCTTCTTTTATCTTTGGAAGAACTTCTTTCCTTGTTTGTTTTGTCCATCCTTGCTTTTCTTTTGGTACTTGTGTATTTTTGATTCCTTGTACTTGTGATCCTATTTTTCTTCATCATTGTTGTTCTTTGGTTCTTTGCAATCTGTTGCATAATGTCCATACTTTCCATAATTGAAACACTTAAAATATCTTAGATCTATATATCTTCTAGAACCTTTATCTCTTCTACCATAATTAGCTTCTTCATCACTAGATGACTCATTTCTTGATTCTAACTTCTTACCCTTTGTATTCTTGATCCGCTTTGAATGTTGCTTCCTTTTTGGGGAATAGGATCCTTTTGTTCTTATCTCAAAATGTTGTGAGCATACCAAGTAAATCATCCCTTGTCAAAGAATCACTATCCATTGATGCTTCTATAGCAGAAAATATTTTCACTAAACCTTTTTGGAAGTGATCTTAAGAATCTTATCACAAACATCCGATTCATCAACCTTCAATTCCAAGACCTTGCATCTCATTCACAACCTCATCAATCTGAATTAGATAAGCACTAATATTTTCATCTATCCTTCATTCTTGAGTTCTTCAAATTGTCCTCTTGAGATTTTGAATTTTTCCTTTCTTGACCCTTTGTATCTCCCTCATATATGCCATGTAATTTATCCCACATTTCCTTTGTGTAGTTATACAATGCATAACCTTCATAGATTCTGATCTACGCAAACCTCTCAAAATTGCATTCATTGCTTTTGAATTGTAGTGATGTAGGAGCTTACCTTCCTTATCTGTAGGAGGATTGATTGGTGGATTTTACCCAAATTCCACTACTTCTCAAACTTCATTTCCAAGTGCCATCAGGTAGAATATTCATCATCATACTCCTAATACAATGTAGTCACTTCCATCAAATATTGGTGCTAAATTATCTTGAGGGTCCATCTCTTAGGATCCATTTGATCATGTTCTTCTTAGCCATTTTTCCTTCAAGTTGTTAAACTCTTTTGAAGGAACCCACTTTGATACCAATTGAAGAACACAAGCTTATATTGAGAGGGGAGGTGAACAGTATAAGACCACTTTTTACTTTTCTTTACTCAAATCAATATTATGTAGTGTATAGATAGAAGTATCAATAGCAGTAATCAAAGCAATGCATAAAACACCATACACAATAGAGACACCATAATTTATGTGGTTCACCCAATGTGGGCTACTCCACGAAGAAAATATTTTACTAAAACTTTCTCAATCAATATCTTTGGGAATCCTTCCTAATTACAATGTTTATGGACCTCTATCCAAAGGAGATGTTGATCCCCTAATCTCAAGTTTGTGGATCTCTATCCATAGGAGAACTCCTTCTCCTCTACTTTGGCTAGTGATCCTCTAGAAGACCTATATCCTGCCACTACACGGCTTGTGGATCTCTCTCCACTGAATACTCTTATCCCCACTCAGAAAACCTATCCTGAGTACCTTGGATGATAGATATCTATCCATTGGAGACTATTATCCTCTCTGCTCTGTCACCTTCAAACCTTTGTCTCAATTGATGCGTAGTCGTTATACCATCATTAATTCTCAATGAATCTGTCAATCCAGGGCAGTGTACAAGGCTATCTGTGGAAGAAGAAGTGAAACAGCTATAACTTAGGTCAATCTAGAGCAACAAGTCTTATTGGTGGAACCGGTTGTGTGGGGGGTTTTGGAACATTCCTATCTCTAAATTGCATGAATTAAATCTTAATCTAAGTTGCAGAATTGGAAACTAATCATTAAGTACAGAAATGAAGTCCTAATTACAATTGCGAGAATGAGACCTAATTATATTGCAGAAATAACGAGTTGTAAAATTGAAATTCTGATCCTAATTGCAGAAAGGAAATCTAATTACTTTTGCAGTAATGAAAGTCTAGATCTAATGTGGAAATAAAAGCTGTCAAAGTTCTGTAACGAGAAGGTTGTCAATCTTACTATGCGGGATTTTAATGACAAAACATAAAATGCAGGAAATTGCTAAAAAATAGTAAATTCTAGAAATAACGATCTGAAATAAAGTGGAAGCTTTGCTGAAAGTAAGATTGCAACTAAAACATTAAGCACAAGGTTAATCTAAGCATAAATAAACTAAGACTGCAAATATTGTCAACTATTTACAAGCAATTGAAATAACAAGTTCTACAACTCATTACTTGCTATGACAAAATCAGAATAAAAACCTCTTGTTAGTCCTCCTCCTAGGTGCTGGAAGTGGCCAGCCTCTTTGTCCAGAAGAAGGTGTAAGTCTCTCTCTCTTTCTAAATCTTAATCACACTCATTTACAAGCAATATGAAATAGAACTGGTGCACTTTATTGATTAGAAGACATGATTACAATAATTCTGCTGAAAAACTGTTATAGGACTGTAACAGTCAATTTCTACCTATACTCTGTATTTTCTGCTAGCTTCCTTACACTATTTTCTACCTCCTTTACTATCTACTAGGCTCAACCTGAATGGGAGCAATATTTATAGCTATCCTATGATCTGATTACAAACAAAGAATATCTCAAAAGATCTAATCCTACAATCTTGCAACAAATTCTGGTTTTATCCTAGAAGAGGACTAAAACTTGATCTTTCCCTTAATGATGGCTTTGGTCGGCAATGACGGCAAAGACAGATGGAAGATCTTTCCCTTTACCTTTTCCAACCTTTATTTCCCTTTTTTCGGCTTCAAAAATCGGTCAACAGGTCAAAGAAACACATTATGTTCTTCATTTCGAAGATAAGTGGCTTCATTTCGAAGACAATGCAATTCTCATTCCGAAGATCGCTCATTTCGAAGATACTGCATTCTCATTCCGAAGATCGCTCATTTCGAAGATACTGCATGCTTCATTCCGAAGATCCGCTCATTTCGAAGATACTGCATTCTTCATTTCGAAGATCCGCTCATTTCGAAGACGTTGTGTTCTTTCATTTCGAAGATATCTGTTCATTTTGAAGATACTTTAGAATGAACAAATGTATGCTTTTCCAGTGATTTCTTCTGCATCTCTCAGGTGGGTTATCTCTTAAGATCAAATTCCAATGGTCTTCATCCCTTTCCTCATGTGAATTCCATGCCTTGCTATTTATGGACAGTGGGCTGGAATTTACATGGGAAAGACCGATTTTCTTTGCACGACAATAGTTTGCTTACACTGTTGCCAGATTTAGGTGAAATAAATGCTTGAGACAAATCAAAACATGATTAGTGAAATGCTGCTATTATTCTAAGCATATCCCATTTTAGCAAATCATAGCAAAAAGAACACAAAACTATGCAAAAAGTTGTAAAATCAGCATATAATATTTCAAATACATTGATCATGCAAAATGGTTAATATACGACATATTGAATCAACTTAACTAACATATCGGATAAAACATAAGAGTTTATAGGCATTTTTAGTGTTCAAAACATGTTATGATTGAGGCATTTCCAGGCCTCATCATTTTCCCCCAACTTATATTAATGCATGCCCTCATGCATTATGTTGGGCTATGGAATCACATATGTCCATGTTTAGATTCCATGACATGTAGAATAATTTCTTGCCTATGTAATACCCCCTATTTTCTTGAATGTTTATGAGCCAATCTTCAAATTGTTCATCAGGTTGGGCATCTTCCTCAAAGTAGAATGGAACTGGAGTAATGATGGTCGGAGGCCTGAACATGAGACCTATCCGAGTTATGTTGCATGATCTGAATCAGTTGGATTACACCTTCTGCTCTTCTTCTGGACCATTCTAAGTTGATGGGGGAGATAGGTTCTCTTTTCCTCAAAGACATGGAAAGTTCATTCCATCTATCTCTGCATACTGACAATGCTGGGAAGAAATTGTGATCACAGAAATTGTTAAATCTGGCCACACAGTCCCTTAAATTGTTCAAGTACATTCTCTTTATATCATCCCTGTTCATCATTGAGAAGTGCTGCCTGGTGATAACTAGGTGATTTGGCTGGATTGCTCTGACTAACAACTCAGCCCTTGTTTCAATCACTTTATTCTACTTTTTCTCTTGATCCCAGTAAAGTTGATTCTGCAAAGTAGACATAAATGCTCTCAACTGAACATCTCCAATGTAGATTTGAGGATGAGAGTCAACTTCCTCTGGAATGAAGAAACTATGTAAAAATAGTTCACACAGGAGATTTTTCTGCTCAAAAGGACTGTCAAAATATGCCTCCAGAAAATCTTCAATAGTGTCCAATTTATATGGGAGGTTTGAAGTAATCCTCATGACCTGCCATCTGAGGTATTTTTCCTTCAAAATAAGGCTGTAAAATCTGGCTGGTCGTCTAAATTGGACTAAAAATTTAGCAATTTGGCATAAGTCAGACACCTTTTCTTTCAATGCCTAAATTTCTGTGTCCTTGGCTTCTAGTTGTTTTGCTTCCAATTTGAACTTTTCAGTTTTAGTGGCAAGTTGCTCATATCTAATCATCCAGCTAGCTATGTCTGCATTATCTTGCTCTAGAGACACAGTATTAGGTGGTCTTACTACGAGGGGGATCCTAGGCAACAAATTTATCTGAACTCCTTTTTCTGCCACTTCCACTGGTTGTTCATCTATTAATAACTCTACTTGCACCCCCTTATTTGCTATTTCTATGGGGTTGTCATCAGATAGTATTTCTACTTGTACCCCCTTATCTGTTGTTTCTATTGGAAGTGTAACAAGTTGAAATGCGAGGACCTCAATAGGAGTACTTACTTGAACATTTTCTTGCTGCTGGGACTGTTCCTGTGTTGGTGGCTCATCTTCAACATCCTCTGCTATGCTCTTCACCATTTTTGAAGCATCTTTAGAACAAGAAGGCAATGCTTGAGAATAAGATGGTGCTGCTTAGAATGAACAGGCACTTCTTGAGAATGAAGGAGTGTTGTTTCAGGATGAACTCCCATGTCTGCCTCAACAGAGTCATCTGTCCTTGATAGACCTAGAAGCAATTGAGCCAAATTGTCTTCATCATTGGATATAGCTGGCTATTTTTTAGATTGTGACAGCAGTTTTCTCAATTCTGCCACTTCCTGTTGAAGCTCTGCAATTTTTCTTTCTTGCATCTCAATGATGCTTTCTTTCTCTGAAATCCATATGGTCTATGTTTTGACAACACTCCTTGCTGCCCTCAGCTGCTCTGTGATGTCTTCCACTTCTGTTTCTGCTTTAGAAGCTGATGCAGACAAATTAGTTGCAGTTGGTTACTCAACCAATATTTCCTCTTCTTATGCAATAATTTGTTCTTGTTCAGGAGGCTCTGTGAGACTGTCTATAAGGGTATCTACCATATCTATAGCCTGTTGAACTGTAGCCTCCTCCAAACCATCCTGCTCAGTTTCTGCCTCAGCTATCTGTTCAGGGAATTCTGGAAAGTTTTTAGATGTTGGTTGTATCTCTGTGACATATGGGCTGCTTGGTCTATCTTCTTCTTCCATGACCTATTCTGCAGTTTCTTTCAAATGGATTCTTGTAGACCTCCTAGTTCCAGATGCAAACTTCTTCTTTTTGCTCTATTTTTTGGTGACAACAGGGGTCATGGGGTCAGTTTCAGATGCCTCTATTTCCCTTGTTGTTTCTGCCTCTGTTTGGTTAAGTGCTTCACTTCTCTGTTCTGACAAATCAGTTGCAGCTTCAGCAAAATGAACCTTCTTTTGTTTTTCTGCTTCTATTGCCAGTTCCAGATCCTCTTCTCTTTTGTTTCTTAGCTCGTGAAGTTGAGGGTTCAGGAGCAAGGTTTTCTACTGCTGCTGTGGGGTGTAGTTCTGTAACAGCTTCAGGGGCACCTTCTGCAGTTTCTTCTGCAGCATCTTCTGCAACATTTTCTACAACAATTGTTTCCTCTTCTACAGCAACATCAACAGCATTTGGTTCTTCTTCTTCCTCACTTTCATCCCCAAAAATGACATCATTTAGGGTAGAGTAAAACCTATCAAAACTCCTAGGGTTTCCTCTAAAATGGTGTTGGCAAACTAATTTGATGAGGCCATGATGGCGAAGGCTTCCTTTACCCTCCTGATATCTCTTTGCCATGTTCTTTAATTCTTGATATAGATACAGGGGAAGATTTACCCTAACTTCTGGTTGTTGCCCACCATGTCTGAGATGGTTCAAAATTCGTAGATGATGCCCTGATAACAGCACATACTGCCCTTCACAGGTTAGAAATTTAATTACCCAGGTGGCTACTTCATCCCAGGGTTCCTACGGGTGGCCCTTTTTAACCCTTTGCATGTGTTGTTATGGGTTAAGTACTATGGTTCTCTATCATTTTCTTCTACAAAGCTGATTAACTACATTTGCCAATGTGTTCTTGCCGGATCTAGAAATTGAAATCCCTTCTAATGGCAGCTCTGTAATCTGACTTAAAATTTTAGGGCTTACCTCAATAGTCATGTCGTTAACATGTGCTCGGTTGTTTACGAATGTATGGGCGAACATGCCAGCCAAATCTTCAGAAGACCCATTGAATTTATCCAAAAATGGCATAAACCCTCCATCTTCAAAAATCTGCACAACTACCAGATTTTCTAGGAGGTAAGTGGTATCTATAGGCTCTATTCTGATCTTTCGCCCCATATTTTCTATTTAAAAAAATGTACACTATGGCTACTGTTCTTCTGCTGGATTTTTGGCTGTTTTATGTTGCAAATTTGTAGAGTTTTAGTTTGAAACCTTCATTGCCCTATTTCTCATCTTCTTTAGAATGAACCGTAACCTATGCATTGTACTTCATAAACACGTCTTCGAAAAGAAAGGTGGCACACATTTCTACTTTTGCATCGTTACACCTGTTCGTTGATAATTGCATGGATGTCCTTACCGTCAGATCCACCTCATTAGTTTTGTAGATTCTCACGTGCATGTTTATTGGCATTAAAAATTGGTGGCATATGGTTGGTCACGTTCTTCGTATTTCCAATGAGTGCAAAAACAAACCATGTGCTGACTGACACGTGTTCCTTCCTCGCATGCAACTAAAAGAGTTTGATTTTGTCGTACCTTGTCTTCTTGGATGCCACGTGGAAATGCTCTTTTCGAAGATTATAACTTATCGCGCAGAAAAAAATTCATTTCATAAGATTATGACCTCATTAGAAGACAAGTCTTCATTTCCGAAGACAAATCCTCATTTCGAAGATTATGACTTCATTCCGAAGACAGGTCTTCATTCCGAAGACAAATCTTCTTTGCAAAATTTTCATTTCAGAAGATTAATCCTCATTTCAGAAGATCAAGTTTATTGTGAAGGTAAATCATCATTACAAATACAGACCCTCATTCCGAAGATAGATCCTCATTCCGAAGACAGAATCTTCATTTCAAAGACATATCCTCATTCCGAAGACAGATCTTCATTTAGAAGATGATGCAGCAAGTCGTCATTCCGAAGACCAAGTTTCATTATGAAGACAAATTGTCATTTAGAAGACAAAGTTTCTTTATGAAGACAAAGTGCAACATTCATTTTGTTGTCATTCGAAGACAATTTCAATCCGAAGATAATACAACGAACATTATTTTTGGCATTCTTGTTTAGAAGATTAGGTAGAAATCAATATTTTCATTTTCAAAACATGTCTTAAGTATGCCAACTCTTATGAATACCTTTTATGCTAATGGTTAATTGTCATATACTATATACCAATCATTTTACAATGAAGAAATGTAAGAAATATATACATGATTAAAATAGTTAATGCCGAGTTTTGAAGAATGAGTGCCTTTGTTGATATTCTCTTGAGATTTTCTGCAACATTTCAAAACAAGTGCACTTGGTGAATTTGTACAATGATGGTTCAGAAATTTCTCAAGGTTATGCATGCCGAAAAGCTGGTTTTCATGCACACCAACTCAGTAGTGCCTTAAGAAAAGGTTTTCATCTTTGAGTTATTCATTTTCTCTCTCTTTTTTCTTGATTTTCCCTTTTTTTTTTTTACCTCTCCTTTTCTCTCTTTTTTTTTTTTCTTGATCCTGACTATGCCCATGAAGGAATTTCATGATTTCCCATGAAACCATGCCCATGAAGGAATTCATACTCAGAATTTATTCATCTTTTTGTTTTCTATTTTTTTTATTTTTTTGTATTTTTTGCTTTTTCTTGAAATCCACTGATCATGTTGATTGTTTTGAAGTGGAAGAGGGAATCTCTTCCACCTATTGTGTATCCAAACTATCAAGTTGTTGCAAGAATTCTTCTTTAGTCAGAGGTGTATGGTATACCCTGAGGCGATGTCCATTCACTACCAACTTTCTTCGTGACCCATCAATAGGGGATAGACGAGCTGCTCTGTTGTTAAATACCTCCTCAATCTAGTAAGGTCCCAACCATCTAGTTCTCAATTTTCCAGGGAAGTCTTCATATTGAGAATCAAATAGTAAAGCCCAATCTCCTTGTTGAAGTTTCCTCTGTTGAATGTGACTGTCATGCCACAACTTCCTCTGCTCTTGAATTACCTCAGTTTGGTGCAGAGCATCCAATCTAAGTTCATCCAATGCATTCAGTTGTAGAATCCTATGCATGCATGTACTGCGACAATTCAATTCCAATTTCCAGTCGTTGTGCGCAATGTTAGTAGCTCAAATTCAATAGGTAAGAGAGGCTTTTTACCAAAGACTAGTTCATAAGGTGTGAATCCAGTAGTGGACTTCCAAGTAGTATTGTAGGCCCAAACTGCTTCAGGTAATTTATCTAGCCAATTTCTCCTATGAAAAGCTACTATTTTTGTCAAGATGCGTTCTAGTTCCCTATTTGTTACTTCAACCTGGCCATTTGCTTGTGGGTGGTAAGGTGATGATTTCCTATGTTTGATTTCATACAATTCTGTAAATGCTTTTATGACTTTGGATGCAAATTGGGGTCCTTGGTCTGTGGTGATAGACCGTGGAGCTCCAAATCTCTAAAAAATCTGAGTATACAAGAAATCAGTGACCTTCTCTTCACGAGCATGTTTAAAAGCACGCACCTCTACCCACTTTGTCAGGTAATCAGTGCATACTAGAATATGCACCTTTCCTTGAGAAGGTGGATCAATAGGTCCTACAAAATCAAGCCCCCACCTCTCAAATGGTTCTAAAACCATTTGAGGCTACGATGGCATCTCATTTGTATGAGTGGGTTTCCCCATTCTTTGGCATGCATCACAATGCATGATGTACTTTTTCACATCCTTGTGAAGAGATGGCCAATAATATCCTGTCCCTAAGATTTTCCTAATTATGCTTTTTACAGAATAGTGTCCACTGAGGGTTCATCATGACAAGCTCTAAGGATATCATACACTTCATCCTTTCGGATGCACCTACGTAACACATGGTCGGGACTGCACTTAAAAAGCATACCCTTAATCCATTCAAAAGAAGAACTCTGTTTGATCAATTGTTTTTTCTGTTTTGAAGTGAAATGTGGAGGAACTTTCCACTGTGACCAAATAATTGGCTATATCTGCAAACCAAGGTGATTGGACTGATATAGCAAATAGTTTTTCATCGGGAAAAGTGTCATCAACTAATTCCCCTTCATCGTATGTTCTGCAACTTTGGACAAGAAATCTGCTACAACATTAGCTTTTCCTGGTTTGTTGATTATAGTGATATCAAATTCTTGCGAGCAACAACAACCAACGAATAATTCTTGCACTTACCATAGGTTTATTCATCAAATACTTAATGGCTATATGATCTGTGTGAATAAATATTTTATAACCTTGTGATATAATGCCTGAATTTGTTGATGGCATAAATTACTGCTAGGAATTCCTTCTCAGTTGTTGTATAATTTTTCTCGGCTTCTGTCAAGTTCTTGCTAATGTTGTAGATGGTATAATGTTCACCATTATCAATTTGTCCTAATGTTGCTCCAATTGCTGTATTGGAGGCATCAGTCTGTATGTGAAATGGTAATGTCCAATTAGGTCCTCTGAGCACGGGTGGAGTTATCAATTTCTCTTTCAGAGCTTCAAATGCTTCACGACACTTTGCAGTCCGGGAGAATTCAGAATCTTTAGTCAATAGGGCAAACATAGGAGTGGCTATTGTACTAAAGTTGGGAATAAACCTGCGGTAAAAACCAATGTGTCCTAGGAAGCTTCGACATTAGTCCGAGTTTTAGGAGGAAGGAGATTCTTGATAATTTCAACCTTCTTTGGATCAACTTGGATCCCTTCCGGAGAGATGTGATGACCAAGAACTATCCCTTCCTTCATCATCATGAAGCATTTATCTGGATTTAAGGATAAGTGGTATGTTTCACAGCGAGTTAAGACTTTATCAAGATTTTCCAATGTAAAATCAAAAGTTTGTCCACATACTGTGAAATCATCCATGTAAATTTCAACACTTTTGGTGGTCAGATCAGCAAAAATTGCTAGGACTGCTCGTTGAAAAGTTGTTGGGGCATTACACAAACCAAAAGGTAAAACCCTATAGGCAAATGTTCCCCATGGACATGTAAAAGTTGTCTTTTCTTGATCTTCAGGTGCAATCTGAATTTGATTATATCCACTAAATCCATCAAGAAAACAAAAGTATCTTTTCCGGCAAGAGTATCTAACACATGATCTATGAAAGGTAATGGAAAATGGTCTTTGTATGTCACCTTATTCAACTCTCTATAGTCTACACATACTCTCATTTTTCCATTTTTCTTAGGAACTATTACCAATGGAGAAACCCATTGGCTATCAGAAATTGGGTAAATGAATCCTACTTCCAGGAGTTTTTCAATTTCTTCTTTCACAATATCTCTTAAGGCGGGATTCAATCTTCTTTGAGGTTGTCTAACTGGCTTGACTTCTTCAGTATAGATTCTATGGGTACATATATCAGGATGAACTCCTAACATATCTTTGTAGTTCCAAGCAAAAGCATGAACATGCTTCTACAAGACAACTATCAGTTTTTCTTCCTCTTCCCTAGTAAGCTGGCTGTAGATGTTCAAAAATTTGCCTAGCTGGACTTCTATTTGTTTTGTATTTAGAAGGACTGAATTCACTCCTTCATACATAGTGATTAAGGGATTAAGAGGACATTGCTGAGATGGGAGAAAAGAAGCGGTTTCTATTTTATTCTTGCTTGAGGGAAGCATATCTTGTATGGAGCAAGTGAGAAGGAAAAATCAGATGATGGTGCCATCCATGTGGTAGTGAAACAGAGTTTCCCTATGATAGCACAGATGGTTCATCTTCAGATTTTTGATTCTCCTCATTACTTATCAACTGTTGGATATTTGTTGTTTCCCCTTCTAAACCTTGTTCATGCAGAACATTCATCAGGATTGTTTCATTTTCTAAGTTTTCTGTGTCACTGAGGTCTTCTATGTGTTCTCTTACTACTAAGGTAGCTAGTGTAGAAATGACCTCTTACGGTTCTTCCTCTGAGTCGAGAAAACCATAAGCTGACCTAAAAATTTGCTAGATGGTTTTGCGGGAGGATATAAAGAAATCTGTTTGAGATCAATACCATTTGAAATAGTCATATTTCCAGATCTACAGTCTATGAAGGCTGCTGCAGTTGCAAGCCAAGGTCTTCCCAAAATAATGGGATATCCATGTGCTGAATTTCTTGGCTGTAAAACCAGAAAATCTGTAGGGAATTCCCAAGAAGAAACTTCTATAGGGACATCTTCAATGATTCCTTCAGGTTTTGCAACTGACCTATCGACCATTTCTAAAAGCGTAAATGTGGGGCTGAGATGTTTGAGCTGTAATTGTTCCATTGTATCCTTGGTCATGACATTTATTGCAGCTCCTAGATCCACTAAAACATTTGATATTGGTACTTGAACCTATGGTGACTGTGATAAGCTGGGCTTCTGGATCACTATACTTTGGAGGTAGTAGTTTTCCAGGTAAGAGATCAGCTATCTTTCCTTCAACTTTGCGAGTCTTGGGAAATGCTTTCTTCTTTCTTCCTGCTCTTTTAATGCACAAATTTTGGATAATCTTTATTAATCTCTGGTATTTCCTTAATAGCTTGCAATAAGGGCAATGATATAGTCAACTTTTTGAGTTCTTTGACCAATTTTGACTCAGAATTTTTTGGTATTGCATTAAGTCTTTCAGGATATGGAATTATCCTTGGTAATTGTTCTGCTTGTGTCTCTTTCTCTATTGTTGGTTGGATTCTCTCTGGTTCCAATTTTCTTCTGTTTCTATTGTTGGTTGGATTCTCTCTGGTTCGGATGATTCTTGCTCTTCATTTTCTTTGATTTCAATTGAAGCTGGTTCAGGTACAACTTTCCCTGAACGAAGTTGGATGTTACTACAATCAAGAACATTAATTTCAACATTTTCTTCGAGCTTGACCACATAGACGAGGAGGTGTCTGTCTCACATCTATTTGGATTAGTGAGTTGGTTGAGTTGGCAATTGAGGTTGTTTCACTTCGTTATGTTTGCTATTGTTTTTCTTGAAAATTTTGATTAGGTGCGAGGCAACAAATGCTTGAGTTTGACCTTGATTCCTTTCTTTGCCTTGGATAGGAGTGGTATTGCTGATTCCATTATGGTTGGTTTTGCATCCAATGTGGATTAGTCTGATTTTGATTCCAAGATGGATTGTTTTGATTCCAAGATGGGTTGTTTTGATTCCATGAGGGGTTGTTTTGATTCTGATTCTAGGCTGGGTTACTCCAATTTGATTGTGGCCATTCTTGGGAATTTGTCCATTGAGGATAATTCCAAGGACGTTGGGGTGGTTCTGATTGTCCCCAAGGCATAGTACCAGGATTATGCCCCCAATTTGTAGGAAAACGAGGGGGATTTTGATATTGAGAGAAATTTCCCCCTTGTTTTGGTCCAATATAGTTGAGTTCCTCGAGTCTGGTTTTCTAACACGGTTTTGAGTTGTGGTAGCAGGTGGCATTGATCAGTTGAATGCCTTTTTGAATAGATACTACAAATGGGTGAGATAGATGTTTTATTCAAAGGACATTCCTGCAAAGCATGTTTATTTCTACATCTTGGGCAATAAATTGCCAAAGGTTCTATGTTTTTTGCTTTTTGCAGACATTTCCCCTAAAGTAGTGTTTAAGTGCACTAGAATATCAGTTTTGAAATTTGCAAGTTCCTCTATCAGGTCCTTTACATCAGTGCCATTTGTGTGGCTTTTTCTTCTTCTCTGCTTAGTGCGAGAGTAATTCCTATAGAGATCCATAATTTCCTCATTATTGAGAGTGGTTACATCCCCTTTTCCCATCAAATCCAGAACTTCTCTGGATTCATCTTGCAATCCTCTCAAAAATATGGTTTTACATAATTCTGGTTCTACAAGTCCACATCTCCTTTGAACAAAGGAGAACCTATCAAGATAATCTTCCAATGTCTCATCATCTTCCTGCTTGATTCTGAATAACTCATCTTTTCTATTCCTTACATGGTAATATTCATGATATTTGTCTAAAAAGACAGTCTCCATTTGATCCCAGGTTCTTATGGAATTTGGCTCTAAGCTCATGAACCAGCGCAATGCTGAATCCTTGAGAGTTGAGGGAAAAACCTTAAGTTTCTGATTGTCATTTATATAATCATAGGTCTGACACACTACCTTGAATTCAAACAAAAGCTGGTCGGGATCTTCGGATACAACACCTCGAAAGGTTGGAAGTGCTGAAGGTGAAATGGTCTTCATGGGAGAGTTTTGTGTTGGATTCGGACGAATAGGATATTCAAATGTTATGGACGGTTGGAGTATATCATGATCATCTCCTTCATTATGAACATAGCCATGTTGGCCATCTATATTGCCTCCTTCTGCCATAGTTTCCTGTTTGTTGGGAGAAGTTAAAGCTTCCCAAATTGTTCTCTCAAGAGGTCCAAGCCTCTCTGTTGATGATGAGTACGATGAATTGTCTTTCTTAGGATATTATGATGATGATAAAATTGGTGATTTTCCTATCTCAGAATGTTCTAGTGATGGTGAGACTGGTGATTTTTCTATCAATCTTTCTGGTAATTCAAACACAGGTGATTCACCCCTTAGGCGTGAAGATCTCCTTAATGGAACAAGCCAAGGATCCTTTGGGGTAGTTCTACCTTTTTCATCCCTAGACTTATTCATTCATGTTTACTCTTAAATGACATAAATTAAGTCAATAGTTGTTATCTTCCTCAGGTTATTATATTCAGATTTTAACATGAATTCTCACAGCTTAGTCTGATTACAGCTATTGGACTATTTGTTTTCTTCTAAAAACACTATTCCTTGGCAATGACACCAAAATGATGCGTAGTCATTATACCATCATTAATTCTCAATGAATCTGTCAATCCAGGGGAGTGTACAAGGCTATCTATGAAAGAAGAAGTGAAACGACTATAACTTAGGTCAATCTAGAGCAACAAGTCTTATTGGTGGAACCGGTTGTGTGGGGGGTTTTGGAACATTCCTATCTCTAAATTGCATGAATTAAATCTTAATCTAAGTTGCGGAATTGGAAACTAATCATTAACTACAGAAATGAAGTCCTAATTACAATTATGAGAATAAGACCTAATTATATTGCAGAAATAACGAGTTGCAGAATTGAAAGTCAGATCCTAATTGAGAAAGGAAATCTAATTACTTTTGTAGTAATGAAAGTCTAGATCTAATGTGGAAATAAAAGCTGTCAAAGTTACGTAACGAGAAGGTTGTCAATCTTACATGTAGGATTTTGACAGCAAAACATAAAATGCAGGAAATTGCTGAAAAATAGTAAATTCTAGAAATAACGATCTGAAATAAAGTGGAAGCTTTGCTTGAAAGTAAGATTGCAACTAAAACATTAAGCACAAGGTTAATCTAAGCATAAATAAACTAAGACTACAAATATTGTCAACTATTTACAAGCAATTGAAATAACAAGTTCTACAACTCATTCTATTGTAGCAAAATCAGAATAAAAACCTACTTGTTAGTCCTCCTCCTAGGTCTGGAAGTGGCCAGCCTCTTTGTCCAGAAGAAGGTGTAAGTCTCTCTCTCTTTCTAAATCTTAATCACACTCATTTACAAGCAATATGAAATAGAACTGGTGCACTTTATTGATTAGAAGACATGATTACAATAATTCTGTTGAAAAACTGTTACAGGACTGTAATAGTCAATTTCTACCTATACTCTGTATTTTCTGCTAGCTTCCTTACACTATTTTCTACCTCCTTTACTATCTATTACCTACTAGGCTCAACCTGAATGGGAGCAATATTTATAGCTATCCTATGATCTGATTACAAACAAAGAATATCTCAAAAGATCTAATCCTACAATGTTGCAACAAATTCTGGTTTTATCCTAGAAGAGGACTAAAACTTGATCTTTCCCTTAATGATGGCTTTGGTCGGCAATGATGGCAAAGACAGATGGAAGATCTTTCCCTTTACCTTTTCCAACCTTTATTTCCCTTTTTTGGCTTCAAAAATCGGTCAACAGGTCAAAGAAACACATTCTGTTCTTCATTTCGAAGATAAGTGGCTTCATTTCGAAGACAATGCAATTCTCATTTCGAAGATCGCTCATTTCGAAGATACTGCATTCTCATTCCGAAGATCGCTCATTCTGAAGATACTGCATGCTTCATTCCGAAGATCCGCTCATTTCGAAGATGTTGCATTCTTCATTCCGAAGATCCGCTCATTTCGAAGATGTTGTGTTCTTTCATTTCGAAGATATCTGTTCATTCTGAAGATACTTCGAAATGAACAAATGTATGCTTTTCCAGTGATTTCTTCTGCATCTCTCAGGTGGGTTATCTCTTAAGATCAAATTCCAATGGTCTTCATCCCTTTCCTCATGTGAATTCCATGCCTTGCTATTTATGGACAGCTGGCTGGAATTTACATGGGAAAGATCGATTTTCTTTGCATGACAACAGTTTGCTTGCACTGTTGCCAGATTTAGGTGAAGTAAATGCTTGAGACAAATCAAAACATGATTAGTGAAATGCTGCTATTATTCTAAGCATATCCCATTTTAGCAAATCATAGCAAAAAGAACACAAAACTATGCAAAAAGCTGTAAAATCAGCATATAATATTTCAAATACATTGATCATGCAAAATGGTTAATATACGGCATATTGAATCAACTTAACTAACATATCAGATAAAACATAAGAGTTTATAGGCATTTTTAGTGTTCAAAACATGTTATGATTGAGGCATTTCCAGGCCTCATCATCAATTCTATACTAAACATAGTCAATTCGATCTAGCATAGTTCTGCTCAACTCTTACACTAAATATAGTCCAGTCAGTCTAGCACAAGTATGCTCAACAAGCTCAATAAAATATGCACTAAACATAGTCCATTCGATCTAGCACAAATTTGCTCAATCTCTATATCTGGTTTGGCACAAACATGTCCTTAAATCTACACCAAACTCTGCTCTCAAATCTGCACTAAACATAGTCTAGTCGGTCTAGCACAAATCTATCCTTGATATTTTTTATCAAGCCTTAACTCAAGGCTTGAATCAAACTCTATTGGATCTACCCCAAACCTGAACTCAAGTTTTGAACAAATCAATCAACTCTGCTCTCAAGTCTTCTCAAAGACTTCTCTCAAATCTACCTTATAAACTTCCACAAAATCTCACACCAATCTATCCATAAGTTTTCTCTAGAACTTGCTTAAATATACTCTACAAGTCCTCTCTAGAACTTGCTCAAATATATTGTACAAGTCCTCTCTAGAACTTGTTCAAATCTGCTCTACAAGTCCTCTCTAGAACTTGCTCAAATCTGCTCAATAATTCCTCTCTAGGACTTAACCAAATTTGTATTGTAAGCTTCCATAAAATCTCACACAAAATTAGTCCACAAGTCTTCTCAAAGACTTACCTCAAATCTGCTTAACAAGTCCACATAGAACTTGTCTAATCTCATAGAAACATAAAGAGAATTTTTAGAGACTCAATATATTTTGTACTCAAAGCTCAATCATTTCCTTAACTCAAATCAATATCATAGAAGCATAAAGAGAATTGTTAAAGAATCAGTATGTTCTGTACTCAAAGCTCAATCACTTTCTCAACTCAAATCAATCTCGTAGAAGCATAAAGAGAATTGTTAGAGACTCAATATGTTCTATATTTCAAATATCAATCTCTTTCTCAACTCAAATTAGAATATAGGATAGTTTGTTTTATGGAACTTGAACAATCACTTCATACATCCACTTGACTAGGCTCAATCAACTCTACTCAACCAATCACTCAAGAAACAACCCTTTCTCACAAACCCTAGTCCAAGCATGTAATCACCAACTCAAAATATTTCCAACAATGCTCAATAACAAATATCACATAACAATGATACTCATGATCTTTCCAAACCCTAGTTCAAGTTCTTTGCAAAACAAATCACTTCAACAACAATACTCAAAATAATCTTCATATAACAATGATACTCATGTTATTTTCAAGAACCTAACTCAAGTTCTTCACACAACCAATGGCATCAACAACAATTCTTATCAAACAAGGTTTTAATCACAACTCTCAATTTCAGAAAACCTTGAAGTATTTTACTCAAACACTTTTGAAAAGGAAACCCTAATCAAATCATTTTCACTCCAAACTTTATTTTCTAGAATTTCAATCAACCAACTCAATCAAAGAATAATTTGCCCATACCTTTTTTCTTGAAAAGGATTTGATCTCACAAATCTGCCACACTCACAGTTACTTCTTTTCCAAACTCAATAAGGGTTAGAAGATAATTTTCTCAACAAAATATATCACAAAAATAATATCAAAATTACACCTTATCACTCCAACTTAATTAATAATCAACACCCTCACAATAATCATAAAAACCCTTTATTAAATTTAACACAATACCCACAAAGTATTAATCCTCCAATATACCAATATAGCAACTTAAGATTTCCATAAATCTTCTTATAAATCCAAGTAATAATTCTCAATTACCACCACTTATTTACTAATCAAATCCTTCTAAATAATTTCCAGAAAATAATCCCTATACCTCCCAACTTAGCAAATAATAAACTTTAATGCAAAACTATTTACCTCATCTTCGTAGGGAATCGAACCCTCAACCTTACCCACAATGTGCACCTTAGTCGTGGCCTCAATTTTTGCATGAGCTACGTGCTCATTTGAAATGAATGAAGCACCATGTTCTTCAATAATGCTCCCCTTTGTGCTTTATCAAAATCAATGTGCACCTTGGGCACTTTCACCAACACAACTTCTAATGCAGCCACCGTGTTTCGAATGCAGACCCTCTCTCTTGAAAACATCTTTGCACTTCCCAACACACCACTAGGCCACATTGTCCTATGTGCCTTTGAATTTCAATGCTTCCTATATTAAACTCTGTATTATCCATGAATTTCATAAATCTCACGAGCTCTTAATCTCTTTCGCATACCAATTAATCATCGAGCAAGGATAATGTTTTTGTCTTTGGGTAATGTATTTATATTACCTCCTTTGTACCTTGGGAGACGTCGGCGCTTCCACAAATTTTATTCCATGACATCGATGAATATTCTAAAGGCATTTCAAATGTCTTATATTCCAAACCCAACCTTAGGGTTTATAAAATATATTTAAACTTTATAAAACCCACTTTGCTTTATAAAATATTATAGTGAGAATTATAAATATTTTATTTGTGTTTTCACCATATCACTTTAATATTATAATAACCATTATTATAATATTATATATTTTTGATACCTTGGATAAATTGCATTCTTCTCACTGCATTCCATGTCGTAAATAATATTTATTTATAAAATTTAAATTCTCGCCGAATTTAAATAATTTATAAAAATATATATTATATCTTCTTTTGAACTTGTTGAGTGGTATTTTCACCCGATTGTGAAAACACACTCTCCGATAGGATTCGAGTTCCAAATCCTCTCTTGCAAAGAAATTTAATAAACAATTTCTCCAAGGTCTCCGCTATGTTAGCATTTTGTATGAATAATAATGTTCAGTTCGAATGCTCGGAACACCTTAGTGGTTGCAAGTAACTGTAAACAAGGGGCACTGTGGTTTATTTTATTTTGAAATTGTAATGATTGTTCATTTAATCAGAATGAACTCAATGTGAATTAATCTTAATGATGAAATTATTTTATTTTCGATTTCGGTAGATTTTCAAGTATTTTATTTCAATGACTGTAAATTCGACTAAAGTTAGATTTTCGAGAAAATAAAAATGCAGAGAATAAAAGAAGTGAAAATAAAATACAAAGAAACTAAAACTAAAGTACATTCAGAGTGCTACGATCCTATTTGACAAAACCGAAGATAATGAGGTTTTACTGCATACAACCTAACCTATTGAACCTGCAAAACTCGCACAATCCGGATAAGCTAGGTGCTGGTTTCTGGGGTTTTAACTATGGTTTTCAGATTTAGACATTCGCATGAAGCAACCAAGAGAACTTGCATTAAACTTCACCTATAAGCCTAAAAATCTGAAAGGGGAAAAATAAACATTAAATCTTGCATGCAGAAAATAACTCCTTCTTTCTTGCCAATGAGATGCAACTCTCTGTAATTTCTGTATTAAAGATATGTCAGTTTACAACAACAGAAGCTTCCAGTTTATCAAAACCAGAACAAATGAAGGAAAACGCTCCTAAGCAGGCCTAGAATGGCCTATCGCCTTCAGCTCTGCAACTCTGCTCGCAGCGGTTTTCGACCCATGTCCATGAAGAAGAAAAACCAGTCCAATGTGGAAGAAAATATCCAGAGAAACCCAGTGCTAAGGCCTTGCCTTCATTACTGCAATCTTCTCTGAACAGTTCCGCCCCCTGTATCTGTCATTGGCTTAACTTTTAAGATTTCCTGGTATGGCCCTCTATTTCACTCTGTGATGCTTCATTTCATTTCCAGGTCTAGTTGTTTTGTCTCCCCAAATCGCTTCGTTTTGTCTTCCTGCCTCTTTGTTGTTTTGGCTTTTTGCTCAGGCGTGAAACGTTTGGTCTACTACGCTAACTGTAACTGTCGATCCTGAAGCGTTATCATAGCCTTTATGCCTCGTGGCCATGTGTTCAGCGCTTCCCTACACGTTCTGTAATGGCCCCCTGTAAATCGTGACAAAAAATAGCATGTCGTGATATCGCGACGTTTTTATGTATGCAGATTTGCTCCTCTACCTGTATCGCGAAAATGAGACATGTCACGATATCTCGTGACATTCTTTTTTATGATAACATGTCGCGATATCGCGACAACTTTTACATCTTGCTCTGTTTGACTGTTTTGACCGCGATTTCATGACATGTCGCGATATCGTGACATTTTTCACTTTGTCTTTCTCTCTCTTCTGAGAACCGCGATTTCATGACATGTCGCGATATCGTGACACTTTTCCTCCTTGCTCTCCTTTGTTGCTCTGAATCACAAAAATGGAACACGTCGCGATATCGTGACACTTTTGGCCCCTTCCGTATTTTTTTGCTTTTAGCCGTGATAGAGCAACATGTCGCGATATCGTGACACTTTTTCATTTTTAGCCGCGATGGAGCAACATGTCGCGATATCATGACACTTTTTCTTTTTGTGATATTTTGCTTTTTTCCTTGATCTTTAGCCTATGGGCCACTTCGGTCTTCTTGGAAAGCATGTAAAAAAGGTGGGTCCCCAATTTTGGGGTGTGTTGTGGAGCAGCCACAACAAATGGTGACTCTGCTGTCAAATGCTCCTGAGCATTTTGGTGAGAACCTAACCTGGAAGTATACAAACTAGGAAATAGGTGTTAGCACATAAGAAATATAAACAAATGCCAATAGATCAGAAATACATGAATCATTAGAATCATTAAGTATCAGCTCGGTGTGTGCAATGTGTTCCATTTTTATTGTTTGAAATTGATCCACATTCCATTGTCAGTTTTACATGAATGCATATGTGAGGTTGTGAAAGATTTGAGCAACCTAATAAATGGGCTAGAGATATAACTATCTGCTTTATAAAAGCTTTAAACCTTTTAATATCATATACAAACATTTAAAATTATCAAACCCTCTTAGGATCAACTATATGTATAATGAATTGATTTATTAGATCCCAAAGTTGGTTATGAGTCACTACTATCTTGAACCCATGTGCAAGTGAAAGTGAAATCAGAGTTTTGGGGAATCGGATTCCCAACCTAAGCGAGATGGGAATTTAACCCTATCCTTACTACTCTGATCTGGAATTCATTACCTCACTTTGAGCAAAATGATTTAACCAATTATGGATGAAATTGTCAGGCTAGTCTATCCGTTTGAGCAGTCAGTGGTCTTGCTTTTAGACAAGACATGCTGCCACGCATGAGCATACCCCCCCTCTATAGCCCCAGAAGATTAACCCCATAATCCATGATTTGGCTTCATTCATTCATTTTATTTTTTATTTCTTGGACCTTTGGGATGACTACCCATCCTTGCGAGGGACATGTAGTACGATCCTTCCAATCCAATATTAAGATGAAATGGGAAATATTATATTTTATTTCTTGGACCTTGGGGATGACTACCCATCCTTTGCAGAGGACATGTAGTACGATCCTTCCAATCCAATATTTATGATGAAATGGGAAAAAATGAAGCTTTGGGGAATCGGATTCTCAACCTAAGCGAGATGAGAATTATGCCCTATCCTTACTACTCCATGTAGGTCAAATCAGAGCTTTGGGGAGTTGGATCCTCAACCTAAGTTCGATGAGGATTTAACCCTATCCTTACTACTCGGTTTTAGGCTTTAAGCTTTATGGAAGTGGTAAAAACCACTGTTTTAAGGATTATGTTGCATGATAGGATAGACACGAAATACTCCTTTCGCCTGACCTTTTCTTCCAAGTATGGTTTTGATCATTTTGCTCAAGATCCTTTTTAATGTGCATAGAATGTGCTTGGTTCAAGATAGTTCGGGCATCAGTTCCCAACCTTAGGATTTTTTCTTTTTTTTTATGTTATAGAATAACCCTAAGAGGATTTGACACATTTTTAATGATTTGTATTTGAAATGCATATGCAACTAAGATGGCATGTATATGCAAAGTGGGATGTAATATGAATGCATTGCCTTTTTGAATTGCGGATGGAGTATTGCCATAATTTGTAAAACTGACAACTTCATGCATCACAAGTTTCAAACGATATTATTTAAAATGTTTGTGTTACTTGTGGAGCTTTCTACAACATAATTCCAATGTTTCATATTCTCCTGATCCTAGGCATAAGTTGACATCTCAAATTTTTTTTTTTTTATTTATAGACCAACCAAACATGTCCAGAGGACCAACACACAACTTAAATCCAAACCCAAATAGCAATCCCAAAAATGAAAACTTGAAAACCCACACCAAAAACCAAAAATTATATACACTATTGTACAAGATGGTGCAAAAATTTGGGCCATCATTTTCCCGGATCCCAAATACGGTTAGCACATTTCGAAAGACATTGAACATTAGGCGCATACCAAGCTTTGCAAAAATGCAAGAATAAAAGTAAGCCAAACAATATTCCAATTCCCATTATGCCTTTCTCACTCTGCCAACTTGCTTGGATAACGTTAGCAATTTCATTTTGAAATTTTAATTCATTGAATTGATAAGACAATAAATGGTTTTCAATCTCTTCTTGTCTATTCATGAAAGTATCCACTTCATAATTCGATTCATGATTTAAAATTAGGCCTTCCTTTTCAAATGTGAGATGTTGCAAACAAGAGCCTATTTCTAAAAGTCTTGAGTTCAAATCATTTTCCAGGATTTTAAAGCAATCAAAATAATTCAAGACTTGACAAGCATCAACAAAATTTGACATTTCCCCATTAATGATATTAGCATCCAAAGGGACACCATGTAACCTATCACTTAAAATTTTTGTAGCTACTACCAAAGGTAAAGATTTCACCTTGTCATCCATACTCAACCCATCATGATTAAAATTTACCATAACTTGATGAGTGTTAGTAGCTTTTTCTTTTTTCTCATTGTCTTCTTCATCATCCAACACCTGTTCAAAAACACCAAAGTTAGGCACCCAATCAAACATGCGTCCATCCTTTTCAAAACAAGAGCCTAGTTTTTCAAGATATGTGTCGCGTGACACCTTTCCATGATCAATGTCTTGAGTTGCCTCAAAATCCATATTTTCATTAGGATCATCAATAGTATCAAACCCACACCACTTAGGTTTTGTAATTTCATCATTTTGAGATGGCATAGACATTGTAGAAACAATAGGTGGATCAAGATTTTTGATTTCTTGCCCCTCAAGGGGAACAAAATCAATTGATTCTCCTTCTTCATCCATGGTAGTAGAATCATTATCCTTCTCCAACCTTTGATGAGATTCCAACCCTTCTTCCAAAACATTCTCGGATTGTACAGGACTTGTAATATCCTCATATGAAAAGGCAATTGTATTATCCTGTATATCAATAGGCACACAAAATTCATTAGAAGGTTTGGAGTGAGCATACTCTTCCCAAGAATCATAATGATCATCTTTCAAAATCAAATTGTGATGCTCAACTATTTCTTCATCATCTTTTAATTCATCAACATGTTTCTCATCAAATTTATCTTCACCTTCCTTAGATGGTTCAATTACTTCCAAAATTGGGTTATTGCTTGTATTCAAATTGATAAGGCTATCATAATCCACATGTGTAACCCATGATTCACGTTTAACATAATTTGGAAGGTGTGAATTTTTTGGGCCATTACTTTCAACAATGTCATCCAATGTGTCATCCGAAACAGATTCATCCTCATAGAATTCATCTTTTGGTGAGTCAAGGGTTTCCAATCTATCACATGTTTCAATACTAGTTGGATCTAGTACTCCTCCCTTGCCTAAAATCATATTCTTATGAAAATCATTGAAATTGATTTTAGAAACATCTTTTGAATCAAGATGAGTATTTTGAAGTTGATTCATACTTAAGAAAGATGGTTGATCTTGCATAGTAGGTTGAGGATTTTGAAATTGATTGAAGCTTGGGAATGATTGTTGATTCTGAAATTGATTCACACTTGAACTTGGTTGAGGTGGATAAATCATTGGGTGGGTAAGGGAGGTATTAAATGATTGAAAATTATATGATCCAAAACCCACACCATAATATTGACAACTTAATTGTTGCTCAATTGCCATTGCTTGAGTATAGGCTTGTGACAAAGATGTGATTTGAGGCATCCCTCGCAAATATGTGGAAGTGAGTGGGTCAAGAGCATTGACGTATATTTGGAGAGCCACTTCTTCTGAAAGAGCATAAAATGTCATTAATTGAGTGTATAATCCAAAGAACCTTTCAGAAAATGACTTCACATTTTCACTTGGTCCTTTTTTAATAGTGAAAAATTGCTCATACATGCGGATTGGGTCAACTCGCTCTCTGTTGAATTGATTAAGAAATGTTGCCTCTAGCTGAGCCCAAGAAGTGATAGACCCTAAAGGCAGACTTGTAAACCAATCATATGCCACTTTGTCCAAGGTGTAAGGGAACATTTTACAAACAACATCATCATACCAAATTGTTAAGTGATTCACAACAAATTTGAATGCTTGAATATGTTCTTCTGCAGTATTTGTCCCATTAGACAAAAATCGAGGAAGACATCTCTCAAAACCAACGGGCAAATAATGTTGAACTCCCGGTATGTTCAATGGGCTACCTGGCATCCACGGTGTAAACATAGCCATTAGTGAATCTTAAAGAATATAACTTTAACATTTTTTTTTTTTTTAAATCAAATCAAATCACATTATTCCTGTATGAACAATCAAAGCGTTAGAATAGTGCATAGCAATTCATGTCCTCCTTTTAACAGTACAAAGTTGTATTGTTAAGAGAAGGCTAAAGATAATAACCAATAGGGCATGAAATATTCAAAATTGACATCCCTGTAGCACTTAAATCACACTAAAATAAACCAATTCAAGCCCTCCTTCTAGCGCCAATCTGTTGAGTGGTATTTTCACCCGATTGTGAAAACACACTCTCCAATAGGATTCGGGTTCCAAATCCTCTCTTGCAAAGAAATTTAATAAGTAATTTCTCCAAGGTCTCCGCTATGTTAGCATTTTGTATGAATAATAATGTTCAGTTCGAATGCTCGGAACACCTTAGTGGTTGCAAGTAACTGTAAACAAGGGGCACCGATGGTTTATTTTATTTTGAAACTGTAATGATTGTTCATTTAATCAGAATGAACTCAATGTGAATTAATCTTAATGATGAAATTATTTTATTTTCAGATTTCGGTAGATTTTCAAGTATTTTATTTCAATGACTGTAAATTAAACTAAAGTTAGATTTTTGAGAAAATAAAAATGCAGAGAATAAAAGAAGTGAAAATAAAATACAAAGAAACTAAAACTAAAGTACATTCAGAGTGCTACGATCCTATTTGACAAAACCGAAGATAATGAGGTTTTTTGCATACAACCTAACCTATTGAACCTGCAAAACTCGCACAATCCGAGATAAGCTAGGTGTTGGTTTCTGGGGTTTTAACTATGGTTTTCAGATTTAGACATTCGCATGAAGCAACCAAGAGAACTTGCATTAAACTTCACCTATAAGCCTAAAAATCTGAAAGGGGAAAAATAAACATTAAATCTTGCATGCAGAAAATAACTCCTTTCTTGCCAATGAGATGCAACTCTCTGTAATTTTTGTATTAAAAATATGTCAGTTTACAACAACAGAAGCTTCCAGTTTATCAAAACCAGAACAAATGAAGGAAAACGCTCCTAAGCAGGCCCAGAATGGCCTATCGCCTTCAGCTCTGCAACTCTGCTCATAGCGGTTTTTGACCCATGTCCATGAAGAAGAAAAACCAGTCCAATGTGGAAGAAAATATCCAGAGAAACCCAGTGCTAAGGCCTTGCCTTCATTACTGCAATCTTCTCTGAATAGTTCCGCCCCCCTGTATCTGTCATTGGCTTCTGCTTTTAAGCTTTCTGGTATGGCCCTCTGTTTCACTCTACGATGCTTCATTTCATTTCCCAGGTCCAGTCATTTCGTCTCCCCAAATCGCTTCATTTCATCTTCCCGCCTCTTTGTTGTTTTGGCTTCTTGCTCGGGTGTGAAACGCTTGGTCTACTCTACTAACTGTAACCGTCGATCCTGAAGCGTTATCATAGCCTCTACGCCTCTGTGCCACGTGTTCAGTGCTTCCCTACACGTTCTGTAATGGCCCCCTGTAAATCGTGACAAAAAATAGCATGTCGTGATATCGCGACGTTTTTATGTATGCAGCTTTGCTCCTCTACCTGTATCGCGAAAATGAGACATGTCGCGACATCGCGACAACTTTGACATCTTGCTCTGTTTGACTGTTTTGACCACGATTTCATGACATGTCGCGATATCGCGACATTTTTCACTTTGTCTTTCTCTCTCCTCTGTGAACCGTGATTTCATGACATGTCGCGATATCGCGACATTTTTCACTTTGTCTTTCTCTCTCCTCTGTGAACCGTGATTTCATGACATGTCGCGATATCGTGACACTTTTGCCTCCTTGCTCTCCTTTGTTGCTCTGAATCGCGAAAATGGAACATGTCGCGATATCGCGACACTTTTGGCCCCTTCCATATTTTTTTGCTTTTAGCCGCGAAAATGTAACATGTCGCGATATCGCGACACTTTTTCATTCTTTGGCCGTGATGGAGCAACATGTCGCGATATCGCGACACTTTTTCTCTTTTGTGATATTTTGCTTTTTTCCTTGATCTTTAGCCTATGGGCCACTGCAGTTTTCTTGGAAAGCATGTAAAAAAGGTGGGTCCCCAATTTTGGGGTGTGTTGTGGAGCAGCCACAACAGAACTCTTAACTTTTGCACTGATTCTCTTGATCTTTGGCCTTCTTCTTGGATATTAAATAACCATTTTTGACAACTTTTTTTCTTGTTGAATTCCTCGATATTAATGATGACTTCATCTGGTGACATCAATGACAACTTTGACTTACAGACTCAAAATATCCAACAAATTAGACTTAGTCTATGTTTAGGTTAAGGTATGTTGAGCAGGTTTTGTTACGAGAATAAGGTTGGCTGCCTATGATTGTGCTATGTACTGTTAGATCTCAGCATTATATATTGTAAATCAAATGCAAGCAATAATATAATGAGTTGATTCACTCATCAATACATGGGGTATATTAGTGAGAAATGCCTTTGAAAATTAAAAATGAAAGGTATGCCTAATGGAATTTATGATTACCCATTAAATTTTGATTTTTATAAGCAATATGTTTTTGGAAAGCAAACCTGAGTCAATTTTCCTAATAGTGCTACAAGATCTAAAGGAATTTTATATCTAGTTCATAGTGATGTGTTGGGACTTAAAAATTACCATCATTAGGTAAATTAATCTATTTTGTTACTTTTATAGATGACTTTTCAAGAAAAACTTGGGTATATTTTTTTACGAAACAAATTTTATGTTTTCAATAAATTTAAAGAGTTTAAGGCTATTGTAGAAAATCAGATAGAGAAAGAGAAAGTTTTTGAAAAGTGATAATGGTAGTGAGTATTTCTCTAATGAATTTGAACGGTTTTACAAGGACTATGGAATAGAAAGGTAGAAAAAAAAATTGTATACTCCACAACAAAATGGAGTTGCAGGATGAATGAACAAGATATTGATGAATAAGGTGAGAAGCATGCTAAGTGGTGTAGGGCTAGAAAGGAAATAATGGGAAAAATCCATGTTTACAGCTTATTACCTCATCAATAGATCTCCTACCTCAGGTTTTGTGGAGAAGACTCCATAGGAAGTGTCGACTGGTAAGAAACTCTCTCTCAGTCATATAAGACTTTTTGGTTGCAATGCTTTTATATGTCTCAAAAGAGAAAAAGGACTAAGATAGACTATAAATCTAAAAAATACATATTTTTGGGTTATAGTATTGGTGTTAAAGGATATAAGTTGTGGAACCTAGAAACATAGAAGATTGTTTATAGTCATAATGTGATCTTTAGAGAAACAAAATGGGTTCTAAAATAGGAAATGCAACCAAGCAAATAACCTAAAATAGTTCAAATAAAATTGGAATAGGAGGAAAATCCTGTGGTAGAACCTAGTGCTATAGAATAATATGAACTACAAAGAGTGTTTGAAGAGGAAAATTCAGAGGAAGAAGGTGAACCAAAATGCTTCAATGTAAAAGGTAAGGACGAATTGGTATGAAAGTTGCAAAAAAATCTTTACAATTTGAAGCAATCTCCAAGAATGTGGAACCAAAAATTTGATAGGTTTGTTTTGAAACTTGGACTTGGAAAAAGCAAAGTAGATCTGTGTGTGTATTTTAAACAAGGTGAAAATTTTGTTATGATTGTTTTGTATTTGGATGACATGGTGTTAAATAGTAACAACGAGGAGATGATAAAGTTACTAAAATCTTAGTTATCTTTTGAATTTGACATGAAGGATTTGGGTGCTGCAAAATTTATTTTGGGTATGAAAATAATAAGGAATTGTGTAAATAGAAAATTGTGGTTAAATCAAAGGAAATATGTTGATTTGATACTACAAAGTTTTAGGATGCATGTGTTGGCAATTTTGGGTACTTTGGGTACATTGCATTTGCTCAAGTGAATAAGTTGTCATTGATGTCAAGAAGCTTTTGAAGGAATTTGATTTGATGTCAAATAATTTGTTTTGATGAAGGTTACGGCATGACAGTTTCAAAGGTCTTTTGCAAACCCCATGTTGACAGAGAAAAAGGCAAAGTGGAAAAACTAGTCACGATTTCGTGACATGTTGCAGAAGAGAGAGTCCGAGAGAAAAAGTGTCACGATTTCGCGACTATATGAGAGAGAGAGTCTGATAGAAAAAGTGTCGCGATATTGCGACATGTCGGGTTTTCATGACCCGAAGAAAAGAAAAGAGCTAAGGAGGAAAAGTGTCACGATATCGTGACATGTCGCATTTTCACGACTTAAGCAAGGAGAGAGAAAGCAAAATGAAAAGTGTCACGATTTCATGACATACTAGCGGAATTCGAAGAGAGAATCTATCACGATTTTGTGACATGCTATAGAGTTGGCGGAATGGGAAACATTTCATGACATGCAGCAAAGGAAAGTGTTCCAAGTGAGAACTATCATGATTTCGTGACATGCAACAGAGGAAAGAGTTCGAAGTGAGAACTGTCACGATTTCACGACAGGTTGAAGAAAAAGCGTATGGATGCAGGAAGTGTCGCGATTTCGCGACAGGTTGAAGAGAAAGCTTACGGTTGCAGAATGTGTCACGATTTCATGACAGAAATAGAAAGCAGGTCTTCAACAGGGAGAAGTGTCACGATTTCATGACAAAAGCAGAGAGGAAGGCTATGAAGACAGAAGTGTCACGATTTCGTGATAGAAGTGAAGACGAAGTCTACAGAGGCAGAAGTGTCACGATTTCATGACAAAAGTAGAAAGGAGGTCGACGAAGGAAGAAGTGTCACGATATCGTGACAAAAGCAAAGTTGATGCTGACAAAGACAGAAGTGTCACGATATCGCGACAAGAGCTTAGTTGAAGTCGACAAAGGCTGAAGTGTCGCGATATCGTGACAAAAGCCAAAAGAAAGTGTACGGTTGCAAAAGTGTCACGATATCGCGACATGTTGTAGTTTCATGGCAGAAGCTATAGAAGAGTTACAGAGGCAGTGAAGCCGACAAAGTCAAATTTTAGCCGACGAAGATTAGGGCTTGCAATCGACGAAGATTAGGGCTTGCATTTGTTATAACAACCGACTAAGATTAAAGTTTTCATCATGAAAATTTTGTTATAAAAGGAGGGCTGTTTGGAGAGTTGAAGGGTGATTGAAGGTGTTGTTGAAGTGCGACGTTCGTAGATAGTGCGTAGAGCAAGAAGTTCGATCGTCGAGAGTAGAGTGCAAAATTTGATCGTAGTGTGCAGAGTGCATTTCATCGAATCATTCTAAGTGTGAAAGATCACAAAGGAAGTAGAGTGTGCGAAGACGGTGCCGCTGTGATTGCATAGAGGTGCAAAGGTTGAAGTTCGATCAAGTGCGGCTGTGATTGCACAAAGAAAGCAGAAGGCGTAGAGAGCACAAAGGGCAAAGACGAATGCGGAGTGCTACTGCTTGAGGACAGAGGTGCATTGGTTCTTTGAGAAGAACCTGAGGACAGATTTGGCAAGTCTTTGAGAAGGCTTGTGTGTAGAGGATTGATTTGTTCAAAGTTGGACAGATCTGACAGACAGAGGAAGACTTGTACTAGACCGATTGATTGTGTTTGGTACAGAGTTGTTGAGCTGCTGTGGACGTGATCATAGAAGGCAGAGGTCTCTTAGGCTAAGCATTGAGGACAGGAGGTCTTCGGTGGAAAGGAGTTCCACATGCTGGCAAGAGGTAGAGGCAGTTGATCTTCTGAGGGATCATTTCCAGAGCAGAGGGGAAGGTATCTCCTTTGAGCCGAGGCTCATAAACATTGTAATTGGGAAGGATTCCCAAAGAACTTTGAGATAACTTTTAGAGAAAAGTTTTGTGGACGTAGCCCAACCATTCTGGGTGAACCACGTTAAAATTGATGTCACTTTGTGGATGATTTTGTGCATTGCTTTGATATTGCTTTGGGTATATTGCTTTACTATTTTGAAATATAAAGGAAAAAGTAAAAAGAGGTCTTATACTGTTCACCCCCCTCTCAGTATAAGCTTGTGTTCTTCAATTGGTATCAGAGCAGGTGCCTTCGAAAAGTTTAACAACTTGAAGGAAAAGCTAGTAAAGAACACAATGGATTATTCAAGTGGCAATGCAACACCTATTCTTGATGGGTCAGATTTTGGTCTTTGGAGTGCAAGGATGAAGGTTCATCTAATGGCACTTGGTAATGAGGTTTGGGAAGTAATTGAAGATGAGTACACTATTCCTGTACATGGTCCAAATACTAAAGAAGAAAGGCTCCTACATCACAACAATTCAAAAGCAATGAATGCAATCCTGAAAGGCTTACGGAAAGCAGATCTCACCAAAGTGATTCACTGCAAGACAACTAGTGAAATGTGGAAACAATTGCAGGTGGTTCATACAGGTGATACAAATGTCGAAAAGGCCAAGTTGAGACACTTCAAAGGTATGTTTGAACAACTCAAGATGAATGATGATGAAAATATTAGTGACTACATGCTTCGTATGGATGAGGTTGTTAACTCCATGAAAGACTTAGGTCTTGAGCTTGCTGAAAATGATGTTTGTGATAAGATTTTAAGATCTCTTCCTAATAGATTTAGTGAAAATATTTTTGCTATTGAGGAAGCTAAAGATTTGGATAAGTTGAAAAAGGATGAGCTCCATAGTATACTTGCAAGCATTTGAGTTGAGAACTCAAGTGAAGGTTGATGTCAAGAAAGAGGCAGCTTTCAAGGCTACCAAGAAATCCAAGGGTAAACAACTTCAAGAGAGTGATGAGTCTTCTAGTGATGAAGAGGCATATTACAAGCAAGAAAGGCAAGTTCTCTAGAAAGCACAAAAGCATGAAAAATATAAGATGTTTCAATTGTGGAAAGTTTGGTCATTATGCTACTGACTGTATTGTTTCCAAGAATGAAAGTGATGAAGATAAACAAGATTCTAAGAGCAAGGATTCTGAAAAGCTCAAGCATCACAGAAAGAACAAAGATGAGCACAACAATCAAGGAAAGAGGTATTCTCACAAGCACAAGAAGAGTTTCTACCTAGACAAAGCAAGTAAGTGTTCTAGTAGTGATAGTGAAAGTTCTTCAAGTGATGATGAAAATGAGATGTTGTTCATATCGGAAAAGAGGAAGAACCGAAACATAGATTCATTATCATGAAATGTCTTAGATGTGGAAATTTTGGTCACCTTGAGGATGATTGTACAAATAATGATTTGGTTTCCAGTATGTATGAGGATGCTTCAGAAAACTATAAGGAAGATGCATGTATGGTTTTTGAAAAAGGTAGCACCTCTAGTGATAAGAAATCTGAAAAAGGCTTTGATGATTCGGAAAGCAAACAAATAAAGGATCTTGAAAGTGAACTTATTAGTGCTCTTAGTGCTTTGAAAAAGGAAAGAAAGAAGAATGCTAGACTCAAGGATAAGTTAGATGAATGTTGTATGGAGAGAGATGATCTTATAGAAAATCTTGATTTCTCTTTAGCTAAGACGCAAGAACTCAAGGATGAGTTAGAGTCTAAGGTTCTTGAGTATAGTGAGTTAGAACAGAAAATGGCTTCTTTGAAAGAGGAAACTAAAGAGTACAAGGATAAGCTTTACAGGTTTCAAGATAGCTCCAAAAAGGTTAAGTCACTCATCAAAGGTCAAAGAAAGACAACAGATAAAATAGGGCTTGGTTTTGTTAAGCCACGCAAGGAACAAGTTGGAGAGTCTAGTAAGAGACTCCAAAAGGAAGAGAGTTCTGATGAGGAAAGTATTTCAGATCATGAGTCCTTGAATGATAGATGCGCAGAAATAGAAAATAGAATTCAGAATGAGAAGAAGAAGTTTTCAGGACCCAAGAGGTCAAATAAAGGAAAATTTCAAGGCAGATGTTTTGCGTGTCACAGGTTTGGTCACATGGCTTCACATTGCATGGCTCAAGTGAAGAAGGTAAATGACAGTTTCAGAAGTGCTAGTTACTTTCAAGGGTATTGCTACTCTTGTCAATAGTTTGGGCACAAGGCAGTCTATTGCAAGGTAAATAACAGGAACAGGTTTGATCAAAACAGGTTCGGCCAGAATAGGTTTGGGCAGAACTGGTGGATTCAAAGATCAGGTTTACCTCAGAGAAACAACATCGTCAAGTGTTTCAAGTGCAACAATGAAGGTCATATAATCAGACAGTGTAGAGCTGAAATTCTAGAATACAGGTACAGGAACAATGGCATGATCAGGTCCAAGGATCAAGGCATGAACAAGAACAGGGATGAGAACAAGAACAAGAACAGTGACAAGAACAGGAATATGGACAAAGAGTTCACGAGAAGGCCCGACAAGGAAGTTATAGATGTTGATGATGATCAGTGCCTAATGGGAGTTTTACTCCCACCCCAGAATTAATCACCTCATCAGGAGGTGGGGGAGGGACTGAGCTAAGAGGCTCATTCTTAGTCCCGAGCCCCAAAGGTGACCCTTTGCCATTGATGACAAAGGGGGAGAGATATGAGTAAGGGGGAGAGCTTCAAGTGAAGAGGAAAGCTTCAAGTCAGGGGGAGCAAAACTTCAAAGGAAGATTCTCAGTTGTGGGCACAGTTTGTCTATTGTTAGCACAGTTGGTTTTCAGTTTTGGCTCTTGAGAAGTGTTTTCAAGAAAGGTTTGCCATCAATGACAAAGGGGGAGATTGTTGGCAATTTTGGGTACTTTGGGTACATTGCATTTGCTCAAGTGAATAAGTTGTCATTGATGTCAAGAAGCTTTTGAAGGAATTTGATTTGATGTCAAATAATTTGTTTTGATGAAGGTTACGACATGACAGTTTCAAAGGTCTTTTGCAAACCCCATGTTGACAGAGAAAAAGGCAAAGTGGAAAAACTGTCGCGATTTCGCGACATGTTCGAAGAAAGAAAAAAAAGTTGAGAGTCCGAAGAAAAAGTGTCACGATTTCATGACATAATGCAGGAGAGAGAGTCCGATAGAAAAAGTGTCACGATATCGTGACATGTCGGGTTTTCATGACCCGAAGAAAAGAAAAGAGCTAAGGAGGAAAAGTGTCGCGATATCGCGACATGTCGCATTTTCGCGACTTAAGGAGAGAGAAAGCAAAATGAAAAGTGTCATGATTTTGTGACATACTACAGAATTCAAAGAGAGAACTGTCACGATTTCGTGACATGCTACAGAGTTCAAATGGGAACTGTCACGATTTCATGACATGCAGCAAAGGAAAGTGTTCCAAGTGAGAACTATCACGATTTCATGACATGCAAGGAAAGAGTTCAAAGTGAGAACTGTCACGATTTCATGAAAGGTTGAAGAAAAAGCGTACGGATGCAGAAGTGTCACGATTTCATGACAGGTTGAAGAGAAAGCTTACGATTGCAGAATGTGTCATGATTTCATGACAAAAATAGAAAGCAGGTCTTCAACAAGGAGAAGTGTCACGATTTCATGACAAAAGTAGAGAGGAAGGCTATGAAGACAGAAGTGTCACGATTTCATGACAAAAGTGAAGACGAAGTCTGCAGAGGCAGAAGTGTCACGATTTCATGACAAAAGTAGAAAGGAGGTCGACGAAGGAAGAAGTGTCACGATATCGCGACAAAAGCAAAGTTGATGCTGACAAAGACAAAAGTGTCGCGATATCGCGACAAGAGCTTAGTTGAAGTCGACAAAGGCTGAAGTGTCACGATATCGCGACAAAAGCCAAAAGAAAGTGTACGGTTGCAAAAGTGTCGCGATATCGCGACATGTTGTAGTTTCACGATAGAAGCTACAGAAGAGTTACAGAGGCAGTGAAGCCGACAAAGTCAAATTTTAGCCGACGAAGATTAGGGCTTGCAACCGACGAAGATTAGGGCTTGCATTTGTTATAACAACCGACTAAGATTAAAGTTTTCATCATGAAAATTTTGTTATAAAAGGAGGGCTGTTTGGAGAGTTGAAGGGTGAATTGAATGTGTTGTTGAAGTGCGACGTTCGTAGATAGTGCATAGAGCAAGAAGTTCGATCATCGAGAGCAGAGTGCAAAATTTGATCGTAGTGTGCAGAGTGCATTTCGTCGAATCATTCTAAGTGTGAAAGATCGCAAAGGAAGCAGAGTGTGCGAAGACGGTGCTGTTGTGATTGCGCAGAGGTGCAAAGGTTGAAGTTCGATCAAGTGCGGCTGTGATTGCACAAAGAGAGCAGAAGGCGTAGAGAGCACAAAGGGCAAAGACGAATGCGGAGTGCTGTTGCTTGAGGACAGAGGTGCATTGGTTCTTTGAGAAGAACCTGAGGACAGATTTGGCAAGTCTTTGAGAAGGCTTGTGTGCAGAGGATTGATTTGTTCAAAGTTGGATAGATCTGACAAACAGAGGAAGACTTGTACTAGACCGACTGACTATGTTTGGTACAGGTTGTTGAGCTGTTGTGGACGTGATCATAGAAGGCAGAGGTCTCTTAGGCTAAGCATTGAGGACAGGAGGTCTTCGGTGGAAAGGAGTTCCACATGCTGGCAAGAGGTAGAGGCAGTTGATCTTCTGAGGGATCATTTCTAGAGCAGAGGGGAAGGTATCTCCTTTGAGCCGAGGCTCATAAACATTGTAATTGGGAAGGATTCCCAAAGAACTTTGAGATAACTTTTAGAGAAAAGTTTTGTGGACGTAGCCCAACCATTCTGGGTGAACCACGTTAAAATTGATGTCACTTTGTGGATGATTTTGTGCATTGCTTTGATATTGCTTTGGGTATATTGCTTTACTATTTTGAAATATAAAGGAAAAAGTAAAAAGAGGTCTTATACTGTTCACCCCCCCTCTCAGTATAAGCTTGTGTTCTTGCACATGATTAAAAATAAATATGTACTCCATATCTTGGTTAAAAGTTATCAGTTGAATAGTGTCCTTAAATAGATGATAAAATTGAAGAAATGTATTATGTTCCTTATGCTAGTGTTGTTTGTAGTCTAATATATGCAATGGTTTGTACTAGACTAGATATTGCACATGCAGTGAGATTAGTTAGCAGATATATGTCCAATACAAAAAAGAGACATTGGACTAATGCAAAGAGGATATTTAGATGATTGCATGGAATTTTATATTATGCTATATATTACCAAGGACAATCTGGAGATAGTAACAGTGTAAATCTATAAGGTTTTATGGAAGCTGACTGGGTTGGAGATCTTGACAAGAAAATACCCATGAGTGGCACTATTTAGAGGGGTAGTAAGTTGGATGAGTAAAAAGTAATCAATGGTTGATTTTTCCATAATAAAGGTATATGAAGTAGGAAAAAAAATTGCACCAAATTATGATAAAAATGTGTGTATCTATGTCATATCGCTTATGAGCATCAAACGGAAGCATGCAAGTAAGATGGAAAGATAACAAATAACAAGAAATGAAGCAAAGCAAATGGATTTCTTATTAATCGAGTAGATCAAATCCAGGTTATAAAATTTTCCCTTTGAGGGCTCAAATTATTGATACAACTATTTACAAATCGGGTGCCCAAGGATCAAAATCCTTCAAATAACTCGGGTGCACATCCAATGTCTTTCCTCATACCCACAATCAAGGTGAAAAGTCCAAGGTTATCGTTGCTTGTATATTTGTTCTATATGTCTTATTATCCTTCCCAATGCATTATAATAACCTGCACCTACATGCAAGGAAACCATAAATGTCAAATAGTGAGTGCGTGTGGTGAAAAACATGCAATCCCCACAGGTGCCAAATGGCTAGTAATGATAATATGCATCAAATCAACTCCAAATGACTTGAAATTATAGAGGTATGTAAAATGAGTGGTTTTGGGAAGATATCACCAGAAATTGCACCAAAATTGCATCCTATGGGGCTTCGCAATTCCAATGACTATTCGCAACCTACAAAACCTAAAGCGAGCAATTTTTACCCCTACACATATCCAAAACATACAAAAATTGGAAAAAATACATAAAATACTATTTTAAGGAAACCCATTTTATCATATTTGCAATATCAATGACATTTTAGATGTTCCACCAGATGACCTCCGTAGACATGCATGAGACCCTATAAAACACTAAAAATATAATATCTCGGCCAATATAGCTCAGAATGACATGAAATTTGAACTATAGAATAATAATAGCATATAAAAAATTAAAAATATTTATAAAATTGTGCACATATTTCTATTCGTCATAGGGTGGGACAAATAGGACTGTCACAAATTGGGGGGCACCCGGGGGTGGGATGCCCACCGTTTCTACCTAAATTTTACCACCAATTACACTGTGAAATGGTCCAAAACACTATGGGGGTATTTTCGTCATATTTGGTGAGTAAAATCACTCATATGATTCGATTATGTAACAAATTGCACCTCCTAGTTCACTCGCAAACCTCCTTCGTTAGGTAGAGATTCTGAGGGAAAAATGGGCACAAAAGGTGAAAGGAAATCTTGGCAGCACTCTATTTCTTTATCCTAAAACTCCTCTCTATATTTTTTATGGAAATTGGATCCACTTTATAGCCCAAGGAGGCTCATGGGTCAAAATGCATGCGAGGGCATGTGAGGCAAGAGGCGCCACTTGGCCACCAGGGTGACATGCATTGGAGGGGGAAGAGAAACTCCCAATTTGGCCTCCCTTATGGAGAAAGTCATAAATATGCTACATGGTCTGACTTGCAGGTATTAACATACAGAAATGTAACTATTTCCAAGCACCATTTGTCTAGATTTGACTTTTTTCTAGTCAAACCTACTATTGGCCCCACCTTGGGATGAATGCTGCTATTTGCCCCAGGGTGGGATGAATAGGTTTTGTATTAGTCCTAGGGTGGTATGAATAGAAACAATGTTAGTCTTACAATGGCACTGAGAGGGGGGGGTGAATCAGTGTAGTTATTTAAACTTAAATTCACAGCTCTTAAAACTAAAATAATGAAACCTTAAAACCAGATAAAGCAAGTATCACAAGAGAACATCACACAACACAAGATTTAATGAGGTTCACCAATTTGGCTACTCCTCAAGAATGACTGCTTGGACTACCATCCAAATCCAGCCTTTGCAAAGCACCAACTTTACAATCAATTTACTAGCACCCACTGGAAGGAGCACCAACCCCTTATTTATCTACACCAACTAGAAGGAGCACCAACCCACGATGCCAAGCTGCAACCTGGACTTCAATTTTGAATCTAGAAGTTTAACAAAAAAATACCTTCGCTTTTACAAGACCCTGACTGGTCTATTGCTTACCCAATCTCTCTCACTATTTACGGAACAGACACATCTTCTACGATCTACAGCCGCACTTCACCTTCTTTGAGTCACTTCTCTACGCACCCTCTATGCACTGTCTTCATACACTCTATGCCCTTACAGCTGCACTTTGCGTTCATCTTCGCCCTTTGCACTCTCTGTGCCTTCCTTTGCTTTCTTTGTGCACTCACAGATGCACTTAGGACAATTCGACATGACTCTTCACTCACTTTGTGCACTTCACCATCATCTCGTCGCTTTTACACTTTCTACGCTCTTACGGCCGCATTTCACACTTCGACATGCATTCGACGACTTATACAACAACACTACAATTCTCCAAATAGCCCTCCTTTTATAACAATATTTTCATGATGAAAACCCTAATCTTAGTCGGCTTGCATAACAAATGTAAACCCTAATCTTAGTCGGCTTTCATAACAACTATAAACCCTAATCTTAGTCGGTTGTCATCGATCTTAGTCGGCTTCAACTCATGAAGATATTCGGTAATTCCATCGCTCAAAGATTTCATTCGGTAACAGTCCTTGTAGCCGTCGCACTGACTTTTGTTCACTCTTCATATTTTAGCTGCATGAATTCACTCTGTATCTACCCCTGTAAATGTTGTAGAGATGTCGGTCCACTGTCATACTTCTCATTTTAGTTGGGTTCTCCTTCTTGACTTGCGCATTTATGACCTGTCATGAAATCGTGACATTTCTGCCTCTGTAGCTTCTTTTGTTGTTGTTGCCACGAAAATACATGTCGCGATATCGCGACACTTTTTCTTTCTCTATATTTCTCCTTGCTTTGGCTCATGAAAATACAACATGTCACGATATCGTGACACTTTTTCTTTCTCTCTTTCTCTTTGCATCGGACCACGAAAATGCTACATGTTGCGATATCGTGACACTTTTTCTCCTTGCGCTTTCTCTTTGCTTCGGCCCCCAAAAATACATGTCGCGATATCGCGACACTTCTGCTTCCATAGACTTTGACTTTGCTTTTGTCATGATATCACGACACTTCTTCCTCCGTAGCTCTTCCACTTAGCTTTGGCCCCCATGTCACGATATCGTGACACTTCTACTTCCGTACTTAGCTTCTTTGCTTTTGTCGTGAAATCGTGACACTTCTGCCTTCGAAGTCTTCTTCTCTGCTTTTGTCACGAAATCGTGACACTTATGCTTCCTTTCTTGCTTTCGCTTTTGTCACGAAATAGAGCGATAGTTCCCTTCCGTACACTTTTTCTCTTCTCTTTTGTCGTGAAAATGCGACATGTCGATATCGCGACACTTTTTCTCCTTACTTTCTCTCTCCTACTTTAGTCGCGAAAATGCGACATGTCATGATATCGCGACACTTTTCCAACTTACTTTCTCTCTCCTATTTTAGTCGCGAAAATGCGACATGTCACGAAATCGTGACACTTTTCCAACTTACTTTCTCTCTCCTATTTTAGTCGCGAAAATGCGACATGTCGCGAAATCGCGACACTTTTCCAACTTACTTTCTCTCTCCTTTTTCCGAAAATGCGACATGTCGCAAAATCGTGACACTTTTTCCTGCTTTCTCTTTCTCTTCCAACATGTCATGAAATCGTGACAATTTTTCCACTTGCCTTTTTCTCTTCCAACATGTCGCGAAATCGCGATAGTTTTTCCACTTGCCTTTTTCTCTTCCAACATGTCGTGAAATCGTGACGATTTTCCACTTGCTTTTTCTTCCTTACTATGCATGTCGCGAAATCGTGATAGTTTTTCTTCCTTGCCCTTTTTCTTCCAACATGTCACGAAATCGTGACAGTTTTTCTTCTTTTCTCTCTTCCAACATGTCACGAAATCGCGATAGTTTTTCTTCCTTGCTCTACATGTCGCGATATCGCGACACTTTTCTTACTTGTCTTTTTCTTTGATCTTTTGCATATGGGCCACTTCGGTCTTCTTGGAAAATCATTGTACATACTCTGAATAACCTCTGAACTCCTATCCATAGCTTTTGAACTTCCTATCCAACTGATCTATCTGACTGTGTTGACAACAATGACAATACTTTTGTTGCACCTTGCTCAACAATCTCCCCCTTTGGAATTGTTGGCAACACACGTGCAATTTTCTGTAACTCTTCTCCCCCTTTGACAATAATACCAAAGGGCTACTGCAGACTCCCCCTGAGTCCATGCACAACATTCTCAAGCAAAAAATTTTTACACTTAGTAAGAATCACAAACATGAGCAAAAAGATAATCAAATACTTAAATGCTCCCCCTGAGAATGTGATCCCTGTAGCTAGTCAATTCTTGGGAAGCGTGACCACTCCCAATTTATTGCGAAGGTACTCAAATACTTCCTTGGGCAATGGTTTTGTGAAGATATCCGCTACTTGCTCTGTAGTTGGAACAAAATCCAACTTAACCTCACCTTCCGCAACTTTCTCCTTCAAAAAGTGATACCGGATAGCAATGTGTTTTGTGCGTGAATGCATAACCGGATTCTTGGAGATGTTAATGGCACTGGTGTTATCACACTTAACTGATATTGGCTCACTGAAGTTAATACCAAGATCTTTCAAGGTTTGTTTCATCCATAATACCTGCGTACAACATGTTGTCGCTGCAATATATTTTGCCTCTGCTGTCGATAAGGAAACTGACTCTTGTTTCTTACTGTGCCATGCGACCAACCTGTCTCCAAGATAGAATGCACCTCCACTGGTACTCTTTCTATCATCGACACATCCTACCCAATCTGCATCTGAATACGCAATAAGGGTGAAGTCCTTACCTTTCGGATACCATAACCCATACTCCATAGTACCCTTGAGGTACCGAAAAATCCTCTTCATTGTTGTCACATGAGTCTCCTTGGGATTAGCCTGAAATCGTGCTACCATGCATACTGCCTACAAAATATCTGGTCTGGTAGCTGTCAGGTACAGTAAGCTCCCAATCATAGATCTGTACATGGTTTGATCAATAGGTGGAGATTTGTCATCCTTGCTCAACTTGCAACCTGTCGTCATGGGAGTGCTAACTGGCTTACAATCCTCCATTGTGAACTTTTTAACATCTCTTTCACATATTTAACTTGAGAAATAAATATGCCCTTCTTATTTTGATTAACTTGCAACCCGAGGAAATACGAAAGTTCACCAATCATTGACATTTCAAATTCTTTCTGCATCTTATTTGCTAAATCTTTACACGACTCATCTTTGTTGCTGCCAAATATGATATCATCTTTCTTAAACCCTTGTTGAGTGAGATAGTTGTCTAGCCTTGCATACCATGCTCGGGGTGCCTATTTCAAGCCATATATCTTCAACTTACAAACCAAGTTGGGATCATCACCAAGCTGGAAACCATCTGGCTGCTCAATATAAACCTCTTCTTCAAGCTTCCCATTCAAAAACGCTGATTTCACATCTGTCAAAAAAAATTGTCAAGTGACTCACACTTGTACCAACTTTTGTCCAACACTGTACCGACACTGCAATTTTACTGCCAACTCTGTGCAAGCATCAAACACTGTACCACAACACCAACCAAATCCCTTTTTACATTTTCAACTTGGTCTATGTTTTCTACAGTCACCGCTGGTCACACCTTACTTTCAACTGTTCGAATCAGGAGACAACATTTTGTCAAACACTTCACGGCCAACTATAGTGCACCTTACTCAAACTCATACTTCGGACCTCGGATAGGTATGATTCACAAAGCAAAGTTGCTCATCTTGATGAGCTAAACATGAATCAATAATCAGACTTCAATATTTTTCACCACAGCATCATAATAGATCTAACAATCTTCACGTCAATGTGTAGTTCAAATACACACCGCTTTTATCGAAACACATATATGCGTCTAGGGCAACATTCTTTCACTAACCAAATTATCTGAACTATTATAATCCTTAACTTTGGACAGTGGCAGTAAGAACCATCAACAGTACAACAATGACATATAGCAATACTACCAATAATGACAACTCTCAATTTAATCACCACCCTTCACGACACTTCCACAAACAACTACATGAACTGAAAACACACTTCGACAACTATACGACAACTTCCCTGACTACTTGCCTTTCATCCTCAGGTAATCAAACAAATACATAGGAGCATTAAAATGAAACTTCAATATGGCTCCCCTGAGGATATGCTACCTGGAGTTGCTTAGTGCAATAGCGGAGTAGTCTCCTTCAGTCCAAGGAGACACGATTTCCTTTCTTCTATCTTTCTCCAAACTTTCTTGAACTCGGGCTTGGATTTTTCAACTACATCCCTATTTTGCACCTTTTCGTGAACTCAAACATTTCTCTTGTGTGGTTGTCTCTTGTGCATCCTTGATGAATGATTATTTTCCTTTCTTTTATGTACATGATTTATTCCCTCGTCTGTGTTGCGTTCTTTGCGTCCGATGAAATCTACTGTTTTGCCTTAGATTAGATACAAAAGTGCTTGGACAAAACCTTGCTATGTGCCCATGACCATTACATTGAAAACATTGTACATAGTGTTCACTCGAAAACGCAGATGTATTTCTACCAAGATAACTCTTTGATTTATTATTCAATCCACAATAAATTGCCTTGTGACCATACTCGTTGCATCTGAAACAATAGCCATTAAAAGTATTATTATGAATAGAGTGAGAGTGATAGAACCTCTTTTGTTGTGGTTGCTTTGCTGTAGATCTCCTTTGATATTTTCTTCCTTTTGAAGATTCAGCTTCAAACTTTTCTTGCTTCGATCCTTCAACAGTGAACTTCTTCTTCTCTACAGAGTTGGAAGATGAAGGTTGTTCAACTTCATATCCAAGACCACGCTTATCCGTGGAGCTTCTTTGTTGGCTTATCATTTTATCTAGCAACTCTGTGCTCTTCTCGAATTTGAGATTTGTATTGGCCTCTTCTAGTTGTTTCTTCAATAAAACAATCTCTTCCTCTTGTTTGCAGCAACCAATCTCTTTCTCATTGATCTGTGACCTAAGAGTTTCTTCAATCCTTTTGAATTATTCTACCTATACTTTCAAACTGGTTATTATTTCATTTGCATCCTCAAGCTTTCTTGAGATTTCCTTATTCCTTTTTCTTTCTATCTTCAATTCATCCAGAGCTGCAATTAGTTCCTCTTTCAAATTTATTTCTGCATCAATTTCTTCTTCATCACATTCCTGTTCTTTTTTTGTTTCTTCTTCGAGTGTCATGAAAAGACCTCCACCTATTTCTTTTTAGAATCATCCTCTAGGACTTCATTAACTCTCAGCATATATGCCTCTATGTTCTCATCGTCATTCAACTTTAATGCTTCGAACTGAGCTTGATGTGTTTGTAACTTGGCCTCCTTGATCTCATCGTCTCCTTCATGAATACTCCTTAGTTTGTCCCATATTTCTTTTGCCATTTTACAACTCATGATCTTTACCAGTTCACTGTCTACTAATCCGCACCTGATAGCATTCTTTGCTTTTGAGTCATTCTCAAATAGATTCTTATCGACAGCATCGGTTGGAGGAGTGATGGGTATTGTGTATTCACTGTCTACTGAATCCTAGATGTCGTATCCCAAAGCACAAAGATATGTCTGCATCCTGATTCTCCAGACCACGTAATTAGTTCCATCAAACAAAGGTGCTTTGTTTGATGAGAAGCCTTCACCACCTGCCATTGTGTTACTTCCAAGATCACCCTAGCTAGTTAAGCTTGTACAGGAACTTGGCTTTGATACCAATTGTTAGTCTTACAATGGCACTGAGAGGGGGGTGAATCAGTGTAGTTCTTTAAACTTAAATTCATAGCTCTTAAAACTGAAATAATGAAACCTTAAAACCAGATAAAGCAAGTATCACAAGAGAACATCACACAACACAAGATTTAACGAGGTTCACCAATTTGGCTACTCCTCAAGAATGACTGCTTGGACTACCATCCAAATCTAGCCTTTGCAAAGCACCAACTTTACAATCAATTTACCAGCACCCACTGGAAGGAGCACCAACCCCTTATTTATCCTGCACCAACAAAAAGGAGCACCAACCCGATTTACCAACACCAACTGGAAGGAGCACCAACCCCTGATGCCAAGCTACAACCTGGACTTCAATTTTGAATCTAGAAGTTTAACAGAAAAATACCTTCGCTTTTACAAGACCCTGACTGGTCTATTGCTTACCCAATCTCTCTCACTATTTACGAAACAGACACATCTTCTACGATCTACAGCCGCACTTCGCCTTCTTTGAGTCACTTCTCTATGCACCCTCTATGCACTGTCTTCATACACTCTGCGCCCTTACAGCTGCACTTTGCGTTCGTCTTCGCCCTTTGCACTCTCTGTGCCTTCTGCTTTCTCACAATCACAACCGCACTTGGTCAAACTTCAACCTTTTCTCTCCTTTGCTCTCTCTACGCACTCACAGACGCACTTAGGACAATTCGACATGACTCTTCGCTCACTTTGCGCACTTCGCCATCATCTCGCCGCTTTTGCACTTTCTACGCTCTTACGACCACATTTCACACTTTGACACGCATTCGATGACTTATACAACAACACAACAATTCTCCAAACAACCCTCCTTTTATAACAATATTTTCATGATGAAAACCCTAATCTTAGTCGGCTTGCATAACAAATGTAAACCCTAATCTTAGTCGACTTTCATAACAACTGTAAACCCTAATCTTAGTCGGTTGTCATCGGTCTTAGTCGGCTTCAACTCATGAAGATATTCGGTAATTCCATCGCTCGAAGATTTCATTCGATAACAGTCCCTGTAGCCCGCACTGACTTTTGTTCACTCTTCATATTTTAGCTGCATGAATTCACTCTGTATCTGCCCCTGTAAATGCTGTAGAGATGTCGGTCCACTGTCATACTTCTCATTTTAGTTGGGTTCTCCTTCTTGACTTGCGCATTTACGACCTGTCACGAAATCATGACATTTCTGCCTCTGTAGCTTCTTTTGTTGTTGTTGCCACGAAAATACATGTCGCGATATCGTGACACTTTTTCTTTCTCTGTCTTTCTCCTTGCTTTGGCCCACGAAAATACAACATGTCACGATATCGTGACACTTTTTTTTCTCTCTCTTTCTCTTTGCATCGGACCGCGAAAATGCTACATGTCGCGATATCGCGACACTTTTTCTCCTTACGCTTTCTCTTTGCTTCGCCCCGAAAATACATGTCACGATATCGCGACACTTCTTCTTCCATAGACTTCTCTTTGCTTTTGTCACGATATCGTGACACTTCTGCCTTCGTAGTCTTCAACTTAGCTTTTGTCGTGAAATCGTGACACTTCTCTTCCGTACTTAGCTTCTTTGCTTTTGTCACGAAATCGTGACACTTCGCCTTCTCTTCTTCTCTACTTTTGTCGTGAAATCATGACACTTCTCTTCTTTGCTTTTGTCACGAAATCACAGTTCTTCTTCCGTACTCTTCCTCTCTTTCTTTTGTCACAAAAATGCGACATGTCACGATATCGTGACACTTTTCCAACTTACTTTCTCTCTCCTATTTTAGTCGCGAAAATGCGACATGTCGCGAAATCGTGACACTTTTCCAACTTACTTTCTCTCTCCTATTTTAGTCGTGAAAATGCGACATGTCACGAAATCGTGACACTTTTCCAACTTACTTTCTCTCTCCTATTTTAGTCACGAAAATGCGACATGACATGTCGCGAAATCGCGACACTTTTCCAACTTACTTTCTCTCTCCTTTCGCGAAAATGCTGACATGTCACGAAATCGTGACACTTTTTCCTACTTTTCTCTTTCTCTTCCAACATGTCGTGAAATCGCTGACACTTTTTCCACTTGCCTTTTTCTCTTCCAACATGTCACGAAATCGCGACAGTTTTTCCACTTGCCTTTTTCTCTTCCAACATGTCGCGAAATCACGACAGTTTTTCTTCCTTTCTCTCTTCCAACATGTCATGAAATCGCGACAGTTTTTCTTCCTTACTCTGCATGTCGTGAAATCGTGACAGTTTTTCTTCCTTGCCCTTTTTCTTCCAACATGTCGCGAAATCGTGACAGTTTTTCCTTCTTTTCTCTGCATGTCGCGAAATCGCGATAGTTTTTCCTTCTTTTCTCTCTTCCAACATGTCGCGAAATCGTGATATTTTTTCTTCCTTGCTCTACATGTCGCGATATCGCGACACTTTTCTTACTTGTCTTTTTCTTTGATCTTTTGCATATGGGCCACTTCGGTCTTCTTGGAAAATCACTGTACATACTCTGAATAACCTTTGAACTCCTATCCACTGCATCAACCGATCTATCTGACTGTGTTGACAACAATGACAATACTTTTGCTGCACCTTGCTCAACAAACAAGGTGTCCAAAATGTCCTAAAAGTGGCCTAGAACCTTCCAAAACCTTGCACAAAGTGGTTAGAACCATTGTATACCTCCTGAGGGCTGCCCTAGGGGCCTTGGTGTGTCATTTTAGTTGTTGCTTTTGGTAGAATAATCGGATTGACCAGATTTTAGTGTCTAAAGATGCCACTTTTTGAGATGCATTATGTGTAGCATAGTTTTGGGCAAAAATAGATAACTAAAAGTGTTCAATTATTAGGGTTACTCAATAACCTAACCAACTTTAGATACCCCAATCTTGGAAAGAGCATGCATTCTTGAATCCTTGCTTCTGACGAGCTAAGGAACTTGCTTCAAGTACAACCTTTCATGTTTGGTTTACTTGATCTTGGATATTTTTTAGTCATAAAGATGATTCTATAATGCCAAGCATTTGTTTAATTATGCTTGTTTGTTGCACCAAGCATAAGCGTTATTGTCTTTGTCAATGATTCGTTGAACGAACATAATTTGCATGATTGAGTGTGTAATTGTTGATTTAGACTGAGTATTACTACCCCCTCAAGTGAAAATTTTATGAGGGAATGACTCGTGAGAAAAATGATGAGTCACTTTACCCATATGACCATTATTAAGTTTTCCTTCAGTTGTACTCATTGAAAATGGCATAGTTTTGAAAGGATTTTGATTATGCTATGGAGGTTTCCTAGAAGCAAAGAGTTGAAAATTTCATTCTCGTGGGGTGGTCAAGCTACAATGGACTTCTTGGAAAGGGAATTAGTAAATTTTCCATGCATCCATGAGAATTTTGTATTCCATATTGATTAGATTTGACTTGTTTTTGGTGGGTTTTGAACCCTTTTGTTTTTTAGTGCCAGTTGGAATGAAATGAATGAAAGACATCATTCCTCTAGAGTGGTCTAGATAAAATAGCCTTATTAAGGAATTAAGTAATGTCCTTTCTAGTCCCTAGAATAATTTTATTTTGCTTCTTGCATTATGGAAAATTTAGACCAAAATTGGGCTATTTTTGTGGGTTTTTGGACCCTTTTTGGAGCATTTGAAGTTGTTTTGGCCTAAAAATGTTGTATTCGTCCCAAGGTGGGATGAATGCAAAGTTGGTATTCATCCTAGGATGGGAAAAATTGCCATAAGTGCGTTCATCCCACCTTGGGATGAATAGGACCATTGCACCCCTATATAAACCTCAAATGTGAGTTTTGGGCTCATTATTCCATGTTTTATTTTACGATTTGAGAGGTGGGGAGGAGGAGAGTGATTGTCTATAAAGAAGCACTATTGAAATAATCCTACTATCATCATGAGTCAGCAAGAAAATGCATCCAATGAAGGAGCCAATGCGAGGACGGTAAATACTGATTCGATGACCTCATTATTGAAAAGTGCAATATTTGTTGCTTTTGTTTTTGTTTTTTTTTACGGATATATATATATATATATATATATATATATATATATATATATATATTTGGGTATATCACATTACATAATAGGTAATTAAACCTAATTAAATGGACTACACCATATTTTGTATTTTTCTTATGTTTTTGTGCAATTAGATTGCTTTTGTAGATTAGTTTTGCATTATTTTTGGGCCTTTTGGAGGTCATTTTGAAGCATGGTGAATACTTGCTTATTGGTTTTATTTATGTTTATTAGGTGGTGAAGAGTTGGTACCAAAAATTAAGACTCTTCGAGACCACTCGGGGTGCCTTGACTGAGGCTGACTAGGAGTGGCTTGATGCCATGGGGCTCAAGTAGGTTACCCGATTGGAGCCTGTGATAGGCGACCAAGCCTACTTGACCACTCTTATTAACTTATGGGACTCATGCACCAACATATTCCACATATCGATCAGGGAGATGATGATATGGTAGGACATCTATTAGATTCTATGGATTTCGATAGAGGGGTGACCTATCCACTCAATGCACCATGACTAGAGGGGTGCAGTGTTGATGAGGTACTTTGCGGAGGATGCGGATGCGATGGAGTGATACTTTTAGAATGAGGGTATAGTGGTGGGGTTCTAGAATGAGGAGGGGATATTAGGGATGAAGCATGCATTATTGATGAACCTCATCTCCAATATGCTCCTTCCTAATTCCTCAAGATCCAAGTTCCCTTGGAACCTATTAGAGCTGGTGTACATCCTAGCGGAGTGCACCAAGGAGGAGCTACTAGTGATGGCATGGGGGACTACCTTGCTAGCATAGCTCTACGATGAGTTGTATGAGATCCACTACCATCAGCAAAAGGGCTTGGAATGTAGCTTTTTATTATCATGTTGGGGGTGGCAGCACATAGCTATGGGGTGACCACATGGATTACCATGGATGACCTAAGCACAACTAGTGGACAGGAAGATAGGCTATGGTATCCTATGGTAGAGGTATCAGGAGAGAGGGTAGATTCAATGGTTTGTAGGTGATGTGAATCACTACACTGATATCTTCTCATGATTGGCACTAGGGTAGGTGATATGGCAACCTTATAGGGACTATCCAGCTTGGGTTGGTGCTGATGAGCAGCTTTGTTAGGTGAGGCAAGGCATATGGCTGATTGTGAGGCATGGGATTGAGTAGGAGTACTTCTGTTTTTCTCAGGCCATGCAATAATTTTGGCTATGGTAGCGAATTCCTGGGGAGCCAGTGGTGTATCGGTGCCATAGGGATGAGAGGATGCTGAAGTGGTCGACAATGGAGGAGGTGGGTGAGGATTTGGATCTTGTAGTAGCATTTATTGATGTGGACAACATCGGGACTATGGAGGAGTATGACTCATGGTGGGTGATGTGCCAGTGGTGAGGCACAGGGGGCCAAGAGAGTGAGGCATCTAGGGTAGCAGACAAGGCAATGTAGGATGCCCTAGAGGAGGACCCGACAAAGGTGGATGAGCAAGTACATCTCCTAGACTTAGGATATTAGGGTGATGATGTGGATGAAGAGGATCATGGGGTACTAGTATAATAGGATATATAGGGTTATCAATCACCAGAGCTATAGGCCAAGCTGGGTAAAGTCATATAGGAGAGATATCTCCTTCAGGCATATGCATAGGAGGATCAGGTTGAGATATCTTCCCTACAGGTATAGTTGAGAGCATAGGGTCCTATGAAGGAGGGATCTAGTAGTGGGGAGGTAAAGAGGCTACGAGAAGAAGTGCTACAACTATAGTTAGTGGTGGATACATACCAGGCATAGGGACAATGGAGGTAGGTTTATATGGATCAATTAGAGATGGATTTGGTGTGCCTAGGAGGGCATATTATTGATGATAGTGAGACTATAAGATCATAGTGATCTTGATAGAGCGAGATAGTGCAGTCTTCTTCTAGGTGGAGGACTGATGAGTGGTTGTATCAGGCATGGGAGATCACAATAGACACAAACTACTTATTGCAGTATGAGTCATAGCACCGGTACTACATGGACATGGTGATAGAGAATCTTGGGTCTCTTTTTGGATTTTTTTATATTGGTGAGGTTTGAGGACCCACTTTATTGTAGCCTACGAGCATTTTTGGAAACTATGATGTATATTTTTACCCCATATATATATGAGATTTTGTTATGGTCATCATGTGTCTCCCTTATTTCTTTATGATATGGATGCAATGTATGCATTGATTTATGATTATGTGTTAGATGCTTAGTATGTATGCATATGGATGCTTTTGTGACATGATGGAATGGTGATAGATATATATCATGTATGCATGTGTATTTTGATTTGATTTGATGCTAAATATATGCGTGGATGCATAGTGAGATGTGATGACGCCCAAAAATGCCTCATTATTGCACAATGTTTGAATACCATATGATAAATTAATTGCAAAATAGTTGACTAAAATATACTATTTGTTAAGTGTTTGCATGATTTTATGTTAGGAATACTATATCTCTGTTTTTGACTATTTTTAGCATTTTGTGACTGATTTTGCTTGATAAGTAGCAAGTAAAAACATGCATTTCAATTAACCAAATGTGGTATGCTGGTATCCAGTAACTTATAAATGGTTTTTGAATGTTTTCTTGCCCTTCAATTTGTTTCAAATCCACATTGAAGCCAAAATTTTAGGACTGTCATAAATCTGAAAATCTGGTAAAAACAACCATATAAAAATTAGCAAGTTGTCACTTTATAGGAACACCTTGAATTTGTCAAGCAAAGCATGATGATATGGATGGAATGATTTCATAAGGACTATAGAAGACATATGACCTATTTAGAAGCATTCCCACATGGTCTAAATAGGCAGCAACATGGTATAACAGAGCAGGGACAATTGTGCAACATTGTTGCACTATTTCAGTGTGGTTACTTGGTGAATGAAGTATATAAATTCAGTAGCAACTTGATGTACTCATTCATATTGATATTTGAATAATTTTTCCATGTTCTAATTTGTTTGAATTTGCAAGAAATGCCAATATTTTACAACTGTGCAGTAGAACTGGAAAATGCAAGAATTTACCATGTAAATTCCAACAAGCTACCAATGAATGGCAAGGCATAGAATTCACACATGGAGAGGAATTAAGGCTATTGCAATATGATCCTGAAGGCTAATCCACTTGATAAATGTAGCCAAAATCATTTGAAGAGCACACAATCTGCTTCACCAATAAATGCTTGTAATTTGAATGCCTAAATTGTAC
>JAQPPZ010015524.1:0-36421 GCA_028583015.1 Wollemia nobilis
TAGAATTATGTTGGTTCTCTTTCAAAACGAGAATGCCAACCTAAAAGTCTCTAATATGTACTTTCATATTGTATGCTCTCTTAATTCACTCTTGATAAACACGTAGGTTCTCAAGAGCATTAACACAATGTTCATCGAGCAACGTAAGTTGATCTAGGTGAGCCTACCATGTGGTATCATCATCGATGAATTATTTCATGGATATGTGCAATGATGGGATTTCTAGCTCTAGAGGTATGACTGCCTCGATGCCATACACAAGAAAAAATAGAGTAGCCCTAGTAGGCATCCAAATGCTAGTGTGATAGGCCCATAGAGTAAGGGACATTTGCATGTGCCAATCAATGTGATTCTCCTTGACAGTTTTCTTGAGAATGGCAATCAATGATTTTTTAGAAGCCTCTACTTGCCCATTTGCTTGCAGATAGTAGGGCATTAAAAAGCTATGCTGGATATTATACTTTGTTGTCAAATCATGCACATATTTGTTCTTAAATGATGTCCCATTAACCGAAATGATATTGGATGGAATACCAAAATGACAAATGATATTATGCAATATGAACTCCGCTATGCAGGGTCTTATCATAGTGGTAAGGGGAATTTCTTCCATCCACTTTGTAAAATACTTGGTAGCCATAATGATAAACATGTGATGGCCCAAGGAGGTGGGTGATATTTTATCGATTAAATCCAACCTCCATTGCAATAATGACCAAGCCGATTGGATAGGTTGCAAGGCCTATGAAGGTAAGTGTGTCAAGTTAGCATGGTGTTGACACTTCACGCACTTCTTAATATATGCACAACAATATTGCTCTAACATTGGCCAATAATAGCCCATGCAAATAATGTACTTTACGATGGCCATGCCACTGAAGTGGCCACCACATGTATCATCGTGAGCCTACGCCATTGCCCAAACTGACTCTTGATGCTCTAGGCAATGAAGTAGGATACCTTCGTAGCCTTGACGATACAAGATATCTCCAAGAAAAACATATTTTTCCACCTTCCATTTAAATGTCCTTTTAGCAGCATGCAAAAATCCAGTAGGGAGATTACCAAGCTTTATATGCTCCCTAATTTGTGTGGACCAATCTTGTTGTGAGGAAGCCTCGATTGCATGAATTGCCTATCCCTCGTGAAGTCCCTCCTGAGCGAAAGCTGATTGGAAAAGGACTTATAAAAATAGCATTATACTTCTATCAAAAGAGGTTTTAGGGAACAAATTACCCTAAGTAGCATGATTCAAGCGCTCGTGAATGTGTGAGAATCTCTCTTGATGAGGTTCAATTTGAATAAAGTGGACCTCTGTCATGGCTTGAGTGCTCTCTTGCTCAACTGTAGATTTTGATAACATTTTGACCTAAATGGTTGTCATCTTGTCAACAAGGTTCTACAGGATCAAGTACCCTAGGGAGGCCATTGTATCCACAAAATGATTAGATGATCGAGGGAGAGCCTCGATGCCATACCATTCAAAATTTTCTAGGAGTTTGTCCACAAGGGCTTTATAGGATTGCAAAATTGGACACTTGCACTAGTAGATCCCTTTGACCTAGTTGACAATGAGCAAGGAGTCACCAAAAATATTGAGCTTGATTAATCTCATGGTGACAATCATTTGAAGACCTATGAGCAAGGCTTTGTACTCGGTATTATTGTTGGTGCATAGGAAATCAAGTTTAAATGAAAGAGGTATAGGAGCCCCATGCGGTGTGAAAAACACGATCTCTGCACCACCCTCTCACTCGCATTTGGAGCCATAGAAGAACATAGTCATATCTACCTATGACTCAGGCTCATCAGAATTAGGTGATTATGATATTTGGAAGACTCCATCATCGAGGAGCTCCATGCTAAGAGTTTGATCATCCTATAGAGGAGCCTCTACGAGTTGATCAATGATGACATACCCCTTGATTTATTTTAATCCAATGAAATCTAGGTCAAACTCTATCAACAACATGATCCATTTTACCATGCGACTATTATGACAAGTGTGACTCATCATGTATCGCAATGGATTCTCTTTAGATACAACATACGTGGTATGGCTAAGCATGTAATGTCATAGCTTCTTGGTGGAAAAAACCACTACTAGGCATAACTTCTCAAAGTATGCATACTTGATCTCATAGCTGAACAGGGTGTGGTTGAGATAGTAAGTAGCCTGTTCCTTATGCAATTCATTATTCTGGGCTAACATGGCACCCAATGCAATCTTAGTGGCTAAGATGTATAAACAGAATGACACTCCTGGTCTAGGTGGAGCTAACACTAGCGATGAGGCCAGGTATTATTTAATTGCATCAAAGGCATCTTGACACTCATCATCCCAATGAAACACGATCTCCTTGTGCAATAATTGTTTCATGGATCGACACTTGTCTGAAAATTGGACTCTAAAGTGTTTGATGGATGCGATCTTCCCCTATAGGCTATGGAGTTATTTGATGGTAGTTAGGGGAGGCATCTCAAGGATTTCCTTGACCTTGTTGGGGTCCACCTCGATGCCCCATTTAGAATCTATAAATCCCAAGAGTTTTCTTGATGTGATACCAAAGATGCACTTCTTGGGGTTCAATCTCATGTTATGCTCAATAAGGTGATCAAGGACTTTGTGCAGGACATCGAGATGCTCATGGTGTAATAAATATTTAGCCAATAAGTCATCCATGTAATCTTCTAAAATATTATGCATGTAGTCATGGAAGATATATGTCATGGCACGTTGGTAAGTGGAATCAGTGTTTTTAAGGCCAAAGGGCATGACCTTATAGAAAAATATTCCCCAAGGTGTAGTGAATGTCATTTTGAGCTGGTCCTCTAGGAGAAACCATCCATGAGGGATAATATTTCATGGCCCATTGTGGCATCTACCAGGGTGTCTATGCTCGACAAAGGAAAATCATCCTTAGGACTCACTTTTTTTAGGTCTCAAAAATTGGTGCAAATGCAAATCCTCCCATCAGGCTTCTTAATGGAAACCATGTTGGACAACCATGGTGGATAGTCTACTAAAATGACAAACCTAGCATCCAACAACTTTTATAGCTCATATTTGACCATTAGGGCTATTGTGGGATGCATCTTTCTCAACTTTTGCTTGATAGGCTTGGCCTTGGGATCAAGCTTTTAGATTATGGATGTCTAGAATTGGATCTAGTCCTAGCATGTCTTTGTAAGACCATGCAAAAGCTACCTTCTTCTCTGTGAGAAGGGCTATGTAATCAACTTGCTCTTTGGGGGATAGACTTTCCTCCAGCTTGATATACTATAGCTTCTCAGGATATTAGATGATATCTTTGTCAATCGTAGGCTCGATTGACATATGAAATTCTTCCTCTAGTTGGTGAGGAGTAGGGATCATATGGATGTCATCAAATAGATTTAGATCAACAAGTGGAACCTCGAGTTCCTCCTCAACATGGAAGACATCATGAGTAGGCCTTAGGGAGAAATGAAATGGTTTCAACATCTCATCTCAAGGCTAGTACTCAGAAGGCGATGGGGGGAATCTCCCTAATAAAATTCAATTACCCCCAAGTCAAGGTGCAATGGCTTCAATGGGTTATTTGAATGGCTCAAATAGATCTATGGAAATCATATTTATGGATGGATGATTTTCCCTATGTGGTTGGTGGTGTTCATGGACATCAGGATGTCGCAAGATTTTTGGAGGTGGTTACGATGGAGGTTGAATGATCGAAGGTGGTCGATGTAGCTACGGGCGAGCTTGCTCCTTTAGAGGTAGAAGTTGTCACCATATGGGATCATGTAGTGGGAACATGTGCAAGTAGAACTCATCCTCATTGTCCAAAGGGATGATTCACATGTACTCTCCATTAGAGCTATCAGAGTCAATCGGTGCGACTTCGTAATCTGACTCATCATCAGATGTCCACTCATAAGGGGACCCTGGATCCTCTTCCTCACTATCATGGGGAAGAGTGCATGAACCTTCACCTCTCTCATAAGATTGGATAACATCACAAGGTGGGTCATCATCTCCCAAGGGCATGGGGAAGTAGTCCCCTAGTGAGTAGACACGGTTGGGGTTAGAAAAAGGATCTCACACGAGCTCATATTTAAAGTCTAGAGTCATGCGCTCTAAGCTATCTATGAGGACGTCAAGGGGCAGAGGCTTGTTGTGTCCCAAACTAGACTTTTCATAAGGCATTTGATACTATGGATGGTAAAGAACTCTGGTGCCTTGCTCATACAGGCCTAACCCATAACCATGCCAATTACAGAGGTGAATGTACTTCATGGCAAATTCAGGGTTGGACATGTAGTTGATGTCCTCGAAAAAGGACTCTTCATCCTCCTCATCCTATTTATAAGGTTCTATACCATAGTCAAGGCCCCCATATATGAAATTTTGTTTGATTAGAGGGGGTACCTAGAGTCACGATAGTTCCTATGGGAATACGGGGTCGATCCATGTCCTGCACCGACTCTATAGCAAGGGTAGTTGTAATGCTCCTAACCATGTACTCCCCTAATATGATAGAAGCTAGGTGCACTGTGACCTGAGGCTGTAGATAGAAAAGGGATGAGAATGAGACCTGATCTGATTCATAATTTTCCTCATATGGTATCTCCTCATCATCTTGGCTAGGGATCTCCTCTATGGAGATGGTGGATATGGTTGGTTGGACCTCATCAATAGGTCTCTTCCTCGGGTTCCTAGGCAAAGGATCTATAGGTGCAATGGGTATCTAGGGGGATGTCGATGATGAGGATGGTACAACATGATATGGTGATGGATCGCTTGAAAACGATAGTGATGGAGTCAAACTTTGGTTGGATTTATTCGGTTGAAAATCTAGATGGGATGATGGTAAAGTTAACTCAAGGAGTTGTTGCACCATATTGTAGTACTTGAAAGGCTATAGGTCTACAGGGACGACATGAACTTGCCCTTCATGAGTTTACTTGAGACACAAGTGAGCAATGGAAGGGAAAAACTTCATGTCCCTGATCCATGGTCTACCTAATAGGATATTTTATGCCATCTCACCCTCCAGGATGTGGCACAATGTTGGTATGGTCTTCTCCCCTACTTGGATAGGCAGGACGATCATACCAACCATTGAGCATATGGCATCATTGAATTCTCAGAGGGTGTATATAGATACGACAATGTGGGATATCGGGAGCTTCAAGTGCTTGAGAGTTGTTGTAGTGATGATGTTTCTAGAAGACCCAGTGTCTATCAACACTCTCTTGTATGGTTTTCCATTTACACATACGATAATGTACAAGGGAGGATCCACCATATCATTCAGAACCGGTTTAAGTTCATCTTTTTGAAAGGTAATCACTAGTTTCGTGCATTACCGCACATGCCCTAAAAAATTGTTGAAGGAGTTAGACTCTTGGGGCTGAAGCTCTATTGCCTTAAGGATCTCCATCAAGGCTTCTCTATGAGGAGGTGATTCTTGAATGATCTCATAGATGGAGAGTCGGGCAGATGTTGTTCTTAAGCTCTGAGTAAGCTTACTCTTAATTTTTACCATAGGCCTAGGTGGGAGGCTCAGGATAGAAGGCGGTAAAGGCTACGACATCGAAGGAACATCACTCTGAGCTGCAGGTGGTGTAGCTGGACTTGGGTACCACCTATTCCTCATTACAATGTTGATCATGCCAACATACCCTTACTTAAGGGGGCATGGTGAACCTCATTCACCTAGGGCACTGGCTTGGTCTGCTCCACATGTTGATCAATTAATCAGGGGTATGAAGTGAGGGGTATGAAGTTAGGGGTATGAAGAAATGGGTATGAAGAAAGGGGTATGAAGTTAGGGGTGTGAAGTGAGGGGTATGAAGAAACATTATTGTTTTTGAAAAAAACATTGATTTTTTTGGAGTTTCTAAAGTTTTTTAATTAGTTAGGGGTATGAAGTGATGGGTATGAAGTAAGAGGTATGAATTTAAGGGTATGAAGAAAGAGGTATGAAGTTAATGAAATTAGGGGTATGAAGTGAGGGATATGAGACCTTAATTGATTAAAAAAGTGGTTTTAGTAAGTATTAAATTAGTTAGGGGTAGATCTGCTTATTGTGGTGCAGTGGTAAATGCCCTGGGTGCTGGTAGAGGTCGAACCAGGTTCCATTCCCCTTGTCTCCATCCTGTAGATATATGGTATAGTTAGGAATGTCCTATGTGCTGGTATGAGGTGACAATGCTCCATTCCTCCTAGTGCCCAACTTGTTGAAAGGGGTATCCCGAAGTGAGGGGTATTTAGTCCATCTATAAATTAGTTAACCTAGGGGTTGTAGGTGAGTTGGAGAGGAGAGGGAAATCTTGAAGAGAGGTCCTGAGTTCAAATCTCCACCTTATGAAGAAATATGAATTAAGGGGTATCCAAAATCCAATTGATAATGTTGGTGGGGTAGGTGGGTGTGATTGGGATGACTGTGAGGTGTATGAGACCCCCGTTCGTAATCTCTCTGATTAAATAAGTGGTTTTTTTAAGTATTCAATTAGTTAGGGGTATGAAGAAAGGTGTATGAAGTGAGGGGTATGAAGAAAGGGGTATAAAGTGAGGGGTATTAAGAAAGGGATATGAGACATTAATTGATTAAAGAAGTGGTTTTTGTAAGTATTCAATTACTTAGGGGTATGAAGTAAGGGATATTTAGTGAGGGGTATGAAGAAAGGGGTATGAAGTGAGGGGTATTTAGTGACGGGTATAAATAAAGGGGTATGAAGAAAGGGGTGTGAATAAAGGGATATGAAGTTAGAGATATGAATTTAGGGTTATGAAGAAAGGGGTATGAATTAAGGGATATGAAGTTAGGGGTATGAAGAAACGGGTATGAAGTGAATGAAGTTATGGGTATGAAGTGAGGGGTATGAGGCTTTAATTTATTAAAGAAGTGGTTTTTGAAAGTATTCAATTAGTTATGGATATGAAGAAAGGGGTATGAAGTGAGGGGTGTGAAGAAAGCAGTATGAAGTGAGGGGTATAAATAAAGAGATATGAGACAATAATTGATTAAAGAAGTGGTTTTTGTAAGTATTCAATTACTTAATGGTATGAAGTGATAGATATTTAGTGAGGGGCATGAAGAAAGGGGTATGAAGTTAGGGGTATGAATTTATAGGTATAAAGAAAGAGGTATGAAGGAAAGGGTATGAAGTTAGGGGTATGAATTTAGGGGTATGAAGAAATGGGTATGAAGTTAGGGGTATGAAGAAAGTGGTATTAAGTGAACAACATTAGGGGTATGAAGTGAGGGGTATGAGGCATTAATTGATTAAAGAAGTGGTTAATTTCTTAGGAAATTTAAAATTTTAATTTTTTAAATTTAGAAAAACAAGTCAAAAAAATCACTTCATACCCCTAACTAATTAAATACTTACAAAAACTACTTATTTAATCAATTAATGTCTCATACCCCTAACTTCATACCCCTAACTAATTGAATACTTATAAAAAACACTTCTTTAACTAAACCCTAAACCTTGGGGGTATGAGACCTTAATTGATTAAAGAAGTGGTTTTTGTAAGTATTCAATTAGTTAGGGGTATGAAGAAAGGGATATGAAGTGAGGGGTATGAAGAAAAGGGTATGAAATAAGGGGCATGAAGAAAGGGATATGAGATATTAATTGATTAAAGAAGTGGTTTTTAGAAGTATTCAATTACTTAGGGGTATCAAATGAGGGGTATGAAGAAAAGGGTATGAAGAAAGGTTTATGAATAAAGTGATATGAATAAAGGGGTATGGAGTTAAGGGGATGAAGAAAGGGGTATGAAGTTAGGGGTATGAAGAAAGAGGTGTGAAGTGAATGAAGTTAGGGGTATGAAGTGAGGGGTATGAGACACTAATTGATTAAAGAAGTGGTTTTTGTAAGTATTCAATTAGTTATGGGTATGAATAAAGGGGTATGAACTGAGGGGTATGAAGAAAGGAGTATGAAGTGAGGGGTATGAAGAAAGGGATATGAGACATTAATTTATTAAAGAAGTGGTTTTTATAAGTATTCAATTACTTAGGTGTATGAAGTGAGGGGTATTTAGTGAGGGGTATGAAGAAAGGGTATGAAGAAAGAGGTATGAATAAAGGGGTATGAAGTTAGGGGTATGAATTTAGGGGTATAAAGTTAGGGGGTATGAAGAAAGGGGTATGAATTTAGGGTTATGAAGTTAGGGGTATGAAGAGAGGGGTATGAATAAAGGGGCATGAAGTGAGGGTTATGAAGAAAGGGGTATGAATGAATGAAGTTAGGGGCATGAAGTGAGGGTTATGAGACCTTAATTGATTAAAGAAGTGGTTTTTGTAAGTATTCAATTAGTTAGACATATGAAGAAAGTGGTATGAATTGAGGGGTATGAACAAAGGGGTATGAATTGATGGGTATGAAGTTAGGGGTATGAAATGAGGGGTATGAAGTGAGGGGTATGAGACCTTAATTTATTAAAAAATATTATTTATTTTATTTTAATTTTTTTAATTGTAAACTTTAATTAAAAAAATTAGGAACTTTAAAATTTTAATTTTTTTTCTTTTTTTTTAGGAACTTTAAAATTTTAATTTTTTAACCTTAGAAAAAAACAAAAAAATCAAAAAAATTTCAAAAACTTTAGAAAATAAAAAAAAATCAATGTTTATTCATACCCCTCACTTTACACCACTAACTTCATGCCCCTTTCTTCATACCCCTAAATTCATACCCCTAACTTCATACCCCTTTCTTCATACCCCTAACTTCATACCCCTCACTTCATACCCCTCACTAATTGAATACTTACAAAAACTAATTCTTTAATAAATTAATCTCATACCCCTAACTTCATACCCTTCACTTCATAACCCTAACTAATTGAATACTTAAAAAATCACTTATTTAATCAATTAATGTCTCATAACTCTAACTTCAAGGTTTAGGGTTTAGTTAAAGAAGTGGTTTTTGTAAGTATTCAATTAGTTAGGGGTATGAAGTTAGGGGTATGAGACATTAATTAATTAAAGTAGTTTTTATAAGTATTTAATTAGTTAGGGTTATGAAGTGATGGGTATGAAGTGGGGGGTATGAATTAAAGGGGTATGAAGTGAGGAATATGAGATATTAATTGATTAAAGAAGTGGTTTTTGTAAGTATTTAATTAGTTAGGGGTATGAAAAAAGGTGTATGAAGTGAGGGGTGTGAAGAAAGGGGTATGAAGTGAGAGGTATGAAGAAAGGGATATGAGACATTAATTTATTAAAGAAGTGGTTTTTGTAAGTATTCAATTACTTAGGGGTATGAAGTGAGGGGTATATAGTGAGAAGTATGAAGTTAAGGATATGAATTTAGATTTATGAAGAAAGGGGTATGAAGTAAGGGGTATGAAGAAATAAGTATGAAGTGAATGAAGTTAGGGGTATGAAGTGAGGGGTATGAGGATTTAATTGATTAAAAAAGTGGTTTTTGTAAGTATTCAATTAGTTAGGGGTATGAAAAAAGGGATATGAAGTGAGGGATATGAGACATTAATTGATTAAAAAAGTGGTTTTTGTAAGTATTCAATTACTTAGGGTATGAAGTGAGGGGTATTTAGTGAAGGGTATGAATAAAGGGATATGAATTAAGGGGTATAAATGGTAGAATAGTAATTTACAATTTATCCCTATTGCATATACTACTTTTTGGTTGTTATTGCTAGTTAATGCATTGCTATGGAGGAATTGGATTAAACCAGCACTGGTGTGGACCTGATGAATGATATGTGATGATGATGATATCAAGGGAGATGTATTGAACACTATTGTATGATTTTTGGACATCATCATTGGATATAGAACTCACTCCAACCTTGTTGATGTACCTTGCATGTTAGTGGAATTGGATTAATTACCATATTAAACCCTTACAAAACTTATTTGAGAGAGATTGGTCTAGGAGAATATCCAATTTAACACTTGGTTGTACTTTTGTTTCATACATATCATACACCAGAGTGCTTACAAATCGTACATACGGCACTTATATGATTTGGTAGTTTATGCGATTGAGGAAAACATACCCGATTTGGAAGTATTGGGAAATCGAATAGTTTAGTTAAAAAATTGTGTATAGTAGCTTGAAAAACCAAATTTGAAGGATTGGATAAGTGTGAAATCATACAAACTCTATCACGTACGATTTGGGATCGTACAGTGGTACGATTTGGATTTTGTACAAGTTGTTTTGTTGTCGCACATTGCTAGTTGTAAAGACTGTACGGTTGTACGATTTGGTCCATTGGATTTGGAATAGCAAATTGATAATTCTAAGACTTAGAAACCACCTTCCCACTAGGAATACTACACCCCTATGCTACATTTGGTGCCATTGCCTTATCGAATCTGGTATTTTTGTTAAAATGGGTCAAATTAACAAGTAAGAATACTACAAAATCGAAGGTGAATGATAGACACAAATGTGCAAAGACATAGAAGATAGAAAGTACGAGAGAACATTCCAGTAATAAGGAACACAAGAATTTATCAAATATAGAATGTAAGAAACTCATATCATAGTACACATGAACCAAAAATAGAGTAAGTTTGGGCATCTGAAGAAGGATATTTTAAGGCATTGTTGATAGAGACTGAAGAGGAGGTACCAGAACCACCTAGCATAGAGGCACGAGTTAATAGAGAAGCAATGCACAAGAAAGGATATTGGATGGTGACACCTAAGAAAGCAACGAAAAGGTTGCAAGGAAGTGCAGAGGATGGGAGTCAGGCACCAGGGTAATAGGGCACAAGGTCTCAAGAGGAAGGACCAAGACCATCTCCCTCACATCAGTGAAGGAAGTCGTGGAGTGAATATGCACGTGAGTTTGGTCAATGATTGGTGGGACAAAATAAGATACCTTGAACATAAATTTTTGATTATGACTGTAGTAAAACACCCCCAAGGAGGAATCAAACAGAGATTCCATGGGAGACCTCAAGTGATGAGGATGATTCTTCGAAGATGGCTAACAGGGCAACCAAATAGAGATGTCCAAATTTTACAAGTTAGGGTAAGGAAGATCCCATAAGACATATTGGAACATGTATAACCATTTGGAGAGCAAATGACATAGACTAGATAGATGATTGGTTGAATTTATTTCCTACTACCTTGAGAGGATTGGTGATAGATTGGTATCTAAAGAGATAAAATACAATAGATTTTTGGACTTGGAATCAAGTGAAGAAGAAATTCATTGAATAATTTTGACCTTTGAAGGATGATGGTAACATTGTTATGAAACTTTGTATGATGAAGCAAAATCCATACGAAGATGTAAAATCATACAATCATAGACTAAAATAGTTAGTTGATAAGATGTAAATACCCTTGGTAGATGTACTGGTGAAGCGATGGTTTGTAGATGGATTGCTACCAAAGTATAAGAAAAATATGAAGGTAGTACCATCAAAGACGTATGAGGAATCTGTAAAACGTATAAAGAATTTTGAAAGTGAATCAAAATAGACATACATAGGATTTTTGTCTCATTCCAAGTTCAATGACTCAAATAGTGGAGAATATGACACTATACAGAGGACAATGGCATCATTTTGTTAGGATTTTGATAAGATCATGAAAGAACAAAGAAGCAAACCTGACAAGAAAGACATTTGGTGCACATAATGCAAGACTGAAGGTCATACAAATGTAAAGTGTCCACAGAATGACTATTGTCATATCTGTAACATGATAGGACATGAGGTGATGTTATGTTCATATAATGCAAGAGTACATCCATAGGTCTTGATAATCTAGGAGTAGGAAGAGAAATCAAAGACCCTAGGAAGCGAGCAACAAGCAACAAGTGGTAATTATAGAAATAGTTGACGAGGTGGAAGGTAGAACTAGGGCAATCAACAAGGAGGACAAAGTTGTTTGCAGTATGATTCTAAAGGGAGATCGATTATACAATATCGCAATTGCCAAGAGTGAGGACATTTCATGAAAAACTATCCTTCACCTCAGAGACAAGAAACACAACAAGCAAACACTACACAAATGTGTAGGTGGTGTGGTCTGTTTTTTTGATTCAGGAAAAAACAATTATTATATTAAGAAGTGAAAATTGTCAACAGTAACCACAAGGAGGCAAATTGCCCCAAGTAGGTGAGTTCGAGTAACCCATAGAATGTAAATTATTTATATATTGAGGTTCCTCAAGTTAAGAAGGAAACCCAAGAAGTTTTAGCTGTGACATGGAATCAAGCTAAAAATAACAAGTATCCTGAGCTAGCAAAAGAAAAGTAGCGCTAGCAAGTAGCAAAGAAAATACTACAAGATAAAGCACAAAAGGCTAAACAAGTGAAGTTAGCAGAAGAAAAGGAACTAAAAAAGCCATCAAAATAGAAGGTGATTGTGTAGAGTCTGGCAACACAGGTTTTGGACACCACAGTAGAGATCAAAGTGGTGAACCTATTGGAAGCTATTCCATCATTATAGAAAGTGATGGTGGAAGAAATACAATTGCATAAGGTGATGGAAGTGTAGAGCCAACCGATTTAAGAGAAGGAACAAAAATACCAATTCATGGATCCTACTATATTGATGATTGATGTGGGAAATAAACTTGCATTAGTTCATATGGAGATCCTAGGGCACAAATTCAAGTCATTGTGGATGAAGGATCCAACATCAATGTGCTACCTGAAAGGACGTGGCTAGAACTAGATGCTCCATCTCTATGGGCATCGAGATTTTTATTATATGATGTTGATAAGTATGGTATCAAGACAAAGGGAGTCTTGATAGCACAACAAGTGGTGATAGCTAAGCAAGAGTTTGTCTTGGATTTCATTGTGATTACTATGCAGAAGCCTGCATATGATGCTCTATTAGGAAGGGGATGGCTACGTGTAGCCAAAGTTAATCACAATTGGAGAAAGAATCAGATCACTTTCAAGAAGGAACAACACAAATATATGATTAACTTGACCAATCAGAAGGTCAGTGAAGATGTAGCCACCATCGATGAATCAAAAAATTCCTCGAGAGATGAAGGATATGAACCAGATGGAGAAGGAATGTTGTACATGGATGAATATAATGAACATGAAGCTCAATATGATAGTGGACTTCTTCATTGGAAAATAGAGCAGTACAATTTTTTTTAGCCCAAATGCCTTTGTATTGAGTCAAAGGAGATCAAGGAAAACCAAGACAAAACCAAAGTTAACCAGGAACCTAAGAAGGAGGTGGAAGAGAAATGGACATTTCCAAAAAATTTGCAGAGTATACAGTAGGAGATGTAGAAATTAATACAATATTGGCACACCCAAAGAATATGGAGAAAGCATCAAGTGAGCTAGAGAATATCAAATATGAAGGACCTCAGATAGTGGACATCAATCTAGGGATGAAGGATGAACCTAGGATGACTCACTGTGGCGACGATTGGAACCTTGTACTAAAAGTGGTAGCTTTTAAGATATTCTTTGAATATAAGGATGTATTTACATGGATATACAAGGACTTGAAGGGAGTACCACCTGAGCTATGTGTCCACAAGATAACACTAATGTTGGGAGCACAACCCGTAAGGAGGAGACCATATAGAATGAACCCAAAATATGTTGCATTAGTGAATGTAGAGATAGAGAAGATGTTGGAGGCAGGCATCATCTTTAGGATTACGACCAGTGAGTGGGTATCACCTATAGTCATCACATTGAAGAAGGAAGTGGACAAAATTAGAATATGTGTGGACTTTAGGAGTCTAAACGCAGTAACTATTAAGGACCCCTTCCTTATTCCCTTCACAGACTCCATCCTGGAGGAAGTCGCAGGACATGAGATCTATTCATTTTTGGATGGATTTTTGGGTTACAATAAAATAATTATAGCCAAGGAGGATAAGTTGAAGACCACATTTATTATGGATAATGGCATCTATGCGTATAATTGAATGTCATTCAGGATCTGTAATGCCCCAGATACATTTTAGTGCATCATACTTTATATATTTGATCATTTAGTAACAAGGAACTTCAAAGAATTTTTGGATGATTGGTTAATTTATGGGAAGATCAAGGAGCATCTTCCTGCCCTCAATGAATACATGAGTAGGTGCAAAAATGCACAGATTTCATTAAACCCTAGGAAGTGTTACCTGATGGTACCATATAGAAAATTGGTAGGACACATCGTGTGCAGTGAAGGATTAAAAATAGATCCTAATAAGATTCGTGTGATATTGCACATGGAGGAACCATTTGATGTGAGTTCACTTAAAAACTTCCTTGGATCGATGAGAGATTATCGAAGGTTTATTAGGAATTATGCACATGTATCCTATCCATTGGATTTGTTGATGAAGAAGAATGTTCCTTTCAGATGGATAGAGGAGCACCAAGGAGCCTTTGAGGAGTTGAAGGTCAAGCTTGTTAGTAGCCCGATTTTAGTGTTTCCAAATTGGGATAAGGAATTCCATGTCCATATTGATGCTTCAAATTTTGCAATCGAATGTGCCTTGGCACAAGAAGGACAGTTTAGGCTGGATTAGCCTATTTTCTTTGCTAGTCACCTATTGTCAAGGGCAGAGAGAAATTATAGTACAACAAAAAGAGAAGCTTTGGGAATGGTATATGTAGTCCAAAATTTTAGGCATTACCTACTGGTGAATCCCTTTGCTTTTTACATAGATCACCAAGCCCTATTGTACTTGATAAATAAATCGGTGATACAAGGATGGGTCAGTAGGTGGCTCATCATCCTACAAGAGTTCGTATTTTGAGTAGTAGTAAGACCTGGTAAGAAGCACATAATTGTAGACCAGTTATCTTAGATACAATCAAGAGAACCTATAGGTACAAGGGATTCAAATGAATTCCCTGATGCATAGTTGTTTACCATCAATGTTGTTCCATCATGGTACAAGTTGGTTGGCTAGTATCTATTCATAGGAGAGTTGCCACAAGAAATAATGATAATCAAGAAAAAGAAAGTGATCATAAAATCAGTACCTTTCCAAGTGATAGTAGGATTGCTATATAATATGGGAAGTGATGGTATCTTATGAAGATGTGTGATGGAAGAAGAAGTTAAACCAACATTGAAAGAAGCTCATGAAGGCTTAGCAGGAGAGCACATGGGACCAGATGCGATCACTAGGAAGATATTACTAGCATGATTATGGTGGCCCACACTGTGTAATGATGTAAAAGAGTATGTGAAAGCATGTGATACTTGTCAAAGGGTAGGAAAGCTAGTAAAGAGGGACTTTATGCCTTTGCATCCATCACAACCCCAAGAACTATTTGAAATATGGGGATTGGACTTCATTGGACCATTGAAGACATCTCGTAGAATGAAGTGCAGGTACATTGTAGTAGCAAAAAAATACTTGACAAAATGGGTCAAAGCAAGAGCATTACCTGATAACTCAGTCAAAATTACAACAAGATTTTTGTATGAGTAGGTAATTACAATATTTGGTATTCTACTATAGATAACTAGTGATCGACGAGGGCACTTTGTAAATAATATTATCAAGATGCTGACAATGAAATTTAGGATTTTGCACACATTGTCTAGTTCATACTATCCTAGAGCGAATGGGTAGGTGGAAGCAACAAACAAAGTCTTGGTATCTACTTTGTATAAAATATGTGGAATAGAAGGAGAAGATTGGGAGGAAAGGCTACCATCGGTTTTGTGGGTATATAGAACAACTTTTAAACCAAAAATAGATCATACACCTTTCTAGTTAATGTATAGATAGGAGGCAGTGGTGCCAGTTGAATTCTTGATACCAAGTTTGAGAGTTGCGATTGTGCATCGCTTGGGTGATTAAGAAATTTTGGAAGAATGATTGACAACACTGATCAAGTTAGATGAAAGAAAAGTCATGGCACAATGGGTGATTGAAGTAGCTTAGAAAAGAAGGAATTTGTGGCATGAAAAACACTTGAGAAAGTTAGAACTTAGTCTAGGTGACTTGGTTCTAAAGTTTAATAGAAAGAGGGAAATAAAGCTCGATAAGTTGAAGACACTATGGCCTGGTCTCTATAAAGTGGTTGAAGTAATGAATAATAGAGTAGTCAAGTTACAAAAATTGAATGGAATGGAGGTACCTGACATTGTAAATGGCTCAAAGTTGAAGCCTTACAAGGTATAGTGCTTATTCATTACTTTGGAAGAAATCAAACAAAGAAGATGAGAAGAAGCTCAATGGAGAGCTCAAGGTGAGCTAGGTCCATCACAAGAGGAGCTTGACACAGGACTCACACACTTATTTGCAGAAGAAGAGGAGACAAGACCAACTATAGAACAACAAGAGTTGGTACCTCAACTCAGAGAAAGAAGAAGATTATGAGTACACATCAGATTTGCAGATGGGACCAAACGAGTGATGGAGGAAGATGAAGAATGAATTCCTCTAAATAAAAGAGGAAATCAAGAGATAGTATTGTTACCTAGAAATATGAGAAGGTAGGAATAAGCACCCCAAGTAAATAGGAACACAATGTATCCTCAAGTGGAGAGTAGAGAACTATCTCAACAAGTTGAAGGATGAATAAGGATACGACTAACAGTACACTATGAGGATAGAGTGGACACCTTTGAAATGGAAGTTTCAAAAGAGAATAAGAATGAGACCATCAATGAAGAATTGGCTGGACTTACTCCATTATCTTAGATAGGGCTATTGCAATAGATAATGCAACTGTAGACTCATCAACTATAGGAGGAATATCAGATTTTGCATGGTCATAATGCAAGGTTGAGGGAACAAATCATCCAAGAATTGGATAGTATAATACGAATATTGGATGAATAAAGAACAACCAGGCTACAATAAGTAGAAGGGGAAACTAAGGATGATGAGGGAATAACCCCAAGGAGTGGTATAAGAAATAATGGTGCAAGCACAAGTTTACAAGTACCACCAAGTGCTCTGCCAATGATGAATGAAGATGCAAAAATGCTTTGGCAAGACATTGAGGAAGAAACCACATCACCTAAATCATAAGGTAATGCACAACTAGATTTGAGTGACTCCAGTGATGAAGGAATGCATTGGCTAGTAAGGGAACCTAGCACAAAAAGTAGTGATGATAACGATTGCCCAAGGAATCCCTAGAATCCTCAGGATGACCGTGATCCCCTAGTAGTTACAACAACACATCAACAACTAGGGAGATCACAAGAGCATCAAACCAACCTCGAATAGCAAGCATATACAATAGCCTATCAATAGTTAAGAAGATAAAGGAGAGAAGTAAGGATATTGGGGAGACTGATGAATTTGCCAACAGATTGGGTGGAACAGAGAGAAGATAATTGAAACAATTCAAGTTCTGAGATAGATTTTTTGACGCATACATGGAGGTCTTAGCAACTTCATCTCCATAAAGATACTTTGAGGAAATAATATGGAGACATCACTTAGTGCATGCAAATTAAATAATTAGAACACTGCAATAGTTGTCACCAAATAGAAGTCCACTAGCCAACATTGAGTTGGTAGAGATAACTCCTGATAACCAAGCAATATGAGGAAGGAATAGACAAGGACCCCTAAGGCTTCAGCAAGGAAGGGGAGGAGGTATTCGACCATGGAATGAACAAATTCAATGTGATGTTATAATTAGAGGAGGAAGAGGACGAGTAAGGTTTTGACCCCCTACTCCTATATGGCCAAGAAATGCACCTTTAGCATGTATGAATTGAACAATGAATTTGCATGGTATACCAAGGATGAGAGAAATATTACCTAATCCCACAAGGCAATATCCATTGGGAAAACCACCACTAATCCAACGAGGACCTCAAAGAGTGGTAGGTGGTAGAGGATTACTCCAAGAAAGGGAAGAATCACCACTAGTGCAGAGATGCCTGATGTCAAGAGGAATAGGATGGGGAAGACACTCGCACGATAGAGGCCTTGCTGAAAGAGGAAGAGTGCATTTTGTATATGAAAGAAACTAAGGACAACAAAGGATCTGATCACCAAGTTTGGAGCTAGAATTGATCCAAGGAGATAGGTGGAGAAGTCACTTGAATGATAGTAGAGTGTAAACACCACACACAAAAAGACAAGACAAGTGGAGATGAATCACCCAAGAGAGCAAGTGGCACCAGGTGACACAACCATTCAGAATGTCACAGTTGACCCTCCAAGAGAAGAATCATATAGGACCGTACAAGTGAATGTCATTGTGTGATTCCCATGATGGTAAGTGTAAATAGTTAGAAAAATGAAAAAAAGATAAAGATAAAGAAAAGAAAAAGAAAAGAAAATAAAATAAAATAAAATGCCTTAGTTGTGAAAATCCCTCAGGTTGCAATTAAGAAGGAAGTGGTTTGAAAACCGGAAATGACAACCTCTTCAAAGAGAGAAAAATAGAAAAATTCTCTAAGTGATAGATCATACAAGTTAATTTTTAAGCTAAAAAGCATAAGTGGGAGATCGTACAAGAAAATTTGGAAAAAGTACATGCAAAATTATACAAAGAGGCATGTTGTACGATTTAGATCGTACAATGTACGGTTCTAGGTGCAATTGTATAATTTTTAATCATCACATTTAATGTTCACATGTGCAAAATGATGTGTTGTCAAAAAAGCACAAGAAAAAGTTAAAATCACATGGAAAAGTGATGAGTTGTTTATAATCTAGAAAGGAAGATGAAAATACATGCAAAGTGGTGCAATTTCAAATTTGGAGCATTTAGGGTTTGAGAACAATTTAAATACAAGGTTATCCTTAGCAATTTTACAAACCGTACAAGGAGGAATTCAAAATGTTTTAGGAGGATGAAGGTGAAAAGTGTGCAATTGAATAAAATCGACTGCATGGGCATTAAAATACATCAGTGAGTTGCAAGTTTGCATGACCCATTTCTAAATTTGCACCAGGAAGACTTTTTACATTCAAGAAAATCAAACCAGAGAAGAAAAGCAAAGGATTCAACTCCATTTAAAGCAAATTTCAAGTTTAGATGAAGGAAATGCAAGGGTTTTATAGCAAAAGGCATCCATGCATGAACCAAATTGTGGAAAATGTACACCAAGGTTTGAGGAAGTTGCAGATTGGAGCCAGAGTAAAGAAATTGTAGTAGAAAGGCTATTACAAACCCTAATCTAATAAAAGTGGCCAAAAACAAACTAGAGAAGATAGAGGGAAGGAAGAATAAGATCGTACAACCCTATTAAATAGCTAAGAAATTTTATTTTTTGGGATAAATTATGCCAAGTGTGGAAAATTTGAAAAATTGCTCTCGAAAGGCACTGAAAAGATAGATCGGGGCATTTCGGCAACTAGGTCGGAGAGAAATCATGGAGGAGAGGTGAAAAAAGTGATTTTCAAGTGAACAAGGGTTTCAAGAGACATGTTGTATAATTTGGAGGTAGATTGTATGATCTCAGGATAAAATTGTATGATTTCAAGCAATTTTTGGGTTGTTTTGGGCTTTTTGAGCAAATCATACGAAATCGTATGAAAGTGTACAGATTCAGTTAAGGGAATTAGCTAGATAGTGATGGTGTATGGAGTAGTATGACCCTATAAATTTTTGTGTAGCAATTGTATGATTTGTAGAAGATTGAACAATTTGAAGCAATTACGAAGATTGTACGATCTAGAGGAGGGTTGTTGATTTGGAAACTGTACAGGAGAAAATAGAAGAACGTACTGTACAATTTACAATAGACTATATGATTTCTAGAACACTTCTAATTGTAGAATAGGTGATGTCCAAGTAGTAAGTTGATCGAAGAAATGGTAGAAAAATTATTTTTATCAAATATTTCGAATACCGGTTAAGAAGAATTACAACCAATAGGGTGGAACGGTCACCAAGACCCCTGCACGAGAGAGAGTCACATTCGTGGTAATACCAAGGGTGATAGTTTTAGTCTTGTGGTTGGTCTAGTACTTGTCCTTAGAGGAGAGGAGGATACAAGTCATGGAGAGGGTAGAGATATTGGAGGGATGATCGAAGAAGGAAACCACCAATATTTTGATAGGAGGAAATGGCATAAGAAAGATTCCAAAGGAGGGAGTTGAGGAGTGAAGTCCATTACCTAGATCTAAAGAAGGATCTGAGTAGAAAACCTAAGGAGAGCCAGGTTGAGATAAAGAGTATATCCTTTGTACAACATGGAGGAGAAGCATACAAGAAGTGGTGGAGTAATGAAGAGAACAAGAACCACCCATGGAGGAAATAGTTTGAGGAGGTTGGTGTAACTGTAATAGCACAAGTGCCATCGCACCAGAAGACCTTATTCTACAACTATCTATTGTAGATGGTTCTAGCGTATAATCCTGTAACTAGAATTACCTGTGTCAATGTGGGCAAGCGATCGGTGAAAGTAGAAGTTACAACAGAGGCATTCAGGAAGACATTTGGATTACCAGCATACGACATGGAGGTAGTTAAGAAGTTGGTTGATCTATTTGAGACACATCACATCATCATTTTACTTACCAATGTGAAATCACTAATCGATGCAAAGATCTCGGGTGCAGGGACTCAAGGAATCAAATAGAGCTAGTTGAAAGGAAAATATTGACCATGTGCTATGAATACTATGATGGCTTGACTGTCAGGGGATACATGAGCCATGGAGATGCCAATCTAGATGGCTTAGTATGTGGAGGATATCACCAAAGGAATCAAGTATGATTGGGGTACCTATCTAGAGAAAAAAGATGCATGAAGTACTAACAAAAAGGCTAAAGAATTTTGGGATGACTTTCCATGCCATTGGACTATTATTAAATGTTGTTACAGAGATGGGAATCCACTTTCCAGGTTTGATAGAAGCTAGGAATGTTAATATAGGACACCCAACCATTTTAAGGTGGACAAAGTAAATATCAATTCAAAATGAGACTTTAGAAAGTCTCAAACAAAGAAAGAGCAACAAGCCATTGTAGTACAGGAGGATGTACACCCTTAGAGAAAAAGACCTAGGAAGTTGGAACCTGAACTAGAATGACAAGCACTTCAACAATGGTAGCAGGAGAAGTCATCAATTTAAGAAAGGAAGGAAATTGTGGGGAGGCAATCCAACCCAATACAAATAAGAACAAGGAGACAATGGGAAAGAATGAAAAATAATCTTGTTCCAAAAAAACAAGTCGAGACTATACAAAAAAATTAGCAAGAAGAGGAACAATCAGACTTAGAGAAGCTGGATTTGCATGATTGGAATTGAACAGGAGCAAAAGAGATGTTGGAATCCCCACATATTTTTTAGCATGATGAATTTGAATTTTTGGACTCTTTAAAAATATTGGAGGATACAGAAGTGAGGCAGATAGCACAAGAAGTAGCAGCTACTACTCAGGAGGAAAAGGAGAGAACCGAGGTGAGAGTGGAAGCCTCAGAGGAAGAGTCTAGAGAAAAAAGCCTCATTTCAAATTTGTGATGGGATGAGGTTTGAATTAAAATAATCAGAGTGATGCACAAGAAGAGATGAAGGCATCACAGGAACAAGAATAACCTATTGTTGAAAAATTCATAGTGATAGAAACCCAATAGGATAAGGAAGAAGAACAAGTGATAAAAGAACAATAGGTGGACTTAACCAAACAAAAAGAAGCCCAAGAATCAATAGAATAGCAACAATCCCAGTAAGAGAGTGTGAATGTGGAAGAATATGTGGAGGTGGAGAGGACTATGGAACATACTCCACCATAGGAAAAGATAAACATAGAAATAACACTACTAGAGTTGGGAGGAAGCTCTAGCCACTACATGGAAGAAGATAAAGAACAATCTTCGATAGAGGAAGAACTACAGAGGATGAAAACAAGTTACCTTTTGGAGGTATCACAATTCTCAAAGGTTGAAATTGAGGAGGATGCACGAGGAGTAGAAGATAAGGTAGAACATTTCTTCTCTCAGATAGGCAATGCCATAGCTAGTGCTAAATTATAGTTTTGTATTGGATGCATTGGAGAGTTGAAGTTGTGGGAAGAACAAGTGTTTATCGAGTTGGAGAAGATCATAGAATGGGTGAGTAGTGAGGAGCGTATAAGGAAAATTATGAATATTCATGTACAACACCCATGGAAGTTACCCAGGGAAGAGGTAACAACGATGTTAGGAAGGGATGACTTGCTAGATGGAGTGAGAACCAATTACAACATCTGAGGTTGTACCTAGATAGAACCAATCATCCGACTTGTCCCATGAATACAATGGAGTTAAAACACAAGAGGGTTACTACAGGATTGGTAATCACTCTAAGGAAGTTGAACTTCCTAAAACATTGGATTGAGTGGTTGAGCATAGGATTGGAGTAGATCTATTAGCTTAAGGAGGCTCAAAAAAATGAGACTGAGGCCACTCAAAAAGAAATGATCATAATGGAGGAAGAATTGTAGAAGAGTAAGGTTGTGATAGAAGAGAAACCAAAGAAATTAGAAGAACTGCTAAGTACCAAGGTTGGTTTTGAAGCCAGAATTAGTTTGCTTGAAGAGGAGAAGCGACAAGTCTCACAGATGGTAGAAGATAAGATTAAGAAGTTGGAAGCTCAACTCATAATAAAGGATGAACAACTAAAAATGTAGTTGACTAAGAAAGAGGAGCAACTAGCGATGTAGGCTAAGAATATAGAAGAGCTCACACAGGATAATAAATGATATAATGAGATAGTCCTGGATAAGTAGGTGCAATTGAGTGCTAAGGAAGAGATTGTTCATGCCTTGGAGGCTAATATTGATCACTATCTGAAGACCATTATAGAGAAAAATGAAGAGCTTCAGGTAGCAGTTTGAATAGAAGCATATTTTTAGGAGAAGTTGAAGAAGAGTACCACTGATCATGAAAAAAATTGAGGGAACTCCTGAAGACTGCTGAAGAAAAAACCAATCAGCATAGGTTGAAAGTAATAGAAATAGGTAATTACGTAGCCAAGTTGAAGAACCAACATGCAATTCTTCAAACCCAAGTGGAAGATCTGAAAGTTGTAGTCACAAACTACGATACATAGCTGAAACAAAAATATGAGTCGATGAGAACACCGACCAAAGTAAAGGGCAGGGTAGATATAGGCAACAAATCCACCTCCAAGAAGAAGAAGAAATGACAAAGGATTTGCTCAAATTTGACAATTTTGACAAGTTTTTTAAATCGTACAGGTAGGAGTAAACCATACAACCGAAAGGGTAAACCATACAAAGTGAAGGTAAATTGTACAATGTGCAATAAAATGAAATGAAATGCATAGGAAATGCGAATTAAGTTGTAATTGCACATGATTTTGATAAATAAGGTCTTTAGACTTAGTAAAAGTCTTAATTATGTATTCTATTATACATGGGTAGTTGTGGATAATGAATTGCCTCAAGAACCACTTTGGAATGGCCTAGAAAACATTATATAAGGTCCCATTTTCAATTTTGATAGTCTGGTTATATTTCGGATATAGTCTGAATATATTTTGGTTAATCTAGAAGTGTTAGGAGTTCTGGCTATGTTCTGATGTGAAGTGTTATTGCATATCTATGATTGTTGTATGCCATTGTTGAACAGTAATGAAGAATAATCACAACTCATAGTTTCTCTCATGTACTATATGATTCTTGGATGGTAGAATAGTAATTTATAGTTTATCCCTATTGCATGTACTACTTTTTGGTTGTTATTGCTAGTTAATGCATTGCTATGGAGGAATTGGATTAAACCAGCACTAGTGTGGACCTGATGAATGATCTATGATGATGATGATATCAAGGGAGACGTATTGAAAACTATTGTACAATTTTTGGATGTCGCCATTGGATATAGAACTCTCTCTAGCCCTGTTGATGTACCTTACATCAAGGTGGAATTGGATTAATTACCATATTAAACCCTTACAAAACTTATCTGAGAGAGATTGGTCTAGAATAATATCCAATTTGGCACTTGGATGTACTTTTTTTTCTTACAAATCGTACACCAGAGCACTTACAAATTGTACAAAAGGCACTTACCCGATTTGGTAGTTTATGTGATTGAGGAAAACTTACCTGATTTGGTAGTATTGGGAAATCGAATAGTTTAGTTACAAAATTGTGTACGATAGATTGGAAAACCAAATCTGAAGGATTGGCTAAGTGTGAAATTATACAAACTCTATCACTGTACGGTTTGGGATCGTATAGTTGTATGATTTGGGTTTCGCACAAGCTATTTTGTTGTTGCACATTACTAATTGTAAAGATTGTACGGTTGTACGATTTGGTCCATCGGTTGGGAATAGCAAATTGATCATTCTAAGCCTTAGAAACCACCTCCCCACTGGGAATACTACACCCTTGTGCTACACTCACCATCATCTCGAATGAAGAAGGGCGGTCTATTAAAGCTTTGTCCTAGTCATTACCAACAACAACTTTCTCCAGCACACTACCCAACTATCTCCATATTCGATATTCTCACATTACCCTTAATGCACTATAGTCTATTTTCTATTCATAAAATAAATGATCAAATTGCATTACATTGTTATTTTATCTACATTTCATTTCATTACATATGCATTTGACTTTTATTTATAATACATTACATTTATAATTATTTACACTTAGTGTATTTTGCACTATTTTTTCTTTTGAGGTCTAGAACTTGTGTCTATATCTTCCCTTCCCTTCCCTCTACTTTGATCGACATCCTTGTCAACGTCTGATTTGATTCTTAGGAACTTAGCTATTGGTGTTGATGTGCTAGAGTAGGTGCTCCTTGCATTTCTATGATTTGCAACTTTAATGCCTCATTCTCGTCCTTTAGTCTTTTGGCATAATTATGGTATCAAGCTCCTTCTATTTTATAATGATTGACCCTCTACTCCATCTCAACCAACTTAATTAAGAGATATTTAACCCTCTTCATAAAGGTATCTTCGACTTCTTTCTTAGCTTTTTGTGTTGCTCCTACAAGTTGCTTATCTCTTTATGTAATTAGATGATCTTTGCATTCTGATTACTTGGTCTTTCCTTCCAAAATTTACTCTCTGATTGAGCACTCAGATTTTAGTTTCCCAATTAGCTCTATTCTTCTTGAATCTTATTATTCTTCTCAACCTCTTACTTTAAAGTATTTAATTCTGCTTCAACTGCTTGTTTCAAGGTAACTAGTTCTGCCTTAGTTAAGCATATGTGTCTTTTAACTAGTTGATATTTTCAATCTATACTAACCATTGTATCCAATATGCCAAGAAATTTATTCTTGCATATGTCTTTACATGTTCATGTGCAATTCTCCTATACTCCACACCTATTGCATCTTATATATTCGGGTTGGTTGTCTATATATCCTCATGGTTCCTACTAGTAATTCCTTTATTTCAACCATCCTTTGTATGTTATCAAAAAAAAAATTAAAAAAATAAAAAATAAAAAAAAAAAAATCATTAAGAACAAAAAAAACACAAATATTCCCACAAGAATATAAAAAAAAAAAAAAAATAAAAAACAAAAGAGAAAAATACACAATTAATAAATTAATAAATCACCTTTCATACCTCTTTAAATCCACTTTAAATTTCCTTCCATCAATTCTCCCTTCTAGTAGCCTCCATACTTAACCTACTCCTTCCTCCAAGCTATAATCTCCAGTATTTAAAGTGAACTAAGAGGTAACCACTACTATTAAAAAACCATATGAAGGAATATTCTTCCCTGCAAACTACCAAGATGAAATCCAACCAAATGCCTACCTTGGCTAGGCAACCATGGACAATGAGGAAGACCTAATGATCTTCCCATATTTCCTATATTACCTCTTTATAGTACTGATGTGACAATGTCTAGTAGTTCATGCAAACTACTCTGACCTTATACTTCTATGGCATTTGCTAGCATATATTTTAATCATCTTCTCATTCACCATTCTAGCTTAGGGACTAGTTGCAATCTTGATGCATTCCTCCTAGATTGCATTGTAAGTGGTGAAATTGAACTAGCATTTCTTGTGTGTTAAATTGAGTGAGAGCTACTACACAAATCACTAGATCTTGTGGAGGAAACATTGTGGTATACATCCACAGGGTCTTCCATGTTCTCCCTACGATTTTGGTGTTTCAAAAAATATCTCCATTATAGTTGAGCCATTTCTTCTTTGTTCCACCTTCATTGCTCCATTTTTTCAATATCTATTGCTACTTGCTTTGATTATGTCCAAGTTTTAAATAATCCTTCCAATATCATGAGCAATATTTACCCTAATTTGCACTCCTCATACTCTTGAAACATGTGTTTCAAGGTGTATCTTTTGTTGTTGCATACCAACTTTTGCTAGTGAGCTCATTTTCTCATGCTTATTTCCATAATTTTATGGTTCATACTCTAATCATTGCACATCATCATATTTTGATGATATAATCCATATTTCCTCTTTTGTAAACAATAATTTTACATGAACACGTACATGTCTTCTTGCAGTAGGAAGAGGTTCCAACTCCTCTTGTTTTATCACAAGATGCTCTCCTAAATTCTCAAATAATAGCCTTAGTTCTAGATCATTGTTGGTTTTGTATTCTTCTACATATGCACCTTCTTCTTGCTTGGTTTGACTTGATTCTCCTTCTTGAAGCACCATCCCTTCAAATTCTTGTGAATATTTATGTGGTGCTATCACCAACCTTCCTTTACATTTATCATCCTTCCTCCTTGGATTGAAAGTAACCATATTTACTTATGCTTTCACTTGATATGGTTTCAATCTCAATCCATTAAAGTTTTTGGGAATGATTGTCTCATCCAATTCTTACAATTTCACTAAGCCATTATCCATCATCTCAATCACTCAAAAGGGTCTAAGCCATAAAGTCTTCAACTTTCCTAGCTTGATCTCTCTTTTACCATTATATCTCAAGATCTAGTCACTTGGATTTAATTCTCTCTTCCATAGATGCTTGTCATGCCACAAATTTCTCCATCATTAGGTAATTTTTGTTTCCCACTATGCCATCACCCTCTTCTCAACCATTTTCACTTATGTCATGAGCCCCTCCTCTAGGGCTATTTTATTTATAGAGAACTGACCCCAAAGTTAAAATGGAACTATTTTTTATAGAGAATGAGCCCCATAGTTAACATAGGGTCCATAAGGAAAATCAACAATGGAAACCACACATGGGGAGATATCCACACTCACCATCATCGAGAGATACTACCACAAGATTGTTGGGCCATGATTCACCTATTTGAGGGTTGGGTCATTGTTGACCAACTATAAATAGAATATTTCATCAAGAAGCCTACTTTTTGAATTCCAAATCTCTAGGTGTCTATTGTGTTGTATATAACACCATGAGGGCCATCATGGGATACATGTGGGATATTGGAACAAGACTCTCACAATACTACTCTCAAGGTGTTTAGGATTTATGTAAAAAGTAGGATAACTAGGTAGTATGAGAGGAGCAGATAATGAAACCTAGAGCTAACATAGGGCTTTTTTGTAGAGAATTGACCCCAAAGTTAACAAAGGGTTATTTTTTTATAAAAATGAACCCCAAATTTTACAAAGGGTTGTTTTTTATAAAAAATGAACCCCAAAGTTAACATGAGGTCTAAAATGAAAATTAATTACCAAAAAATACGTATGGGAAAAACTCCACACTCACCATCATTAAGCGATGCTCCCACAAGAGAGGATGGAGCAAATGGTTGGGTCATCATTCATCAAGCTACCACTAGGGCATTTCACCCAAAATATTTCTTCTTAACTTTCAAAGCTCTAGGGTCATCCAAGGATACATGTGGGATAATGACTCAAGACTCTCATAAAACTACTCATAAGGTATGTAGGGATTATGCATGAAAGTATGAGAACAAGGTAGTATGAGATGAGCAAAGAACAAACCCCAAAGCTAACATGGGATTACTTTTTGTAGAGAACTAACTCCAAACTTAACATGGGGTTGTTTTTGTAGATAATGGACCCTAAAGTTAACATGGGACCCATAAGAGAAATCAACTAATGAAAACCATATATGGGGACAACTCCACACTCACCACCATCAAGTGATGCTCCCATAGGAGAAATAAAATAAAATATTATTAATATTCGTGGTGGGCCAAAAAAAGACTCAAGGGACTATAAGAAGGATAATAATGACTTCTAGCTAGTAGGCTAAAAATCCTAACAAAGAAAAGAAACTAAGATAAACACAAGATATAACCCAATAATTGGGCCAAAGAGAAAGGAAAAAGAGAAGGGAAAGAAGAGGAGGGGAGGGTTATAGTCTAGAAGAGTGGAGTACACACCAAGAAGAATGGAGAGAGAGGGAGGGGAAGGGAGTTACCTAGGAGAGGTAAGCTCCAAGAACCCCTAGAAATTAATCTCTCCTAACAATTGAGGTCGAAGTATTAGATCTGAATAAGTCCATGATATGTCTTTATCCATCGCTAGTTCAGGACCCTAACAAATTGAGGGTGCACTATCTAGTAACCCTACTTCCATCTAAATTTAATGAAGCGAGGTGTTTTCATTTAATGTCACTTGGTTTGAGGGAGCTGGTGAAGTATGTTGTGATGAGTCGATGTTGATGGGGGTGAAATCCATCTACATAAGAGATTTTATGTTGATAAAACTGGTTTATCTCCCCAAAAAAGAGTGTGAGACACCGTTGGTCCAGGTATCCGAACAAGATAGAAAAACTGAGAGTTATCCCTAAAAAGGTAATGGAATTTACCTCAGATCTCATAATAAATGGGATAACAAAAAATGAAGTGTTGCAGGGTTTCAGATTCATCCAAGGAGAAAAACAAGCAAACTTGCTCCTCCATCGAAAGATGGTGATTTGACTCAATCAGAGTTGGTGAGAACACACCCTAAGTTTCCCAATCAGGATCCAAAGACTATGCATTGTGTGTTGCTAAAGGTATTGTGGAGGAACTATTCTACCCTCTTAAATCTATAAGAAGTGCTCATGGTAGAAAGATAGCTTAGGGAAAATAGGGGCAATAGGAGAGATCCATGTGCATCTAGTGTACAGGAGACTAACATCCTTTCGGATCTCATGGAGCATCTTCTCCTTACTATGCCGAGAGGGAGGAGAAAACTCAATGAATAAGGGGGAACCTATCTATCCGTATCTAAATGATGGCCAGGAGGACAAAGACCTAAAAATACTAGCTCCTTTAGCCTCCTCGAGAAATCAGAGAGAGTTTCATCGAGGAGCAAAGGGTGAGGTAAGAGTACCACCTACAACTCGCAAGGGTATCTCCTAAAGTATGAATCCTATGAAGATAACCAATAATCAAGTATAAAATTCTTTAATACTTGAGTGGGCCTAATGAAAGAGACTTTAAAACTCTTAAAAGAGATCCAATATTAAAATTCTTTATAGCTTGAGTGTGTCTAACAAAAGAAAAAGGAATTTAATATACAATTGTATTAGACTTGGTTGACAAATATATGTCATTTGAAAGGATTTTGGACTCTCTTTTTTTTAAATCTAATAAAAAACTATTTTATTTAACAATTATTTTAATAAATCCAAATAAAATTAAATTAATATTTTTCATTAAAAAATTACTTAATTAATATATATATTTTTAAAAACTTAATTAATAGTATAAATAAAAATCTCTCCATTATAGTTGAGCCATTTTTTTTTTTTTAAGCGAAAAACCCCTTTGGGGCCACCTTGTCCGAGGCCAAGGGTTCTACCCTCAATCCCCCCCCCCCACCAACATTATCAATTGGATTTTGGATACCCAATTCAGCTTTTTGGTAGGGTGGAGATTTGAACCTGGGACCTCCCTTGGAGGATTGCCCTCTCCTCTCCAACTCACCTACAACACTTGGGTGAGCCATTTCTTCTTTGTTCCACCTTCATTGCTCCATTTTTTTCAACACCTATTGTCTACTTGCTTTGATTATGTCCAAGTTTTAAATAATCCTTCCAATCTCATGAGCAATATATACCCTAATTTGCACTCCTCATACTCTTGAAACATATGTGTTTCAAGGTGTATCCTTTGTTGTTGCATACCAACTTTTGCTAGTGGGATCATTTTCTCATGCTTATTTCCATCATTTTATGGTTCATACTCTAATCATTGCACATCATCATATATTGATGATCTAATCCATATTTCCTCTTTTATAATCAAGAATTGTACATGAACACGTACATGTCTTCTTGTAGTAGGAAGAGGTTCCAACTCCTCTTGTTTTATCACAAGCTACTCTCCTAAATTATCAAATAATAGCCTTACTTCTAGATCATTGTTGGTTTTATCTTATTCTACATATACACCTTCTTCTTGCTTGGTTTGACTTGATTCTCCTTCTTGAAGCACCATCCCTTCAAATTCTTGTGAATATTTATGTGGTGCTATCACCAACCTCCTTTACGTTTATCATCCTTTCTCCTTGGATTGAAAGTAACCATATTTACTTATGCTTTCACTTGATATAGTTTCAATATCAACCCATTAATGTTTTTGGGAATGACTGTCTCATCCAATTCTTGCAATTTCACTAAGCCATTATCCATTATCTCAATCACTCAAAAGTGTCTAAGCCATAAAGTATTCAACTTTCCTAGCTTGATCTCTCTTTTACTATTATATCTCAAGATCCAATCACTTGGATTTAATTCTCTCTTCCACAAATGCTTGTCATGCCACAAATTTCTCCATAATTAGGTAATTTTTGTTGCCCACTATGCCATCACCCTCTTCTCAACCATTTTCACTTATGTCATGAGCCCCTCCTCTAGGGCTATTTTATTTGTAGAGAACTATTTTATTTGTAGAGAACTGACCCCAAAGTTAAAATGGAATTGTTTTTTATAGAGAATTTGCCCCATAGTTAACATAGGGTCCATAAGGAAAATCAAAAATGAAAACCACACATGGGGAGATATCCACACTCACCATCATCGAGAGATACTCTCACAAGATAGTTGGACCATGATTCACCTATTTGAGGGTTGGGTCATTGTTGACCAACTATAAATAGAATATTTCATCAAGAAGCCTACTTTTTGAATTCCAAATCTCTAGGTGTCTATTGTGTTGTATATAACACCATGAGGACCATCATGGGATACATGTGGGATATTGGAACAAGACTCTCACAATACTACTCTTAAGGTGTTTAGGGTTTATGTAAAAAGTAGGAGAACTAGGTAGTATGAGAGGAGTAGATAATGAAACCTAGCACTAACATAGGGATTTTTTGTAGAGAACTGACCTAAAAGTTGACAAAGGGTTATTTTTTTATAAAAATGAACCCCAAATTTTACAAAGGGTTGTTTTTATAAAAAATGAGCCCCAAAGTTAACATGAGGTCTAAAATAAAAATTAATTACCAAAAAATACGTATGGGAAAAACTCCACACTCACCATCATTAAGCAATGCTCCCACAAGAGAGGATGGAACAAATGGTTGGGTCATCATTCATCAAGCTACCACTAGAGCATTTCACCCAAAAATTTTCTTATTCTTATTCTTATTCTTATTGTGTTGTATATATATTATTCTTATTCTTATTCTTATTCTGCACTCAATCATTCCTCCATTCCTATAACGGTTGTTTTTTCATTTTTTGTGAGTGCTTTACACTAGTTAGTCCCCAATATTTTTAGTTTATCTCTGAACTCACCAGACAGCCATAAAAGAACCTGTGATCATAGTTTGATCCTTATACACCTGTCTGCTGGGACAAAAGAAATTATTCCATTTTTTATCCTAGAATCTGTTGCATCATTCACAATCTTTTTTGGATTAGACATGGAGAGCCATGATTCAATTCAGGCTAATGGCTGTGAGAATCATGATATGTTGAAGAAACCGCTTATAGCTAAGAATGAGTTGATTTTTTCGTTTGGAGAGCAATGAGGTTGTAGACCCTTGGGATGATGTCAAGTGCAATGGGGGTGTAATATGGAAGGAAGTTAAAAAACAATGCTGGATAGCAGGGCCCATGGTGGCGGTGAATTTGTTGCAGTATTGCTTGCAGTTGCAGGTGATCTCTGTCATGCTGGTCGGACATTTGGACGAGCTTGCTCTGTTGCTACTTCCTTTGCCGGTGTCTCTGGCTTCAGTGTGCTGGTATTCACCACAAAAACCTTGCTTTGTTTTTTTTTTCAGTGTTCGTTTTAGTGCTTAAACTCGGTTATAGTTCATCTTTTTTTTTTAAATCCTCGTAAAACAAAACATGGCAAAGAATGGTTTCATTTGAGAATTTGGACCTTGTCTTCTCTGGCTAACTGATGTCCTTAGATGTTTAGCTGCAATACTGCTAACATTGATGACCCCACCGATCTTGAACTCGAAACTAACCGTGCAAAAGTATAGGCGCATATTTCAACTGATTTGCTTCATCCCTGAATTTTTTGATCCTGCAACCAAAAGCTCTTTATGCAGTTTTAAAGCATAGAGTAGGCTTTAGATATTTAGGGTAAAGCTGCACCCAGTCACCAGATGAGCTAATTCTATGCACTTCTGTTGTCACCATCGTCTTTCTGTTTTCAACAGTTCATTTTGCAAATTTGGAGAAATTGATTTATACATCTTATACTAGGATTAGGATTGATTTCTTTAATTAAATCACAAATAGTGTTTTCTTGTCCATTATACAATGGTGTTAGGTCAAAGCTATATACAGTGTGTGCACTCTGGTTTGTTGATTTTAGTTCAATATTATAAATTGATGTAAATAAAGACACAACTAATATTGAAATGTTTTCCTGTCATGAATTTTATATCAATATATCATCGTTACAAGCATTTCAGATTTATTGTTGAGTATACAAACAATGTTCATATAAGACAAATCACCTTAGATACTGCATTTAGTGTCAGCAGACGACATCCTTCAACTGAAACATATAACATACAAAGGAAAATCTGTGAAGCATCCTACCAATTGGAGAGAGGTCTATTTGAATGGGAAGTTGAGGGTAATGAACCAAAAAAATAGATCAAGTAACAATGGTGTGGGCATATATGGGTCACATTCTTAATGCCCTTCCTAATCTAAAAAAAACATTCTTAATGCCCTTGGACAGGACCCTATAATATCTATTGAAGCAGGGAAATTTGCAAGATGGATGATTCCCAGTTTGTTTGCCTATGTGTATCGCTCCAAATTTTTTGCACCCTTACCTTCAGGCTATAGGATCCGTGCCCGAAAGGGGGATGTGAAAAGGATGGGACAATACCTCGAACTGAGAGGCCCTTTGAAGGTCTCACCTCTCGGGGGAGGTGTATAAGGGTGAATTTTCGACGGATGGTGGGTTCACCAGGAAAATTTTGAATGGCAGTTTCCACGCCTAGGTTGATAGTGTGTTTGATGTGTTCATTTTTATGCTTGATCATTCAACTCCTAGGTTTGGCTGATATGAATCTAAACTATTCTATATGCCAATGCGGATTTCAATGAATACAAAAAACAAAAATAGATGCAAATTACAGAGAACAGGTTAACTAGAAGAATTCATACCTGATTCTGGATGTCTGATGGAAATTTTGAGTCTTGTAGCAGTTCAGATCATCTCAGTTTGCACATTATCATCTAATATTTCTTGGGATCATCTCAAATCATAGAAGGTCATCTGAAATAGAATAGGATCGCCTAAAATCTGACGAATTTGCCAGACGAATCCGTTAGAAACCTACAATCATAGAAACATACACAAAATACCAAATATGCAAATGCAGAAGCAAGGGATAATGATAGAAATAACAACAAACTTGCCTAAATAATAGTGTCTAATAACAAATGAGGAAATGCAATGAATTTAACAATTGATTTTACCTTTATCATGCAATTATGCTAAATGAGGTGAACTCCAAGATGCATAAAACATAGTAACTTAAAACAGTGCAGAGATATATTATGAAAAATGCAGAAAGCCTTAAGAGAATGCAAACTCTAAACTTGGACAGCCCTCAATCTGGACTACAGTCAGGATCGCCTCCAATCGTATGAAATCATCCGCAATCGTCCGAGATCGTCTACGGCGATCCAAGCTAGCCTCGACTGAAAACAGTAGAATTCCTACAATAAAAACAATGCAAAATACCAAATGCAAGCAATAATACGAAGGAATAAAGAGCTAACTCTGCAATGAAATCCTGTCAACAAAGGGGTTGGGAGTTTAGGGAGAATCAACAAGAATTAGGCAGGGAGGCAGGGGGATAAACTAGAAAAATCCTAGTTTATATAGGATTAGAAAGAGGTTTGGGAGGTTGGGGATCATCCCAATCTGGGAGATCTCCAACAAGGAAATCTCCAACCGCACAGACACGCTTCTTCCCGAGTTGGAGAGGCTGTTGAAATAGAAGCTAATTATGAAAATTTGGTTTTGGGACGAAATCTTCTGGACGTTCTATTCCAGACGAATTCGTCAGATCGGGGACGATTTTGTCTAATCTGCGATGATATAGTCCAACGGTCAAAACAACTCCTAAAAATGGTGCAAAAAATGGGGAAAGCGGGTGAAAGGTGGTTTAACGAACAGTTTGGGGTTGAAATTCAAATTTTAATATTTTATCTTTTTACTAAGGTTTTAACCATGGCAATTTTAGGGTGCTACATTTTGCCCCCTCTTTAGCTAATTTTTCGAAGAAAATGCGTTAAAGACGAGTTTTTCTCGTTTGACGAGAAAGCAAAAATGTACTCAATTTTTTAGATGACGATTCTTGGTCGAATCGTATGAATGCTGACTATGGTGCCCCCTCCGTGTTTTTACCCAAATCGAATGTTTGAGGTAAAAATGCGAAAAAGCAAAAATTAAAAATGCTGATTTTTAAATAAATTAAGAAAAAATAGGGAAAACCTTAATTCATTTGTACTATTCACTTTGACTGTTCCAGAGTTCTACAAAAAAAGAAAATGGTGGAGACAGCACACAGAGCGACAGAGGTCCGACGCGGGCTACGGGTAAGGATCTAATCCTAGTAGATTAGGTTTAATGTAACTTTATGCAATTATTTTGATTTAAATTTGATTGTTTGGGGCATCGTGACCGTTTTTAGGCCGTCGGGATGAAATCGTCTCGATTTCGTCAAAATCGTCCCTAGACCGTCGATTTTGTCTGACGACGAAGTCGACGAATTAGGGGCGATTTCGTCCAACAAGGGGTGATTCCCAAGTTGCAAAATAGGAGACGATTTCATCCTCACAAAGGACGATTTTGCCCAATTTGGGATGATATCATCCAATGGTGGACAATATCATTTTAAACTTGATTTTAAGTTGTTTAATTTGCATACTTGAGTTATTAATGATTTTGTTGTTTTATTGTTTGTTTTGTAGAAGGGGTTACTAAAGAGTCGGGAATGGAAATACGATGGGCTAAGAGATGACATAGCCGTGCTTGACCAGGCAGAGCATGACCGACTTGGACTGGTCGGCCTACAGCATGTGGCAGAGATGCCACAAGTGCCGACTAACATAGGGCTACTGACAGCCCTAGCAGAGAGGTGGTATCCGGGGTCATCCTACTTTCGATTACCGATAGGGGAGATGGCTCCCACTCTAGAGGATGTATGGAGGATCATGAGGATCCCCATACAAGGACGGTTGATGATGCCTACGGCCAATCAGGGCCAGGCGATGATGAGGCTGACTGGAGACCCAAGCTTCACCCTAGAGAAGGGCGGGGTGAACATCGAGTCTCTATGGTAGATACCTGGGGCATCTAGGCTGACACGGGTTTTGGCAAGAGTTGTCGATGGCTTACTATTGTGCCACCAAAGTGGATGCAGACTACCATGGGTGCTCTCAGACATAGTCTGCGACATGAGAGACCACATGTATAGATTTGCATGGGGGAGCTTTGTACTTTATCGCTTGTATAGGATCTTGCATGGGGTCATATACAAGGGAGGTCGATGTCTGGTTTTGACATCATTGTTGCAGGTTTGGTGCTGGGAGCACATTGTGGTGTGGAGGCCGATAGGGCTCCCATTGACAGGTGTTGATCGGGAGAGACCCCGAGTTTTCTACTAGTGGCTATAGAGAGGGTCACAACGATGGATAGATCTGCTGATGTCATGGAGGTTGCTAGATGACCTCATCCCGAACTAGATCACCTGGAGGCCATGGCGAGAGCACCTCGGGTGGGCAAAGGATGGGCAGGAGCTGGCTCGCATCAGGTGAGTCTGCTGGTTGAGGATGGAGTGATTAGAGGTAGAGCTCCACCGCTACGACCGAGTACTATGACAGTTCGGTCTACAGTAGGGGATCCCTTCTCTCAGGGATTACGAGTACTCCTAGACTATTTAGGATAGTACTACACTGAGCGAGGCTCCAGATATGCAGTGATTCTAGAGTCAGGACACGGATGATGCCCCCATCCAACTAGTGGATGGTGAGGCTCTAGATATGCAATGATTCTAGAGTCAGGACACAGACGATGCCCCCATCCAACTAGTGGATGGTGATGACGCCGAGGTTGCTGATGGCTATGATTCCTGGTACGCAAGCATCCACCCTCCTCAGATGACAAGGG